>OX352733.1:10917500-11475000 GCA_947095525.1 Trisateles emortualis
TGGTGGTCCATCAATCTTCACCTTGTCTTCGGAATGCGTTATATCAACATGGACCTGTGGAAGACAGTTTGTATAATAAATTATAACAAAATACGTATATTTCTTAGATATAAGCTCAAAGCCAATCTTCCTATTAATACTATAAACTAGCTGTTGCCCGCGGCTCCGCCCGCGTGGATGTCGGTTATCGCTGTAAAAAGTAGCCTATGTGTTATTCCAGACCATAATCTATCTCTGTGTCAAATTTCATCCAGATCCGTTCAGTAGTTTTTACGTGAAAGAGTAACAAACATGATGGATGTTCCATACTCACAAACTTTCACATTTATAATATTAGTAAGGATTGTCGCAGTAGTAACGTTTTACTTAATCAAAGATAATGGTGTTTCGCAAAATTCTTTGTTAGTTTCCTTCTATCTGCGTTTTTGAAATCTTTTTATAAATATTTTTATTTAATATTGCGCAAATATGTACGTTTATTCGAAAATTTATATATTAGTAATAGATTAGTATAGGTAAATTATCTTAGAGAGATTTTTGTATTTGTAGTAGTGTTTGTATATGTACACGGATTCAAAATTTGAAATTTGAATTCCACTATACGGTCAGCAAATAAGGTCTGTCACATTTTTATTATTTAAGTATTTATTTTGTCTAATATTTTTGATCAATATTTTATTATTTTAACATTGTTAAATAAAAGATGATATGTGCCCGAGGTAAACTTTGGCATCGTATGGTAAAATTAGTTTCGAGAGATTTTTGCAGCTGTAGTAGTATTTGTTTATGTTTATTAACAGGGATTCTAAATTTAAGATTTGAATTTCATTGTACGACCAAAAAAGGTTCGGCACAATTTTAAGAAGAATATAATATTGACTGTCAAAAGTCAAAAAGTCAGTGAATGTCAAATTTTACCTAAATAATTATATTGTTCAGGTTCTTAAAAATGGTTCCTATGTTGAAACATGGTCGAGGTAAGCCTTTGACTTCCCAAACTAAAGAAGTTTTGTATAAAAATAGTTGTACAACTATTTCAAAAATGAATGCAATAATAATCCGAACAGTACTGTGACGCCTGCTGAATTAGTTTCTGTATCAAGCGGAATATCCTTGTCTTCTGTCAGAAGAGTCATAACAGAAAGCAAGTGTCATTCTACAGACCAGATACCAACCTTTAAAGCACCCAAAAAGAAACGAAACCGAAATCCTGCAATTATAATAGATGATTTTGATCAACAAGTAATCCGGAGAACGATACACAACTTTCACATTACAAATAAAGAAATTCCGACAATGAAAATACTACACGCAAAATTTAAAGATGAAATAGATTATAAGGATTGTGTAAGCACGTTACGAAAGCACGTCATTGCATTAGGTTTTAAATGGAAGCCGACAGAAGATAACCGCAAAGTGCTCATGGAAAAGCACGAAATTCGATACTTGCGAATCTGATAAAAATTGCAGAATACCGTGAACAAAATCGACCAATAGTATATACTGACGAAACATATATACATACATCACATACCCTGTCAAAGTCTTGGTCTGATGCTAGTACTTCTGGTGTAAAGCAACATATATCAAAGTGCCGGCGGAATGGATGGTTTTGTACCAAACGCCTTGCTGATGTTTAAAGCACACCAAAAAAGTGGTGACTACCACGACAATATGAATTATGTAAATTATTCGAAGTGGATCCAAACGCAATTAATACCGAACCTTAAACCTAACAGTGTTGTTGTTCTTGATAATGCAGCATATCATAACTCGATTCAAAATCGTGCACCAATTTCGACTTTAAAAAAACAGGAAATGATTGACTGGCTGAAGGAGAGAAAGATCGAACATTCATCGAATATGTATAAGCCTCAGTTGTATCAAATGATTTTACAAAATAAGGCCAGAAATCTTACGACAGCACGGCCATACTGTGCTACGTTTACCGCCGTATCACCCTCAGTTGAACCCTATTGAAAATATATGGGGGATAGTGAAAAATTACGTGGCAAAGAGAAATATTACAATGAACATGAGTTCTATAATGACGTTAGCAGAAGAGAAATTTAACAGCATAAGTGTAGAGGAATGGAAAAATGTTTGCCTGCACGCCATTTAAGAGGAAAACAAATTTCAAGGCACGGATGAGGCTTTAGATATAATATCAGAACGAATTATTGTTAACACAAATGATTCATCTGATGAAAGTGGGGATGAGAACGAGAGTGAAATGTCTGGAGTTGAAGAAGATTAATAATGTAATGATTGTTAACTATTTTAGTCTCTATTGCTCATCATTGTTTAATGTTATTTGATGCAGTTGGTGTAACTGACTATAAAAAGTATAAAAGTTCTCAATTATTTATTTCCTTATGTGCTGACCGTACACAACTACAAATGCAAAAATCTCTCTAAGATAATTTACCTATATATATGTGAAAATTTGTGAAGATATTTGTTGCTAACATACAAAAACTCTGATTTTAATTAGATATTGAGCAGTTATAGCATGTAATTTGGAATTGGACATAGTTATGAAAAAAAAAACAGAAAAATAAGACATACCTTAGAGAAATCTTGTGTAATCTTTTTAATGTTGGAACCGTTCTTGCCAATGATATATTTATGAATCCAAGTCGGCGCATCCACAGTTGCAGTTTTAACGGAGTTCGCTTTTTCGCATACCTTGGATAGAGCTGTTGAATAAAATTTATCATTTTATTACTGTATAAAACTTTTAAAAATCGTTATGATATACGTAAACTTTCACAATTTGCACACATAAATTATTATGTACACTAATATTATATAGAGAAACAATTTGTATTAAACTACTGGACCAATTCAAATAATTCTGTCAACAATAGAATGCTATATTAATCAATCATAAGGGTAAATCAACATGTATTTAGTTTTTGAAGGGATCCCTCTATATACAATGCATAAAATTAATATATTGTTATTTACTCATAGGGGTTGTTATTGTTATAGCTTTCATTATACTAACCAAGACCAATTTTGTTGTGGGGGCCATGAAGAGTGATGGTGCCAGTAGGCGAGTCAGGAGGCGGCATCTCAACAGATACTTCAGTTTCCTTCAGGATCTCTTGAATAGTAGTTCCACGAGCTCCGATAACGTACTTGTGTTGCGATTTCGGTACCTCAACACGCACAGTTGAACATTTCTTGACCTGTAAAATATTACATTTGACAATTCTATTTTGTATTACTTAGGTGGCTTTGTACACGCATACGGACTACGAGATGGTAAGCAGTTGCCGTAGTCTATGAATACTTGCAATACCAGGGTTTTATTATAGCAGTGTTTGTAGAATAGCCGTTTCTTTAAAGACGTATTCTTAAATGACCGTAGTAGTTGTATTACTGTACTCAGGCACAATAACATATTATTTTGCGACCAAAATGCACGAACTTGTAGAAACGCGTAAGTCACAAGTCATGCGTATTTTGTACAAGTTCAGCTAGCTAAAGCTGAACTTTAGTTGCGGTTAACAAGGAGAATGGTTTTTTATTGATATTATTATCGTTTTTAGGCGAAACCAATTATAAGTACAAAAAAAATATTGTATCTTTAAATTATTTTGGCTTTAGCCAAAATCTGACTATTGGTTTTCTTTTAGTTATTTCACATTCAGGGGCAAAGTAATTGCATTTGTTTACTTACCATCTCTTGATAGATCTGCTCGATCTGCGCCTTAGCAGCAAGCACACCATTCTTCTCGCCAGCAATAACAATTTCATCGCTCTGGGTGGACGCAGGTGGAATATGGATACGCGCTCCCGTCTCAGCGGTCAGGGCTGCCGAACGCTCACCGTACGGGCCTTGGATGAACGGGTGGTAAATCTTGGGGATCTTAATGCGTTCCAAGGCTTTGCGAGACTGAAATGTATTTTAAAATTAATAAATAATAATAATTAGTCAAAGAAGCAAGTGGATTTGCGAACTAGTAAAATAAATGAAGTTGGGTAAGGAGGTAGATAATCCTGAGGCAGTCCATAATGTACTTTTTAGAGCAATAAACGACATACACATGGTTGGGCCGCAAGCAACAACTAAAAATAATAAAGGTCCGATAACGTAGTTGTGTAACGATTTTGTATTAGTCTTAAAATATTTTTTATATATGACCATTTAATGTCAAATACCTGTTCTTCAGAGCATACTCGTATTTCATGTTCAGCTTTCTCAATGCCCTCCTTAGTGCCAGTGATCGTAATGGTCTCATTATTGTCGGCAATGCCAGGCACACTGATTTTCGTAGCAGTCAATTTTTCCAATTCCTTCAGTTTCTGGCCTAACTTTCCCAAAATCCAACGGTGGTGCTCCTTAGGGATATTAATTTGCTTGCTGGCCTAAGAATGAGGAAGAAACAATAACCTTAATTTACGCATACAATAAATGATTGACCATGGTGCAATGCAAAGGTACACTAATTTTGCTTTGGTTAGTAGAACTGAACAGAAAACTTATGTTAATAAATGAAACTATGGGATATATTTAGCGGTTGATTATTATTGCCACAGTCCACACTCAGCTTAGTTTAGAATCAGGTATTACATACACCTGAGTCTCAATAATTAGTACATTTTACATACCTGTTGTTGGAAATGGGTCAAAATAAGACGTCTAGCGTCCAGTACAGAGCTATGTTTGCCAGTAATCAAGAAAGTTAAGCTGCCATCCTTGCTAGTAGAGATCTCAATATGGGCGCCGGTATCCTTCGTGATGGACTGACAAGTCCTCAACGACTCGCCCTCGCCGAAAGTGTTAGCATTGTCCAATTTCCTTTCTTCATATGGCACATGGAAAACCTTAAAAATAAATTTAGGTGTTTAAGTTTTGAAAAACAAGGAAATGTAACCAAGTTGAACACATGAAGTGTAAATTTGATTCCAGCTGGCAGTACCAATGACATGCTAATCAAATGATCTAAGATCTGCTAATGGTGAAAGAAAACATCATGAGGAATTCTTCTATGTTGTTGAAATAAAAATATTTATATTAATTTTTGATTTTTATTTACATAATACACTAATTCCCAATATTTCCATACCTACACATATTGAATGTAGAGTTAAAATGTAACATTGAGTATATATACCTACATCTCATGAGTTCTAGCCAATCCTAGAATTATAATTTAATGAAATATTTTTAGAAGCCGCCTCCATAATATTATGTTACCCAAAAATTTACTTTAGGTAAATGTGCATCCGAATCTCCTAATTATGACATAATATAATATTTTGAGTATCTTTATGCAGGTAAGGACACAGGCTGATTACCAGTGCCGGATTAGCCACGTAGCAAGAGTAGCAAATGCTACGGGCCCCGCGCCCTGGGGGGCCCCGCGCTCCTGTCGAAAAAAAATGTTGACAGAAGCGTAAAATATCTTGCAAGCCTTGAACGTGAAGCGCTAAGGCTATGCTTCACTTCCAAAATGTAAAAATCGATTTCGGCGCGTTAAATCGTAAAAATAAGTATTTAACTATCTTTTTAACGTTAATGTTCTAATGTTTATGGTGTTATAAACACTACATTACACTATTTTTCTTTTATTTTTCTTAATACTTTTGAGCCTTTTGAAAATTTCATTATTTTTCGGTTTAATTATAATCGATATATTTAGACTAGCATCTATAGTACATTTCTACTCTTCAAGCGGCCAGATTTTTATTTTTTTTATATAGGTATACATTTGTTTTGCGAGTTTACATAGCCGAGATTATACTTTTTAAATCGATTACTATATAATATCGATTCATCATCATCATCTCAGCCAAAAGACGTCCACTGGACATAGGCCTCCCCCAAGGAATTCCACAACTCTCGATCCTGAGCCGACCTTGTCCATCGGTTGCGCGCAACCTTTACCAGGTCGTCGGTCCACCTTGTTGGAGGCCTGCCCACGCTTCGTCGTCCAGTTCGTAGTCGCCACTCTAGAAACTTTCCGCCTCAACTGCCATCAGTTCTGCGAGCTATGTGCCCGGCCCATTGCCACTTAATGGATGCAATTCTTCGAGCTATGTCGGTTACTTTAGTTCTCCTACGGATCTCCTCGTTTCTGATACGATCTTGTAGGGAACTCCAAGCATAGCTCTCTCAATTGCTCTTTGGGTGACTTTGAGCCTTCGCAGGAGGCCCATAGCGAACGACCACGTCTCAAATCCATATGTTATCACGATCCATATGTCAGACTTTCGTCTTGAGACACTGCGGTATTTGGGACGAGAAGATATGGCTTAGCTTGCCAAACACTGCCCATCCTAGTCGAATTCGACGAGTGACCTCTTTCTCGAAGTTGGACCTACCTAACTGAACTATTTGTCTCAGGTAAATATAATTGTCGACAACTTCGAGTATAGAACCTCCAATTGTGACAGAGGTGGGTGCGACATGGACATTGCCATAACCTTGGTCTCGTTCATATTCATTTTAAGACCCACTTGTAGTGAGACTCTACTGAGGCCATCGAGCATTGCGCCAAGGTCTTCCAAAGTCTCAGCCATGACCACGATATAGTCAGCTAATCGGTGGTGAGCGATGTTCTCGCCGTTGATGTTGATTCCGAGTCTATTCCAATCCAGAAGCTTGAAAGCATCTTCCAATGCAGCGGTGAATAGTTTCGGGGATATGACATACCCCTGTTTCGCATCTCGCTGCAACAGGATAGGTTTCGTGCTCTGATCATGAAAACGGACCGACATGGTGGCGTTTTTGTACAAGTACTTCAACACTTTGACATACCGAGTGTCAATTTGGCACCGCTGGCGAGACTGTAGCACAACCTAGGTCTCGATCGTATCAAAGGCTTTCTCATAGTCCACAAACGCTAGACATAGGGGCTGGTTATACCCCCTCGATCTTCTGTATAACCTATCGCAGTATGTAGTCTATGGTACTAAACCCTTTTCGGAAACCGGCTTGTTCGGGAGGCTGGAAGTCGTTAAACCTGCACGATGAATATCGATTCTATTTCTAGAAAAAGGGCAAATTTAAATTTTATTATTTTAGTCACGATCCAATCTACTGTGGTTGATCAATACATTTGCTTACTTATAGTTGCTTAACAACCTTAATTGAGACTTATCTAATCACCATCCGTAAAATACTTATCATTGAGAGGTTCAGGTGGCTTTCTGTGATCATCACTTCACCAAATTACACTTTCTGAATGCAAATGTTTGATTTGTTGTAAAAAATATTGAAATTGCTATAGGTATGTATATGCCTTTAATTTGTGAGAAGTTTTCTCAATTCCTCAAAACTTTTTTTGATAAAAAACAGGATCAAATTGAAAGTATGTCCTCTCAGGCAAAAAAAAATTTCAAATCGGTTCATAAATGACGGAGTATCAAACATAAATAAAACACACGAATTAATAACTTCCTCATTTTTGAAGTCGGTTAAAAATGAGTTAAGGAACACGATGGGCCAAGAACGTCTTTATCATCTCATTTTGATGAATATACAGCTTGATTTGCTTAAAGAAGTCGATATTGAAAGTATTATCTCTAAATTTGCCCATATTTAATCCAGAAAAGTTTATTTGTAACTGTTTTATTTATTTAATAACTTGAACCTTTTATTTAAGAACCTAAAGCAAAGGGCCCCTTGACAGAATTTGCTACAGGCCCCGCGCTGGCTTAATCCGGCACTGCTGATTACTGGATGCAAAGGTTGCAAGTTCATCTTTACTTATGTGCAGTAACGTGACCCTCAGTATACACTGTCTTATAAAACTTCAAGCACTATTTACTATGCTTGTTTGTTTATATATTAATAGAAGAGTATAAAAAACCTAATGCAAATAGATTATCGGGATATTAAACACATGGAACATAATTAAACATATATAATACAAAGATTGTACAAATTATCAACATATTAACTTTTATCATAAAGAAGTATAATAATATTACACAACACAACTTATCACCATCCATTAACTCCTGATTACGTAACGTATTTAAACACATGCGCCGTCCACGTGTTCATGCCTAACTTACTTTTTAAATTTTATGACGCCTTTTAAGGAGTCCCTCTCCTTTTTCGTGTATTTTCTGTATATATATATATTTTTTCCTTTTTTAATAAGTGTAAATATATTATAGTATGAAATGTAAATTACTTGTAAATAATAAAGACCTAGTCTAAAACTTTTTAATAAAATAAAATGTTTGAATTTGTTCTGAAAATTAATTAATTGGTTTAAATATAGCAGCATAAGCTTGCCATGTGGTATTTGTTAACAAAAAATTTACAATACCTGTATGTGGTGTGGAATTATGGCCTATTTCTAGCTCACCAACTTACTGAATGGAATTAGTGTAGCTGATATAACATGACATTTTAACATAACATGCTTGCCTCTTCAGGGAAAAAGGCGTGATGTTATGCTAAATAAATGCAAGTAATTTAAAAATTTGTGATATTATTGCAGTAAATTTTTGATTACAAAAATATATCATTTCTTATTTACCTGAGTATGCAACGATGATCCAACACGAAGCTTATTGGTAGCTTGCTGTATGCTGCGCTGCACAGGTGGTTGGGAATGTGGCAAGGCCGGAAACAGGTCATCATAGGCATACGAAGCATTGTTGTCATAATTAACGTTATTCATCTCCTCGACGTGCACAGGTATCTCAGAATGTACGGGAATCATGTCTCCAACCATCATGGATTGCTGATGCATCATTTTCGTCTCCTCCAGCAGTCCTTGTCCGCGCCAAGTCGTTACAGTACTACGTAATAAAAATACACCACATTTTTACTGATAATGAAGTTACAATACATACTAACACAATAATTCTTGTTTACATTATCATATTTAAACAATTGTTACAAAGGTATTCATACTCAACTTCATTACACATATACTTTGAATACAAAATTATTGATTGTACAATTCAGGTGTAATGAAGGACACAAACTTGGAAAGAATTAAAATATAATTATCTAATTGATTTTTTTGAGAAGTGATAATGGAATTAAAGCAGATTTTAATTCACAGAATGTCATAAATTCAATTCATAATTACAATGTAAATTTATATAAAATAATAATATTCATTTTAAAGACATATATTTTATTAAATTGATGGCAATTATACATAATATGACTGCATAATGTAGTCTTGTAAAAGTAATCCCCTCACCACTAACACCTGGCCAATTATTTTTGATTTAATTCTGCACAGGACAAACTATGTGATCTACAAATGTTTGTTCCTAATCTAGGTGTGCTTTGTATCTGTGAACTGTATGTTTGTAAAGTCCTCTGCGCCTCAGGGCTTATTCCCAAATGCAGCAGTTGTATAAATCTACTATATAAGTGAACAATAAGAAAGTTAAGTAAGTATTACCAGCATTCATTAACATATATTGTAATCAGAATAGCAAATCATTCTGTAATGCTACTTTCCTAATGACTATCATTATTATTTTTAATTATGTGACAGGTCCCTGGCTATTTTATACATACATCAAATATAAAGAATTCTTCAAAAAGACTACTATTGGAATTTAGTTTTTTTGCCTAATTGGATTGGAGAAATGGAGTTTTGTCTGATATCTATGTATAGGCCAAATTATTATGAAATAATATATGAATACAAATTGAGAATCTTAAGTACAGCAGAGTAAAATAAAAATAATCAGCTAAAACCTCTCTAAAATAATGCAACTACACAATACACACATGTAGTAACATGGGACTTCACTACAGGCATCACTGTAAAATGCAGTACTGTACTCTACTAGCTTGAAATTTATTTACAAACATAATATATTATCAAAAATGATTACAAAAACTAAAAGCAAAGAATAAATACAAAATATAAGTTACAAAAAAATGAAGACTGTTTAAAAAATTGGCATCCCAATTTTGATAATACGTGTCACCTTCCAACACATTTGACGTGGAACTCGTCTTAACAAAATACAATAACACTTACCGAAAGTACTGTAGCTAATCAATCTGGATGATTATCCTTTAGAAGCCAGGATCGATAGTTATTTCCCCTGCACAGAAATTAACATTTATTAATATAAAACTATTATTATATGGAATAAAATTATATTTGCATGACGGACACACACGTACCCAGCTGCAGTAGCGAGAGAAATATGATTGTCTATGGAAATGTGCGCAGATAATAAAATTAAAAGGAAACAACGACGACAATGCCGGCGAAATGATGCGACACAAAACGTATTTTAGTACTTTAGTACATAGTAACATTTTTTAATATGTTACCAGGGGGAATTTGAAAAGACCCCATAAAAAATTACAAATTAGAATAGTCAGTAAAGATGTGTACAAATTACCTATCTTATATACGGACTCCCCGAGGGATTATGGGAATAGGTTGCCAGCTTTTTATCCAGCAGAAGCATACAAACTGTCGTTGACGATTGTTGACTAAATTTAGTCCAATTTGCCCCCACTAAGACACAAGTTTGCGCGTTCACCGCTAAGAAAGCTCTATTTGCTATGGTACACGATTCCAAGACACAGCCCTTACAATATCCAAGGGTATTGGGATCCTCGGCGTCGACATCTCCAGCCACGGCCAGTTCCAACATCACTTGGAAGACAAGGCTCTGCTCTACAAAGCGCAAGTCTGGCCCCACACGGAGTAATGCTGCCACCTTTGGGTAGGAGCACCTGGAAACCAGCTTGGACTCTTTGAATCCATCCAAAGACGCGCTGTGTTGATTGTTGACGATCCCAAGCTCGCAGTTGATATTGAGCCACTAAGTCTAAGGAGAGACTTCGGCTCCTTGTGCGTATTCTGCCACCAGTACAATGGGCTGAGTTCTGAGGAATTGTTCGAGATGATGCTCACGGCCACATTCTATCAACGCCCCTCTCGCCACCGACAGGGAGTTCATCCTCACATCCTTGCACCTCACACATGTCGTATCATAAGATTCCAGAGGAATTTCTTACCACGTACGATTAGGTTGTGGAACGAGCTCCCTGCCGAAGTTTTACCGAGAGACTATAGCATGGGGTTCTTCAAGAAAGGAGTTATACGGTTTTTAAAGGGTCGGCAACGCTTGTAACACGCAAGCGTCCATAGACTACGGTAACTGCTTACCACCAGGCGGGCCGTATGCTTGTGTGCCACCTTGGTAGTACCACAGAATACTTAATAGTACAGGTACAGAAGGTTCACTTCGCTAAATCATTTAAACAAATATCAACTTTGCTCGCACACAATAGAGCGCAATTCAGCTCCCCAGAACAAAACTTACCTACTCGTTTATTTACCTACAAATTGGCTCCCTTTGTATTGCGTATTTCTGGACATTATGGTTGTCACTTAGAGATCAATTTTGATCTGAAGTACCTGTTAGGTTTAGGTAGGTACTTACTATACTTTTGTAAACGAGTGACTTTTTAAATAAATCTGGACATGTGGGGACATATTCAATGTAGGTACTTAGTAATTAAATTATAAGAACGAGCAGTGTGTGTCCACATCACAGGACTGGTCAAACCACTAAAGAACAAATTATAATAATGGGTACTAGCTGTTGCCCGCGGCTCCGCCCATGATTATGTTTTTGATTAAATTAAAAATAGGTATTAGAGTTTGTCATTGGTTTGTTTGGAGCCATTTGTCCAGTTGAAATTTAAAACTATTGAGTGATAGGCGGTTATAATATATTTTCCCAATTAAATAAGTACCTACTTAATTGGTTGGACAAATAAATAATACGTCTCTACAAAAACTGTGCTGTACCTATAGTCTACATATCAAAATCTTGCTACAAATAGGTACCTACCAATTATGTTTTTCTAAATGATAACGTGTTTCTTTACTTTGCAATATCCTTTGGAATATTGAAAAACGAGAGGTTAGGATCCTTATCACTATTTAAGCAGCCGAATACTGTGGAATATTTTTATGCCTTTATTTTCTTTAAAATATTTAAAAGCGAAAACGAATCGGTGACGAATTACGGCTTCGTGTGCGTTTCGTAGGTAAACTTACGTCGAACCGACGACGCGACCGGCGCGCGACACTCGACTAAATAATACCCCTGGAAATGTTGCGGCCGGGTACTTGTAGATTCATACCTAAACAGCGGAGTGAACCAGGCCTGGTAGTACAAAAAAAACCTCTATTTTTTGACTACCTTGTATTCATAGACCGCTAATGAATGTTGAGAGCTGCGCTCTGCTTTCCATATTATATATAATATAGCAATTTAACAAGATATAAGTAACAACAATTTATTTTTACCGAAGAACTAGATTTTACACTAACAAACACTAAAACGCACACTATACGGCAAAAGCTAGAACTACGCTTAATCTTGAGATTTTCCTGTCAAACGTAAGATTTACCAAGACTTCTTATACTATCTATAATAGGTGGCAAATAAGCGGGCCGCCTGATAGTAAGCAGTTACCGCAGTCCACGCCACAGTCGACAGCGATGAGGCACTACTTGCCTAGGCTTAGTAAAAGTTTACTTCATATGATATTTACGTGAATAGTTATTAAAATTAAAGTAACCTACTTACAAACAATCAGATATTGTATAGTGAATATTGGGATTTACCGTAGTGCAGTACATAATATACTTTTTTTTAGGAACCTTTATAGTATACATAATTTATTAATATAATAAATCGCTTGAAACTTATTAAAATTGGAGTTTGTATGGGTACAAATACACTAGTTTTTATTTCATTCAAAAATACCAAGTAGTTTTAATTTTACAGACATCTAAAGTTCGCCTAAATCGAGGCACGCGAGCAGCCGCGCGGCGACCGTGTGACGTCACCACACAACACGTCGCTTTCTAACATTATAATGCCAACAGTGTTTGTAAGGTTTTGCGTGAAGATAAATTGTCTTAGTGGAAGTGGATACTATTCTGTTCAATTTCGATCGTGTATTAGATTGTTTTCAATTTTTTTAATTGAGATCTATCTGATAAAAATAAACTTTATCCAATGTACTGTAATAGTAGAGTAATGCATGATCGAAATAGAACAGAATAGTATCCACTAAGACAATTGACCTTCACGCAAAACCTTTAAAAAAACCTTAAAAGCGGCGTGTTGTGTGGTGACGTCATCGCGTCGCGCGCCGGCTCGGTCGGACTGCGTCCTTTAAAGTTGCATATCTCAGAAACTAAACATCGTATCGAAATATTTTTTTCACATTTTTAACAGAGAATACGATAGGCTAATAAAACTAATTGTGAGCCTTTTCCATTGCACCCCATGAAGTACAAAACAATAATTTTATTTTTTACAAAACCATAGATTATATACGAACTAGCAGGTAACAACACTAGCTAGCAAGTTGCATTGCAACCCTATTTGACTGATGAATGATTAAAACATTGGCTTATTGCGGAAGGTTTTAACAAATTTATAAACAATTTCATTGGGTTATCAAACAAGTATTAGCATTATTTTTCAATTGGATTTAATTTCTTCAGTGGTTTCTCATGACACCAGACAATAATGGATAAGATTCCCAGGACACACGAAGGTAATAAGTGCACGCCAGCCATATTTTGTAAATAGCCTAATTTCGTAATTCTCGCCTTCTCAAACAATTAATTATTCCTTTATTCGTCTAAAATATTTTAAATTATATTAAACATAACCATTTGCTATGCAAGCTCATATTAGTTTCGTTTACGCTATGAATTGAATGCTAATATTGATTACCACGCCTTGTGTGTTACGTTTGAAATGTCCGTAGTTCTGTATACAAAATTGTTTTTTTGTTGTATATTACATTGATTTCAATAAGCACAAATGTTTTATCTATGCACATTTATTCATAAATAAAATAAAATGTATATTTTTTGGTAATTTGTTTACAATGTACATTTGCCATGAATAATATAACATTGTTCTAAAGTAGTGGTAAAACACAAACAATATACAAATTTTAGGTGTATAGTTGTAGACTTAAGACTACTAATAACTAAACAGGGCTCTTTCTTAAAGACAACAAAGTGAGAACTATGTGTTTAGTATGTGTGAGACATAAACAATGCATAATTTGAATGTTGAAAAATATAATAAGGTTTTAATCATAATATAGTAAGCACCATCTCAAAAATGAGGCGTTGAGATTATAAGTTTGAAACCTCTCTGTCTGTGTTGTTTTAGTGACTAAATAGATATTCTGATTATTTTTGATTAAGAGGGATGTTGAGATTTACTTTAAAGTTATGAGTTTTCTTTAATAAGTAAATAAGACAGGCATTACCTAATCAGGCTACATGTGATGGAGATTTTTAAAGTTTAATTTAAATAAATACTTTTTTCTAGCTATTGAAGCTCAGATCCGTGAAATCCAAGCGAAGAAACAAGAACTGCCTGAGAATGGCGCTAACAACAAGGGTGTTGCTTTAGGAGATACATACTATGACAGTGATATTTATGACAATGCAGGACAGGGTGGCAAGTCCCGATATGATGGGTATGTGACATCTATTGCAGCGAATGACGAAGTTGAAGATGACGATGTTGAGAATGTTCCAATTACACAAAAGAGGTCTAGTGGATACACAGCACCTGCGTCACTGTTAAATGATATTGCTCAGGTATAGACAACATTTTCATTACTTATAGACTTTTGAATTCTATACAATATATAAATGACAGGTTCACAATGATCATGCATTATTTACCGTTAGATCACATGATGTCTTGACCATTTTATAATGGCCATGGTAACAAACAGACAGTTATTAAGGAAGGACTGTGTTAATACTTGTTCTTTATACTGGGAGGAAGGGGAACGCTCTCGGAGCCTGAACAATAATAATATACTATCTAAACACAAATTAATACTAAACGTCTTTTGGTGATTATTCCTTTTTTTATAGAGTTGGTATTTTGTTAGTCCGCAATGTATAACTCGAGGTCAACGACCGACGCGACGTTTACCGCACCACGCCGCCGCGCCGCGCCGCACGCTCTCGCGCTCTATTTTTTATTTATGTATTTTTTGTAAAGAAAAATAACTTACCCAACTAAATCCTCCGCCGTCTTATGAGGTGTGGTTCAAATTGCCCCCCATTTAATTCCACACAAATCCTGGCTCGTCGTTGGGTTTCTGCGTGAAGCCGCGGCATTAGAGTAGGGTCCTCAATACAGTCGGCACGTAATTTATCAAATACTTCACGTATCCTTCGACGCATTTCTTCAGCACTAGGACACTCCCGATCAAAAACTCTCTCTTTTACATAACCCCACAAAAAGAAGTCTAAGGGTGTTAGATCGGGAGAGCGAGGCGGCCAGGCGTGAGGTCCTAGTCTGCCGATCCAGCGGTAATTAAAAAGATCGTTAAGACGCTCCCGCACTGCCCTTACAACATGCGGTGGTGCACCGTCGTGCTGATACCAAGTGCGACGATACTCAGCCAGCGGGAAGTCATCCAGCATGTCCACTAAATGTTCATTAATGAACTCTAAATACCGCGGCCCATTGAGCCGCTGGGGCAGAAAAACTGGCCCGAGTATTCGGCCGTTATTGACCCCAGCCCATACGTTAACGGACCATCGGGTTTGGTGTCCAGTTTCCTGAAAGGCGTAGGGGTTTGCCTCTGACCACACATGGGTGTTTCTACGGTTCCACATACCGTTTCTGGTGAAAGTAGACTCGTCCGTCCAGATTACGTGCTCAATAAAGCCGGGAACGTTTTGTTCCTGGTCCAGCAGCCAACGACAGTAAGCAAGACGACGATCATGGTCACCCGGTACCAAAGCTTGCACTTTATGCATTTTATACGGGCGCATTCTGTGCCGCCGCAACACTTTGTGTACCGTCCAGTGTGAGACACGTCTTGCTCCGTCTCCGCATCGTAGTAACTTCGCCGCACTTCGTATGCCAAGACGCGGATTTTGTCGCACTACTTGTAAAATCCGGTCTTCGATACGAACATCAATTTCGCGACCACCACCTGCCGCTACAGGAGCGATCTGGCGATTTTCTAGAACCCTTTGGAATGCCGCCGTTATCACGCGAGGATCAGCTGGATGCCGAACGGCTGGATACCGTTCTCGGTAGATCCTCAAAGCACGGGCGGCATTCCCGTGAGCTTCTCCCAAACATATCAGCATATTGCCGTATTCACGAGCACTATAAATGTAGCCGTTAGGCATTGTTCACCACAAAACAAACACAAACTTAATAAAAAAAACGTAACAACAAAACTATAACAAAAACAGATGAGAATGTATCGAATTATCGAACTTTCACTCGCACGCGCATGAAAGTCAACACGAAACTGAAATCAAAATTGTCAATCCCTTTATCCACTCGCCGCCCTACGATCGTTTCCATAGATCATAAATTAATAGATGAGTCACACTAGAAATCGTTAAGTTTTGTAACTTGACTAATCAATTGATTAATGAGAGCTTATTTAAAGATTTTATTGTGTCAAAATAATTGTATTATTAGTTATTACATACAACAGAATAGTAAACACTGTGTTATGTTTAAAATTAAATAAGTAGGTAGGTACATTGTAAACTAAATAAATATTTTGTTTCAGCATAAGTTTTGACTTGCAACAAGAAAAAAAAAACAAATAACTATGTTGACACAATTGATTAAATAGTACACACTAAACTATGAGTGGATAGTTGAATCGAGTACCAAGACCCTACAACATTTCTTATTTTAACAGTTTTCTGCTTTACATACTCTTAATTCAATGATCATTACTTTTTTTCAACACAAAATCAAAAAATGTTTATTTACATTCAGTGTCATTTCGTTTGCCGCATCTAGTTTCTGTAATCGGGACAGGACTCGTGAACTAGGATCTGTGTGCAAAAGTACAAAGCGCTCCGCGCGTGAGCCGTCAAGGTCAAGAGTGAGCGAGAACAACTCACTTAAAACAAGCGAGATAGCGGCGAGCGTGTGCGCTTATAAAATTAGATGGTGTAGTCGGACGACGCAATGTCCTTTATTAAATTAATAGTTAGGTTTCTGACGCAAGTTGTTAAAAAGTAGATACCTACTCACCTACTAAGGCTAGATAAAGTCAATAATTATAACAATTTACGTGTATTTTTTACATGTACCTACATTGTAATTAGGTGTTGTCTTTACCGGTCTGAGAGTAAATAGGTAGAAAGGTAGGTGTACCGAACTACCGATGCGGTGACAGTAGTAGGTATTCGTTCCTTTTCTTTTACGGTCATAAAATGATTAAGAAAATCTGTAGGTAGGTACTAGGCTAAGCCTAGTTGGGTCAACAATGTACCTACTAAAATAGTTCTATGGATGAAACTATTACCTATTAGGTAAGTAGGAATAAATGTACCAATGTAAATCTTGTTTTATTAATTAATAATAATAATTTAAAAAAATATTTTATGAATGAAAGAAGCGACATTGTTGGTCTTTTTTTATCGTCACACGTCTACTCAAGGATATGAATCACAATGAAACGTTGGTGGGTACGTTTAATTAGTAATTAACGATAGTCTTACATCTTTAACTAATTAAACCCAGACTTTTTTTTCCCGCGTCGGAATCAAACCCGCAACGCGTCACACAGCTGTAAACGGCGATGTAACCACTTAAGCCACTGAACCATTACTATGCAATCAAATAGCTTTATGGTGATGTTGGGAGCGCTAGACATGTACCTACAGTAACTCGTATACTGACCGTGATAAGTGCGACGACGGCGACGGCGATGTCCCTATGTGGAATTACATACCTGCCTAGGTGAGTGTAGGCGATAGTGCGATACTCACAAAAACAATGTAACGCTTGATATGAACGTAGGTACTACCTACCTACTTTAATCAGGTAAGAATATGGGTTTTAATTAAGTAGGTTGTGAGTTCGATTCCCAAAATCGATAAGCAAAAATTATGTGATCCATTTAAGTTTGTTCATTCGATACACAATAAGACTTGTGTTTGGCTTTCGTGATTTCAATGTTTGTCAGTTCACAGTTTATTTTACCTACCTACTTACACATTTTAAGACGAACATTACGTAAACTAGGTAGGTACCTACCTACCTACTTAAGTATTTTATTATGTTGGTTTTTTCACGTACGCCTACGAGTTGATCTTAGTTATTGTTATGTGAACCCGATTCGTTTATTTTTGTTAAAATTAATAGTAAAGTAATAGGTAATAATAATTTTAAAAAAAATATTAGGTAGGGAAAGGGGTAGGATTTTAAGTCACTGTATTTACTTAAACTAAATAAGTAATTTAGTAAGTATGATAGACCGAGGTAGGCGGGAGATATCGCGATAGGCGCTGCCCGCCGCTGCACCACTGAGCCGTCGCCGCCGCCGCCGGCGCCGGCGACATCTGAGCGCGAACGTTGACCCCGGAATTTTTATTTGCTTTTCATTACTTTCATTGGTAAAACACTGATTTTATTGGTTCCACTGCTGAATTATCGTTTGATTAAACTGTCCAGATGCATTAGTGAATAAAAAACGTGAAAAAAAATGGTTAAAAAAAATTTTTTTTTCTCGTTTTTTTTATGGTTAAGTTGTTTGATATCACTAACCCTATCACCTGTCTTCGTTTCCGAGAGCGTTCCCCTTCTACGGTGTATATGTGTAACATTCATTTTGTGTTACACAATAAAATGTAATTCATTGTTTATGTACGCAATGATAATATTCCCTTTTTATGTTTCTGTTTTCAGAGTGATAAAGATTATGACCCATTTGCTGATAAAAGGAGACCAACTATTGCGGATAGAGAAGATGAATACCGGCAAAAAAGGCGTAGGATGATTATATCACCAGAGCGTTCAGATCCCTTTGCTGAAGGTAATTTTTTTTACTATAATAGTTATCCATCTATTTAGCTGAAGGACTTACCATGGAATAGGTACCATGTTCTTAGTACACCTTGTTACAAACTAACATTGTACATTGACATTATTTGGTCAAAATATTGCGTCATCTCTCTATGTACAAATTCTATGAATAGTCTGGTTTTTTATACACATAAGTATGTTACTTATTGGGTGCCACTATTTGGTGTTTTTTTTGTATGAGACTGTGTATCTATTGTATTATTGATCGAATTGACCAAATAAAGACCATGTAAAGACCTAACACCCTCACAGTAGGTTTATGGTGGAGTCAAAACTTAAAAACAAAATTTTACCAGATTGTGCTTGAGCAGACTCCTCATTTTATAAGCTCAGAATTTATTTAAGGATGATGAAAGATGTTATGATTAAATGACCAAAAATGAATTTCCATAATAGATAATTAAACTCTTGTTTTATTTTCAGGTGGTAAAACACCAGATGTAGGCTCCAGAACATACACAGAGATTATGAAAGAACAATACTTGCGTGCCGAAGAAACTGAAGTAAGTGCAATGAGAGAATGTTTGTTAAAAGCTATCAAAATTTTGTTAGTATCCAATCACATAAAGTAATTGCAGCAATATAGAGAGAATTTCACAAGAAATTGCAATTTAATTTATGTTGTTCAGATAAGTTATGCATCATTCATTAAAATAACTAGAGGTCTCTTGTTGGTGGAAATTTGAATGTATTTAAGTAAATCGAAAATGGTTATTCTTTAATTGAAAACACTAAAGCAGGTCAACAGGTACTAATAAAAAAGAAATCCTATTGATGCCAGGGAAAAAGATATTGAACTGTTGTTTTTACCTAGTTATATATATAAAAAAATAGGATAATATTATTGATAATGATTTACTGGATCACAACATGGTTTTTTCCAGGACTATGAAGCAGCAGTTCATGTCCATTCTCCCTGCAATAAGTTTCCATCAATTGAATTATTTTTGTGTGATTGTAGATTCAAAATTTTTACAAAGTAATCCAGTAGTATAAATAGTTTCGCTGTTTACTATCATTATACATTTAATTAGCAGCACGTCTATTTACTAGCAGAATAACATTAGTTTAAATTGCATTGCTATTTATTTGCAATACTAGGTCAAAGCGCAATGCTGTTTCCTACAATTATAGATTTTAATAGCATTGCTATTTATTAAGTTAATTAGTTTGAATAGCATTGTTGTTTACTATAATTTATACTTACATTTTAAATCATTGTAGCTAAGGAAGAAATTACTGGAAAGAGCAAGGGAAGGCACTCTGAAGCCTGTAGCCCAGTCTAATGGAGAATCAACAAAGCCACCTGCAAAACGTAAGGGTCGTTGGGATCAAAGCTCTGAAGAAACACCTGTAGCTAAGAAGACTATTTCAACTACACCAAGCTCACAGACTACACCATCATGGGGTCAAGAGGTATTTGATTAATTCTATGTCAGTTTAATTGTAGATTATACTTTCTCCTTATGTGCTCCTACCAGTCGAGGGTGTGGCCGTTGCACCTGGCGATCGCACCGGCGCCTTCCTCATGCACTCCTTTTTTTGCTACACTACAAGTTTAGCCCTACCATTATAATCTGGACTGATTGTTCTGCCTCTTGTCATGTTATGTTATCTAACTTAGTTACAGTGTAGCAGGATTTTGTTTTCATCTGAAGCTGGTTATGTTTTTCTATATTGTTTAGAAAAATATGAAATAAATAATCCTAAAATTCGACGCTATGTAGTATATTGACTGCCTTCTTTGATCGACTTGCCTCGTCTGGGTGTAATTTGTGTCTGTTAATTGTATGTTTATAAATTCCCCCACGACACTGTGTTCTCTAGAGCAGGAGTTGTCTTTTTTAAATATAAAAAAGGAATACGCATGTTTCTAGGGGGTGTAAAAAGGGTTGCCAAATGATTGTATTATAGCAAGTTACTTTAGACCAAAATACATGTGATCAAAGAAAGAAGATAAATAGAAAACTCCAACAACATGGGCAGAATAAATTAAGAATCTGAAATGCTTTTTCATATTCTACTTGGAGTGCTGGGGTGTCCTAGGATAGCTAAAGATTCCCAGGGATATTACTGCAACTGCTGCAAAGGTCTACTTCCTATTTTGTGACTTCTTCTGTAATAATATTGATTGTTCTCATTTACTGATGGATTTTTTTCTTATGTTTTAGACAGGGGCATGGGAAGAAACTCCTAGTGCACCAGGGCGTGGAGGAGAGACCCCGGGTGCAACGCCGTCAGCTCGCGTGTGGGACGCTACTCCAGGTCACATCACACCTGGACACGCCACTCCCGGCAGAGACACTCCAGCCCAACATGCATCTAGGCGTAACCGCTGGGATGAGACACCGAAAACTGACAGAGGTAAGCAATAAACCATTTTTTTAACAATATATAGGCTATTTTGTATTCATCTAGCGCAGCTAAAGATCATAATTAAAATTAGTTAATAGAATGTTTATTAAGTGTTTTTTTTTATATTAACAGAAACTCCCGGTCACAATAGCGGTTGGGCTGAAACGCCGCGCACAGACCGCGGTTCGGGAGTGGACACAATCCAGGAGACGCCCACGCCCGGCACCAAGCGACGGTCGCGGTGGGACGAGACGCCGGGGGCCACGCCTGCGCCGGCCACGCCCACGCCCTCGCACGCCACGCCTTCTCACGCCACGCCCTCGCACGCCACGCCATCTCACTCCACGCCCACGCCGCATACGCCTATGTTTACACCGGGAGGAGTAAGTTCTCATTTTCTCTCTCTCATTTTAGGTTCAATTCATTGTATTCTTCTTTGCCTGTAATTATTTTTCTCATACATAATGGCTAACTAATTGCAATTGAACTATCAGTACTAATTATAATGACTTTTGCAGTCTACACCAGTGGGAATTAAAGCCATGGCAATGGCTACTCCAACACCTGGACACGTGGCTGCTATGACACCGGAACAGCTGCAAGCTTATCGCTGGGAAAAGGAAATTGACGAAAGAAATCGTCCATATACTGATGAAGAATTAGATGCCATGTTCCCACCTGGGTACAAGGTTTTACCGCCTCCTGCCGGTAAGTATTCGTTGATATGGGATTGTGTATGTTACATTTTAAATTGCTAAGAAACGAATTTTAAGGCTGAACACCATAGTTATTAATAAAAACTTTAGTTTCAGGACACATGTATTAAACAAAGAGAACACCATATGGATTTCTATCGTCGTAACTAAATGTAAAATAATACATGTGTGTTGTCGAAGTTAGAATAATAGACTGATACATACATTTAATACTTAATTTTTCTTTCAGATGAATGATGACAATATGGCTTTACAGTCTCATGCCGTCGGATAAACTACCAGATTAAGCTTTAAAATTTTGACAGTTGCTGTATCGAGTACTACTTACAATGCATGCTTAAAAGTTAATAGTATTCACAGCGGCATGGAACTGTAGCCCGTGTTAACTTGATGCATTGTTACCCAGGTTATGTACCGATTCGGACCCCGGCCCGAAAGCTGACCGCAACTCCTACTCCACTGGGTGGTACCCCTATCGGCTTTTTCATGCAGACGGAGGAACTGGGAGGGTCAGCAGCGGCGGCGGCGCGACTCCTCGACCCGCAGCCCAAGGGTAGCCAGCAACTGCCCTTCATGAAACCTGAAGATGCACAGTACTTTGATAAACTGCTCATTGATGTCGACGAGGATACTCTCTCGCCGGAAGAACTCAAAGAAAGGAAGATTATGAAACTTCTGTTGAAAATTAAAGTATGCTTTAATATTATTATTTATTACATTATCCATCAATCAAAACTAAATATTACCAAAGCTTTTGTTGCAACCGAATCTTATTGACAAGGAAATAAGCTACTTCCAAAATTATCGGAAACATTTAGTTTTAATCGAAATTAAAATTGTATTGTGACTATAAATTAGTTTTGATAATTATTCATAAACTTATTTGATTTTAGAATGGCACACCACCAATGTGTAAAGCTGCGCTTCGTCAAATAACGGATAAGGCACGTGAGTTCGGCGCAGGACCTTTATTTAACCAGATCCTGCCCCTACTCATGAGTCCCACTTTGGAAGATCAAGAGAGGCATTTGCTTGTCAAAGTTATTGACAGGATTTTGTACAAGTTAGATGATTTGGTCCGTCCCTATGTCCATAAGGTATGTACAATAGCATTTTATTATATGTGAAGTATCTAAACCAAACCAACTTTAAGTATCAAAACTGGTTGATTGTTATCACTTTATAAGGTAGTTTGTTTGATACTAAAACTTTATTTTGATCAGTTAATTTATGAATTCTTATTAGCGGGCACAGGATAACAAGAATAAATAAATAAAGCACAGATTTTCTTTATTGTACAAGTACTTATAGTAATCCATTTTTAATTTTCAGATATTGGTCGTCATTGAACCTCTATTGATTGATGAAGATTACTACGCTCGTGTAGAAGGTCGAGAGATTATTTCCAACTTGGCCAAAGCGGCTGGACTTGCGACTATGATTTCAACAATGAGACCTGATATTGACAATATTGACGAATATGTGCGTAATACTACAGCCAGAGCCTTCGCTGTTGTTGCATCGGCTTTAGGTGAGCCTTACACGAATGTGTATAAAATAAAAGTTTATTTCCACCTAATTCCCTATCCCTTATCCACTCCCTAATCGGTAAACGAACAGCGGATTAACTTACCAAGGGCGCAGATACTTGATAGATACATGACCACTTTTGCCCGGTCCCGATTGTTAACAGTTAGTAAGATCTCAGTAAAGGCATATGGGCTATCTGAACAACTCTTGTCAACCACTAACCACTCAATAAAAATGAGACTGCTCATTGTATCAGAAATCACTATACTGACACCAGTTTTTGTGTTCGAGAGTGTTTCCCTTTCAGTATTACATTATAGTGAAAATTATCTTTTTTTTTTCTTATAGGTATTCCATCCCTGCTGCCATTCTTGAAGGCTGTGTGCCGATCAAAGAAATCCTGGCAGGCGAGACACACTGGTATTAAAATTGTCCAACAAATAGCTATCCTTATGGGTTGTGCTATTCTGCCTCATTTGAAATCTTTAGTGGAAATTATTGAACATGGTAAGTATATCATTTTTTACAACAATCACATGCGGAAATGTTTAGGTTAAGGCTTAAAACTTACAAGCCACGGCCATGTGCCACACGCCTGCATTTACATTTTCGTAACTTTTGGACTTTACATTGCAAATTTATAAATGAATTGTTAATCTAGATAATATATACTTGTAATATAAGTTATTGTTGAGTATGAGCACTTCTTTGTATTATACATACAATACTTACACATCATACATCACATCCACAAATTGTTTTGTATCAGTGATCCACAAATTGCTAAAAATGTATTGCTCTATCCACTTGAATGACGTTTTATAAAATAAATATAGCCAATGTTCTTATCTACATAACCTTTCATGTAATCATTTTCTCACAGGTTTGGTGGATGAACAACAAAAAGTTCGCACAATCACAGCTTTAGCAAGTGCTGCTCTTGCTGAAGCTGCCACCCCATACGGTATTGAATCATTCGACTCTGTCCTCAAACCTCTGTGGAAGGGTATTAGGACTCACCGAGGTAAAGGTTTAGCTGCCTTCCTCAAGGCCATTGGTTACCTCATCCCGCTCATGGACGCCGAGTATGCCAACTATTATACTCGTGAAGTGATGCTCATCCTTATTCGTGAGTTCCAGTCTCCCGATGAGGAAATGAAAAAAATTGTGTTAAAGGTGAGTTTCATTTCAATATAATTAAATTATTAACTTTTATGATATTCAACATTAATACCCATAAGCTCTAAAACTAGTCCACCTTGAATATAATATACTCAGTGGAAAATGGCGTGAGATGAGCTTCGTTTCATTGAGACTTGATTTTATTCTGTGTAAGCATAAGTCATTTCCTTTTTTTTCTACTGTTGGTGCGAAATTTAATGACGTGTTTTATTGAATATATTGCCAAAACATATTTTAAGGCTTTGTTACTTACCCATAGAATTGTTGTCGTAGGTGGTGAAACAGTGTTGCGGTACTGATGGTGTGGAGCCCCAGTACATAATGGATGAGATTCTGCCGCACTTCTTCAAACATTTCTGGAACCACCGTATGGCCCTTGACAGACGCAATTACCGTCAGCTTGTAGACACTACCGTCGAAATAGCTAATAAGGTATGTATCTACCCTTATTGATTTTTAATTTCTCAGTTAAACCACTGTCGAGTATAGCCGACATAAAAGATATTATGCTCATCACGTCATTGTCGACAACCGACGACTAAACTATTTGAATTTATATTATATTGAATCATATAAATTTTAACAGGTTGGTGCTTCGGAAATCATCAACAGAATTGTAGATGATCTCAAAGACGACAATGAACAATACAGAAAAATGGTTATGGAGTCTATAGAGAAGATCCTTGCTAACTTAGGTGCAGCAGACATTGACTCGAAACTTGAAGAAGCTCTTATTGACGGCATCCTATATGCATTCCAAGAACAGACCACTGAGGTAATTATTATGATTTCTCTGTTTAGTTGACTGTTCTACTGGCTAGTGACCCTGACTGCTAAGCCTACGGCTTACACACACACATACAGTCGTGGGTTCGATTCCCACACCAGACAAAACTTTGTGGATCCATAAATGTTTGCCCTGAGTCATTTGTGTCCGCAAATTGTACGTTTGTAAATTCCCCCGCAACACAGGGCTTTTTCTCTAGTGCGGGATTTGTCTTTTTTTCTTGTTTTTTTAGAAAAATAAAATATTTTTTTGGTAATGGTGGTCAAAACGACATATAACAGCATTCTAAGTACAGTTGACTAGTGTCTGTAATTTATATGTATTAGCAGAAGCTTTTTCCAGCATTAGACCGAAATAGCCTAAGTTATTGGTTGATTAATGAAACTAGTTCCATTTGCTTGTAAGTAAATATACCCACGTAAGTTTTTTACAAGCACGCGCTTCGCCGTGGCATACTTTTGTACTGGGGCCGAAGGAAGATATACGTCTTCGGCCCAAGAAATCAAATAGTCAACATTTTTGCCGTCTAGGATTTATAAATCTACCTAGAAATTAATAATTTTATCACATGTACGTAATTCTCCTCTTTCTGTTTATTTTTGTGTTTATACTAATAATACTCTTGTTTTAGGATGTCGTAATGTTGAACGGATTCGGTACTATAGTGAACCAGTTAGGCAAGCGCGTGAAGCCGTACTTGCCACAGATCTGTGGTATTATTCTTTGGCGTATGAATAACAAATCAGCTAAAGTCCGACAACAGGCTGCTGATCTTATTTCACGTATTGCTGTTGTCATGAAAACTTGCCAAGAGGTTAGTACTGAATTGACTATTAAGCGTTTATTCGATGAGAAGACCAAAGACTGAATAAAACTGCCTTGCAAATTTTGACGCTTATGTAGGTTGGGCGTAGCACATCAAAAATACGCCTACATTCGTTGTTTTACTGGTCGTTGTTTATTTCTCAAATGGCGGTCGGCTGTATGGCGAAATAGCTTTTCTGAGCTTACATTTACTGTGTATGCTGGCCTAGTGGTTAGAGACCCTGACTGCTAAGCCAGAGGTTGTGGGTTTGAATCCCACCTAAGACAAATCTTTGTGTGATAAGCATCCTTTGTTCGCAAAATACCAGATTCTCAATATACCACAATATCAAAATACCTGATTCTCTAAATACCGGATTCTCAATATAGCATATTTCGTACAATCGAAATCAAAATTGTTATTATTTTTTTCATTTACTTAAGTAATAAAGTACCAAAAGCTTATTTATTACTTTTCCTGCAAATAGATTGCATGCGCTATTTGCAATAAAATACTGTCTGGTTTTTCTTTAGGATTGTCTATCTATTTATTATTGACACTGTCATTGTCGTATAAAAGTTAGTTAAATAAATTTTAGTATTTTATTAATCGTTAATAAAATGGAACAAAACGAAATGAAATTTATATTAAGCCAGAAAGGAAAACCAGCATTACTACACGCAGGATACAGGTACAATTTATCTGTTAAAAACAAGTCTGGAACAACAAATTGGCGCTGTTTCAGACAAAGGGAATGCAATACCTCGATCCTTTTAGATTCACGTAAACAAATTTTAAGAAATGCGAATCATAGATGTTCACCGGACAATATTCGAAATCTAATAGACGGCTGCATGGACGATTGTAAAAAAGAGCTGCGTGTAAATTTCACATCGGTGCAAAATGTTTTTGAAAAACGATTCTTGGATGGTAAAAAATTCAAAAATTTAGAGCATGAAATACCCGAATTCACTTCTAAAAAGGACACATTATACAGAGCTCGAAACAAATATTTAAATATAGTCCGATCATCTTGTGCAAATTCAAAGGATGTGAGATTACCACAACACATTGTCAATGATTTCTTTTTGTATGATGATTATGACATTGATACAGATGACAGAATTTTGATTTTTGGTACTTTAATGACTAAAGAACTTCGTGACTTTTTAAAGTCTGTTGATACTATTTACGGTGACGGTACATTTAAAGTGTCGCCAAAACCATTCTATCAGCTATACACCTTCCATGTGGACTTAGCACGCAGTGAAGATACAATTAGTTTTGTACCATTAATTTACGCGTTGCTCCCTAATAAAAGTCAACGCACGTACGAACGAATATTTTCTATACTAAAAGAACAATTCGGGATGGAGTTGTCAGTGTATAAATGCGATTATGAAGTTGCCGTCATACAGGCCGTGAAGAAAGTGTATCCGAATGCAAAAATCAAAGGTTGTTATTATCATTTCTGGAAAGCCGTCGAAAGGATGAGCGATAAGTTGAAATTCAGTGAATCCCAAGAAGGTCGCGAGATAACACATCTTTTCTCACAATTAGCACTGCTTCCTCCAGTTATTATTCCCGAAGCGTACCTCACTATAAATGAAATTGCGCCAAAAAATGAGATAACAACGAAATTTCTAGACTATTTTAATAGCCAATGGATACAGAAAATCACTAATGAAGTGTACAGTTGTTACGGAGAAAAAAATAGAACAACTAATGCTGTAGAAGGTTGGCACCGAAGAATTAACGCCTTAATTCCACCCAATCCTTCTCTTTTTCAATTTTTACAAAAAATGAAATCGGAAGCACACAAGAAAAGAATTAAAATGCGAAGAAATGCTCTCTACTGTCCAGATAAAAAAAGAAGGGCAAAAGACATGGCAAAAGACAAAAAAATTCAAAACATTATTTCTGATTGTATGAGTAACAAAATTACAGTTGCCGTTTGTATTAATCTTTTAGCTACAATAAGGCGACGTTGAAGAAACCGTCTGTCACCCCGGAGTAATTATAAATTACATATTCATAAAATATACTTTTAGTTCTTTCGAATACCTACCTAGGTACATTTTATTTTGTTTTTACTGTAATACAATTAAATACCTGTAATTTGATTCCTTTTTTATTGCCTGTAGTATAAGTTATGCATTTAACTGTACTTCTGGTGTATTGAGAATCTGGTATTTAGAGAATCTGGTATTTTGATATTGTGGTATATTGAGATTCTGGTATTTTGCGAACAAAGGATAAGCATGATTGTCTGAATGTAATTTATCTAATATGTTTACCAATTGCCTTGTTGCCATAATATAGGCTCTGCCTAGTTTTGGATCAGATGACAATGTGTTGTCCCAAATTAAATTATTATAAAAATATAACTTGTTTACACCGTAAGTTTTGGAGGTCACTCGCCGACTATAACAGACTTGTCTTACGAATGTGTTCATGTTTATATTTTGTGTTACAGGAAAAATTGATGGGACATCTTGGCGTCGTGCTCTATGAATACTTGGGTGAAGAATATCCAGAAGTATTAGGTTCTATTCTCGGTGCACTTAAAGCTATTGTTAATGTGATAGGCATGACCAAAATGACGCCCCCCATTAAAGATTTACTGCCCAGACTAACGCCTATTTTAAAAAACAGGTAAGTTTGTTGAGAATTTTAAGTCAAGTCGCTACAAACAATAACAAACCTAATGCCTATTAACGCCATAATTTAAACCTAAACTACTATGGCCTTACAGGAATGTGACGTCATAAAGCAGCAGTGTTGTCTCTAATTGTCAATAATGCTTAATACTTTTAAATGTGTTTTTTTGTTGTTTTCAGTGTTCGAATTTGTATGTATTTCACTTAAAAAATATATATGTATTATATTTATGTATTGTTTTTAGACACGAGAAAGTACAAGAGAACTGCATCGATCTGGTGGGACGTATTGCTGACAGAGGACCAGAGTTTGTATCAGCAAGGGAATGGATGAGGATATGCTTTGAGCTGTTGGAACTTTTGAAGGCACATAAGAAAGCTATCAGAAGAGCGACAGTAAACACATTCGGTTACATCGCTAAAGCTATTGGACCTCATGATGTGTTGGCGACGTTGCTCAACAACTTGAAAGTACAGGAACGGCAGAATCGGTATGTTGATGTTATTAATATTATTTTATAATCAATATAACCATCTCAACCCATATACTGCTGAGCACGGGTATTTTATAATACCAGTTTAAAATGTAAAGCCAGTTCACCTAGTACGAGTTTGTGATTCGAAAAAAGTTTACATGTTAGTACCTATTATCGCCAGATAATACAATCTTTTTGTAAGTTAAAATTATAGTAGCAGGCAGCTAAAAAAACCTAGATAGAAGTACCCAGCTGTGGGTGGATAAGGATTGATAAAGAAGAAGTATCAAATTCTTTCTGTAGCGCCATGGGCGAAGGGTTTTTGTTTTTGTAATATTGGTAGGTATGTTTTCCTCATTAATTTATTAGGTATGTTAATTATTTTCAGAGTGTGCACGACAGTCGCCATAGCTATAGTGGCGGAAACTTGCTCACCTTTCACAGTACTGCCGGCTCTAATGAACGAGTACAGAGTACCAGAATTGAATGTACAGAATGGTGTGCTCAAATCTTTGTCTTTCTTGTTCGAGTACATTGGAGAGATGGGAAAAGATTACATATATGCTGTCTGTCCTTTATTAGAAGATGCACTTATGGATCGGTATGTATTGTTTGACTATAAATATATTATTATGATAAAAGCACGAAAAACCGTTGTGCCAGCGAGGGAATAGAGAGTGCACCGGCGTTTGCGCACTGCAAGATAAACTCCCTTGACGTAAATTCGATTAGGTCGTCAAAGATTTTAGATTTTCAATGTATTCTAGATTTGCTCTATCGGTACTTACCTGAAACTGAATTTTCCCTCGTTAGTTCTTGCAATAAATGCCTATATTATCAACTTTCAGTTAACTTTTTTTTTAAATGTATAATTTTATAACATAGGCTTTTCTTGCTACACATACCTACATTTCACCATTTTACTTATTTTCCTACAGAGACCTTGTACATCGACAAACAGCGTGTGCAGCCATCAAACATATGGCGTTAGGCGTATACGGGTTCGGATGCGAAGACGCTTTAGTACATCTGCTAAATCATGTGTGGCCAAACATCTTCGAGACTTCACCACATTTGGTACAGGCATTTATGGATGCAGTTGAGGGAATGAGAGTTGCGCTTGGCCCTGTTAAAATTCTTCAGTATGCTCTACAGGTATGTAAAAGAATATGTATGAATCTTATTGCCTTTTCTTTCATCGCTAACAATGATTTATCTAATACTTATCCAATACTTACTTATGTAAAACATGTGGAAAAAGTCGAGCACAGAGCAGGAAGGTACGCTTCTCGGGTTCCGGCCCAGCACACTACCAATTGTGGCACACGTTTGATATATTTAAATATATTTGAGCTAATTGCATAGCAAAAATGCTCAAAATATTTAATAAGATAGATAACATGTCTCTATACAGGGTCCCCCCTTTAAAAGACAACTCCTGCACTAGGCTACAAGCTCTGTGTCGCAGGGGACTTTACAAACATATAATTAACAGACACAAATTTTAATTGCCAGAGTACCTCGATTAGATTCCTTATAGAAGTCTTCTGGTTCAGTGTAGGTATAATCCAGAGGGCTCATTCTTTTTGCAGTCAATGCCTTGCACGGCATTGACTCGTCGCCCTCCCCCACATCTCCTGTATGGTAAATCCTTAAATACGTGTACGAGAGAAAAGTTCTTAATATTACCTTATTTTTGCAGGGTCTATTTCATCCCGCAAGAAAAGTCCGCGACGTATACTGGAAGATATACAACACTCTATACATAGGCGGACAAGACGCGTTAGTCGGTGGATATCCACGGATACAAAACGATCCAAATAATCACTTTCTTAGATACGAATTAGATTATATACTTTAATTATTATTATTGTAAAATACATGTGTTAGATTTATTTAGTTTGTGTAGTATAAAGAAAGAAAAAATAAACATGTTTGATGCGCCGAGGAAAAGCCATTACTTCAAAATATGATTTTAATATACAGCATTTTGTTTTTGATCGTAAACTAGAATTGTAAAGCACAAAGTTCTTTTATGCTAAATTCGCCGTGTTGCATATAACACATTGGGATTGAGGTGCCCTATTTTATTATATACCTACCTATTTGATCCAACAGATTTAGCCCACACTTTCCGAGGATTTCCATTTAAATTGCCTTAAAAATCTTATTTGTCCTATTACAAATATTATTTAGTAAGTAATACTGGGTCACCCACCAACATCATTCAATTTTCATTTATATATATATTTATCCGTATGGACGATTAATGTAAGCATTTTTTATATGTAAGAAAATACCCTTCAGTCGCAATGTGTTCAATTCGGCGAATGCCGCATAAAAGAACTGGGGTCGTACCATAGCGATTTATTATTTTTTATTTAAATATCCATTACAACCTTAGCACCACATAATAAAGTTGACATCTTATGAAATACAAATTAAGATTGAAAATGAATTGCTATAATCATTATGATACGGCTCCTTTACACTTTACAGCCACAGTATGTATTATTCATTAGATCTTAAGCCAAGATAAGGATACTTAGTTGACTATATTTACATAAGTATGGCTTTTGCTCCAAAAGTAATTACGTTTCACATAAGCAAGGTTTTGAGTTAAAAATAAAAGGCCCTATTTAAATAAGTTCTTTTTATTATGTACCTCTTTAAGCGAAGCTTTTATTTGGAATATCTGATAATACATAATAGGATAATATATAACACCAATGACTAGAAAATATAGCTTCTTACTTACTACTTAAAATCATATAAAACAAAAGTTTGTGGAAAATAACATTGAGCTTAAAACTTATTGAATAACAACTAATATGAACAAAATTAATGTTTCAGTCTATAAATCACTAATACGCACTTGGAATTATATTATTACGCCACTTAAAATCAAAGACACCATGAACAATATTAAGTAAAAATAGTATAGTCCACGCGACGGTAGTTAGGTACCATTTGCATTTTGACATACTTAATATTCTTTTATAAATAAGAAAGACAATGCGTTCTAAATGTATTCAAATATTACAATAATAGCAACCCGTATATGTCACTAATACATAGTTCTCCTCTCGGCTCGTTTCTAACAAAAACTGGTTTGATCCACACACGCTGGTCTAATGTGAGTTAGTGGATCATCCTCTCTAGACAAGTGGCATAAACGGTAGTCAAAACGAAAAGTCAAAAAGCAAATGTATGGGATTTGACGTAAGTTTGCGATATAATATCGTAAATATACGTCAAAATCCATACATTTGCTTTTTTGACTTTTCGATTCGACTACCGTTTATGTCATTTGTCTAGAGGGGCAGATTTGCCTTGAAAATTTCCTTACGGTCACCGTTAGCCGATAGTACATTATTAGATTAGTAGGTAAGTATAAATTTTAAAAATAATAAAATTCACATTGGTCAAGATCAAAATCTAAATCTGAACAGGTGACCAGTCGGTTACTTGCCACTCTCCGAAGAATAGACTGGACCACATATTATATATAGATATTAAGCAATTTAATAACGCGTGGACGACACTTTTGACTTAAGAACCATAGTTTGTGATGTCCTCCTGCACATAATGGCTCACTTATATTAGGGCGTCAACCGCATTTGGTTTTAAAGAATTTGAACTGATAGCAACCAAAAGCGTTCCTGTAACCGAATATGGCCAACCTTAAACAATTTGTTGTATTTTATGGCCACCGAAATAACAATTTCACTGAGTGGGAATCGAATATGGCCAACGGAATAACAATTTTCAATGGATGGCGATCGAATAGTATGCCAAGTGAATAAAAACATTAGTCTGTAGGGGCTTATTATTACATTATGCGATATTCAGAACGCGTCTGTTGTTAAGTCTGACTCAAAATAACTGAACATTATTCAAATTCAGTAAAGTCACATTGAATTTGAATAACGTTTAGTTCGCAAGCCCCTAATCACGAACGTTCTGTAGTCGATTACGCCTGTTTAATGTAAATGGGCCATAATACCTCTAAAAAGATCATAAACACATACATACAAGGAAGTAATATCATCTAATAAACAGTGACCGGAATTAGGGGCGCTATTTTATGTACTTTTAGTATGCTATAATAATATGGATATGCTCCCAAAAAATATATACAATACTTGGTATAGTAAGATATTAGAACAATTTTCATACATTATACATTATTAGGGGCAAAATATAACATAGTTTAAAAATTATTGTACTCAAATCTGACTAATTTGAACAAACTACTTTTAAGAACTTCTATACCAAGAATAGCATTGTATAACATAAATAGATTTCAATGTATAATAAAAATAGGGTCATATTTTGGTATTTCTTTTAAATTAACATTAATTTGCCCGACAGATAATTTAATTAATCTAAAACCTGTCCAAGAAGCAGGTAGTATGACTTTTTTTGTTTCACCAATCTGAGCAGAACATTATTTTTTTTACCAATCAAGCTGCTATTTTGTAACATTAACACTGTTCTAAATGGATCAAAATTTATAAAATTAGACAAATTCTCACATTTACATCCTTTTTTCTTACGAGTACACACAATAATATGTAGTAAGTATAATTTTAAACAGATAAACGAATTTTCTAAGCATTATTAAGCAAAACAGCTCTCCTAATTCCGACCAATAATAAATAATTAGCTGGTATAATAAAACTGGAATGTTATAATATTACTGTAATGAGCCTCCTCTAGCCGAGACGTGCACTAGACTACCCGATAGTACCGACTGCCAAGTGGTACCGATAGCGTTATCTAGTGTCACTCCCAGTCGCCGCTGTAGTACACCATCTGACGTCACTGCCCACACCTCATTCTCTACTACTGACACTTGTTTGAATGTTAACTCACATTCTGTAAAGGAAATTAATAGGATTCAAATAAAATACTTATACAAACATCATAGGCCCAATTGGGGCAGAAAGGTTCTAGAGTGGCGACCTCGAACTGGAAGACGAAGCGTGGGCAGGCCTCCAACGAGGTGGACCGACGACCTGGTAAAGGTTGCGGGCAACCGAAGGACAAGGTCGGTTCAGGATCGAGAGTTGTGGAAAACCTTGGGGGAGGCCTATGTCCAGCAGTGGACGTCTTTTGGCTGAGATGATGATGATGATATATTTCTTACCTGTAATATATTTCCATTCTTTGCCATCTTGCTTACTTCGTGAAACATCAGTTCTCACTGCAATAGTACCATTTGACAGTATTACCCACGCCGATGACTTAGTCAATGAAACTGTTTTAGCACCAACATTTGATTTCGCACTGTATGGATAATTGTATTTCGGAGGTTCTATTAATTTCCAATTAGTTCCAGCTAGATTTTCTTTGGATATGCCTTCTCTGTAATATAATTCTCCTTTTCTTCCAATTACCCATACTACTTGATTACACGTGCTCACTGCTATTAGGAGTTGCGGATTGTTTACATGTTCCCAAAGGACACCCTGTTGTATAAAACAGAGAAAATTGTAATATTGCCATAAGTCCACAATTATGTGTCTATTATAAGTACCTACATATTTTTTGTGTAAAAAGATTTAAATACATAATATCAGTATATTTTGCAAGATATAGCGATCAAAAATCGACTTTATTTTTAATATGTTTTTATTTTAGTTTTGCATATTTGTTGTCTTAAGTTGTCTTGTCTTTTCCATATTAACTTGAACTATTCCAAATGTCACACTGATGAGTGCGGGCAATACGCTCGAAAATGTTCATGTTTTACGTTTTCAACGCATCTTCGACATGCCTTCAAAGATTAAGCTGTGTATAATATATGTATATAATAAGTATTATAAATTATACCAAACTGCTCGGCACCTATCTACTCATACTACTTCTTATCTCTTATAAAATTGAAGGTATATACAAATATACTTATAAATATACTTGTAATAATAAATGTATTATTAAAGTTATTTATAATTATATATAAATTGATCTTAACGATAAGAGCGTCCTTTGTGATATAATTATACTATCTATTTTAAATGGTGCACAATAATATGTGTGTGTAATTGTGACCAATCTCAGTCACGGTTGCGAATCATATCAATCTGAACCGGGACTACTCTAATTTTAATTGTGTGTGCAAACTTAGAGGTGCACTTATTATTCCCTTACTCTTTTAGGCACGGTCCGAAGCGAACACAGATCATACGCAGGGCCTACGGCTTTCGAGGCACGAAGGGATTTCTATGCGATTTAGAAAATCTCATCCAATTATGGAGCGACCGCGGCAAGCATAAATAATCGAGAAAACTATAAAAATACGAGAATATACACGTCGTTAAACGGCATTGACATAGCTTACAGATAGTAGAATTAGCAAACTTCACAGGTACAAATTTTAAATAATTGTTTTTTTTATACTACCAAGCATACGGCCCGCCTGATGGTAAGCAGTTACTTTAGCCTGTGGACGTTTGCAACACCAGGGGTGTCACTCACGCGGTGCCGACCCTTTAAAAACCTTATAACTCCTTTCCCATGGTATTGTCTCTTGGGAAAACCTCGGCAGGGAGCTCATTCCACATTGATTTAAATTATACTAATTTTCCATCTCATTAGTTAAATAACATTAAAGGGTCACTATATTTTTTTTTAACGTTACAGCACGCTATGCCTAACTAAAAAAAAATACCTCTGCAATGCTAATTAGTGTCCAAATAGAATTAGGTACTTACTGTGGGTGTTGCCACTGTAACTCCAGTACGATAAATAGCATCTCCAGCTAATGTAATTGCCCAAACCGATACCTCGTCACCATTAGCCTGTAAAATAGTCACAAGAAATTGTTATTAAAATCTCATGCAAGATTCAAACTCTGAAGTTTATTAATAAATTTAGATTTAAAAAATAACACCTTATTAATGCAGGTGCAGTGGCTGCCTCGCAATGACTATTGCGTGGCGTGTGGTGGCAAACAAGTATACGGCTCACCTGATGTTAAGCAGTTACCGTAGCCTATGACGCTTGCAATACCAGGGGTATCACTTGCGTGTTGTTCTAAAATGGAGGTCCGTCCCCATTTGGGTTAGCTCGCTAGTATGGTGCCCTACCTGTCTTATGTGTTGTGGGTTCAATCCCCACAAGAGATACAAATTTGCGTGACCTCAAATGATTGTTTATCCAGGTAAATGGTATATTTGTAAAGTCCTCCCTGGCAAAGAGCGTTATGTATATACCTATAGACGGTAAGCGACACTTACATGACGTTAATAGCTCTAAACCTGTCAACCAACTGGTTGTTACATTAATAACCTATGACTTTCATAAGTGTTACTTTGTAACTAAATGTAAATAGTATAAATTGGTGCTTATTGTTACCTACCCATAAAGAAATATCTAATAAAGCTGTGCTGCCAGCTCGAATCCAGGGGCCTTCGGTAATAATTTGAGCTTTCCTATACCATCTGCGGCGACGAACGCAATCCGTAAATATTTTTTTACCATGATAAGGTGCTGGGAAGTCAGTGGCGTATTGCCAGCCATCACTATCGACTCCACCGGGCGTATTATAGTCGATCATCCATTCAGATATCTGAAAGTGAAATGATGATTATTTGTCAGTCTGCCAAGAATGTTTCAAAATCATTATGGTCTCGACGACACAGTGTCTAAAGCGCACCGTTTCTTTTTGCGGCATTAGCTGCGTTCATTTATTTGTTTTACATAGGCACTTTAATAGCATCATGCTATAACAGCATGATGCTATTAAAGTGAACTGCCTCAAAGAGGCAGGAAGAAAAGCTAGTTAGGACCATATAAAAGAGGATGAAACTGTAACCATGAAGTGTTGATTGCTGCAACTGATAATTTTTAACAGAAAACCCTAATAATACTATACTACCCGTCCTGAGAAACGATCCCACGATTAGCCGCAAACTTATGCTCGAGTTTATGCCTCTGGGCCTATGCAATCACTACGCATTGGCTGATCATATCAGTCATTTCTTATCTGGTTAAATACTTAATGTCTAATGTTAAAATTTTAGTCTCATTCTTTTATCAAGTGGTTGCAGAATTCTTCGAGTTACAGAGAAAGGGACCGACTTTTAATGAGTCCTTAATTCCAGTCTGTTTAACAGATAAAGAAGAGAATTGAATGACTTATTAAAAACCAACCAGTACCTAAGTTAGGTATTTCAACTTTAAGGTCAAAGTATAAAGATAAGTATTACTTTGTCCTGCTCTTCTTTAAGGAAAAATAAGTAATGATAAACTTACCCAGTGCCAATGACGATTTAGTAGTTTAGTAAGCTCTCGTGTCCTTTTATGTTTTCCTGTTATATCGCTCCACATATAACGATCTGTAGGTAAGCCAGTGGACGTGTAGCCAGATAGTGGATTCCACCTTTGATTTTCGTAAACGCAATATGTTTGAGTGTCTGTCATGGAATGTATACCTTCTTTGGTGCCAACACCTACAAAAATAATGTGTAGGTATATACACATACATATTAGTTTGCTCAGCTATAGTAAGGTAGCTTCTTATTTATTAATTAACAGGTTTATCATCTTAACAGTCGTTAGATCACGATAGAGGCCTAAATATGGGCGATCTAAATAACTCTCGTCACCAGGTTGACCACTAACCAAACCATAAGAAGAAGATCTTACCTAGTTGAGTCACATCCAGATATGTACATAACAATGTGACGCAATCCCTACTAATATAAATACGAAAGTAACTTTTTCTGTCTGTTACCATTTCACGAATAAACGGCTGAACGGATTTTAACGGAATTTAGCAAGGATCGATGGTATCCTGGGCAAAGCCGAGGTCAACAGCTGTATTAATACAAATCTTATTAAGTAATGTTTTGATACAGCGCATCTTTTTACCAATAAGTCACACCCAATATATTTTTTGTTCACACACTGTTACATATTATCTGTGTGTGACTCAATATCAATAAATCGTTTGATAGAGTACAACATCACATACTATACGCAAGCTCTCGCCATTTTTCCTAAGTCGTAGACATCCGTTATTTATTAGTTTCTATGTAATAGGGGGCGAACCTATTGCCATTATACTGCTGAGCACAGCCAGACTGAGCAAGATTACGAGGAGAAAAGTGCTGCAGACGCACTATTGGGCGCGCGTTGCGCTCGTGTCAACGCATTTGTGGTTGTCGTCACGTGCGTCATATCATATTGCAGGGGGCGTGGACTATGTGATACGCCTTATAATCCTACTAATATTATAAACGCGAAAGTTTGTAAGTATGGATGGATGGATGTTTGTTACTCTTTCACGTAAAAACTACTGAACGGATCTGGATGAAATTTGGCACAGAGATAGATTATGGTCTGGAATAACACATAAGCTACTTTTTACAGCGATCACCGACATCCACGCGGGCGGAGCCGCGGGCAACGGCTAGTTTCTAATAAAATGCAAAATTCAAAAGATCTTGTAGTTAATAAAATTTTAATTTTATTTACCTTTGAGAATGCCGCCACCCCATCCTCCAGTGTAGACCCAGACTCGGTGATCATGTGATATGCCCCAAACCACATCATTCTGGCAAGATTCAACTCTTCGTAAATAGCCGCCCATCATTCGCCAATACATTTCATCAGCCCCAATTATAACATTTGTTGTTGAATATTCCATAGTGAACAATCTTAAAGGTCCTAGAACCGCTACTGATGTAATAGTTTCAGGACTCAGTCTATGTTCAAAATAGCAAAAATGTATATCATTCACCATTATTTTAAATACATTTGGTTCACATATAATTTGGATTGAAAATTCTTGCCCAGGAGATAATGGTACTTGATGACGTTCTTCTACACCCCAGCTTCCAAATATTTTTGAGTTACACACAACAGCTTTTTCTTCAAATCTAACATTAAAATGTAAAGGAATCTCACTAACTTCTGTTTCGATCTTATGTCTCTGCTTCTTAATTTCAGGACCTTGCAAATTTATATGAAATCTATTTATTACATCATGCAGACAACCTGTTAATTTCAATGTACTTCCAGGTGGAAAATTGTTGTGCAAAGAGGTTGTTATACCAGGTACAATGTCTTTGCCAAAAACTTGAAATTCTTTGGTATATTTCCCATTTTTTGCAGTATTTACCTTAGCTGGCATAGGGTCCCAATTCAGTACATCTCCAGAATTAGTAACAGCCCATACTGAATTGGCTGAAGGCTTACCAGTGAGTCCATTGATTTGGGAAGTGATATCTACTAAAACATTTTCCCATTCCTCTTGTTCCATTTCTGATATAAATTGAACTTTAAGAGAACTCTTGTTTTGACGTGGCACTGACAGAGTAATTCTTGGACACCCAGGTTCTGAAGAAGTGATAACACTAGTCACTTCTCCTAAATTTAAAATGAATTTTATAGTACCATCAGGTTGAAAAACTGATAATGTTCCTATGTTCTCCAAGTCATGCCAATATAATGATAAGATACAGTCTTCACTGGAATGATTACCATTGATAAGCCTAGCTTCACAACTACGTGTCCAGCCTTTATCTTCTACTGCCATTCCATAAATAGATAGATCTAATGTCAGATTCTTCTTTCTGTCTTTCAGACTTTCCAAGATTTGAATTCGCCATTTAGAAGTAAGATCCATATTAAACGCATTTTGGGAGTCTGTAAACCAATGAGGAATTTGAACTACATCTATAGAACAAGCTCCAGCTTCTACAAAAGCCCAAGTAGTCTCACAGGTACCCCAAGCAGTTTGACTGACTTCATCATCAAAGAACATTCCAGAATCAACATCAAACACACTGCTATCACTGTCTGGTTGTGCTTCCATGCCTACAACAGAGCCCACACTCCTTACAGGGCTCCAAGCTCTAGGATTTTTCAATGTTGTTTCATAACTTTTACCCGTGAAGTCAATAGTCTCAATATTTTCATTTCTTTTCTTATGAGCTTCTTTTGGTTTGATTGGTAAGGTATGTTCAATAGGTGCTGAATGTGATTCTTCCCAAGAATTATGTAAATTTATATTAGACTTACGTTCTACAGTTGCTTCATTTAACATACTGAGACTATGATGCTTAGTATTTGATGAAGAAGACACTACACTAGCCGAACTAGAAGTGCGACTTAGCTGCATGTTTGCCTGCACCCTCCTCCATCTTTTACCTGTTTGTTCAGCAGGTGTTATCCCACTACGCCAATAAATACTTTTATCTGAATCACTAATAGCAAACACTTGGTCATTGATACCAACTGATATACTGCTCATATGTCCAGTGATTTCAAGCCACCCAGTCCCCATAGCAGCAGATTCAGAATTTCCAGCTCCATTTCCATCTATACCTTTTCTGAACCACACCCTAGTATCAGAACTACAAGCCCAAACTGCATTATATCCAACAGAGAGAGACATGAGTTTGGTATCATTAGGTGACTTTAGCTCTAACCATGATTCACCTGTGGGACAGTCTTTTGTGATACCTTTTCTAATGATAGCTCTTCCTGTCCACAATAGGGCCCATACTAATCCAGTGGGACCTACTGAAATTTGTTTGATATCACAATTAGGTGGAATGCTTATGTTGATCCATTTCAAACCTTCAGGTGATGTAGTACTAACACCAGCTCTATACATAACCCGACCATGAGCAGTGATAGCCCACACAGATAATGTGCCTGGAGTAGCATATGGGATTTGATTACCACCAATGCTAATATCTATGAAAGGTTCCTGTGTAGGATCTTTGTGTAATGGTGCGATTGCACACCATGAATTCATGGCACTGAACTTTCTGTATCTTATCCATTTCCTTCTTCTCACACATGATTTCCATTGTTTGTTGGGACCAAATTGTGCTGGGAAATCAACTGCATATGTCCACCCATCATGATCTAAGGGTTGTCCATCTAGAGTGAGTTCTAGTTGCCAATCACCCTCCCACTGCCAAGCCATGGAAGGTAATCTAATTCTATCAATTGATCTGTCTTTAGTGCCATCTTGAGATGAAAAGTGATACCGGTCTGTGGGAAGTAATCTTCCACTAAATCCTTCTAATGGTAACCATCTCTCGTTTTCAAAGGATTCCTCTCTGACACGTATTGGTATTTCTAAACCATGGACATGAAGGTAGATCTGCCTGTCACCTCCTACAGCCCATAAGTAGTGAGGTACTGCAGATAATGTTTTGAACTCCAAGCCGAGATACATGAATTCTCTCCAACATGATCCACTTGTTGATAATGCGTAAACTTTGCCTTCATTATTAATTGAAAACAATAATGAATTACTAGACATTATGATCTTCTTCTTTGAATGTACAAGCTTAAAGCATTACGAATAACGTGTAACGCAGATTGCTATTTGGTTAAAATTGCATTGCTTTATAACAATTCTGCTCCCAACAAGACTTTGTCTGCAGTTTCATGTCTTGAAACCGTACTTTTATTGTGACTTCTAGTAATTTCAGTACTGGACCACTTAATGTATTCACTCAAGAAGACGTAGGTAATATAAGGTCTCTTTCTCTTTAAGTAATGTTTTACGTGACGCACTTACCTCCCTTAACTTATTTTGGATACCTCCATAATACTCATTACATACAATGCAATCGCCAAAATTCAGCAATTTCTTGCGAATCTATAGTATTTTGACATTTTTGACAGACATGGAAATCACCAAATTCACCAACCATCAACTCGCATCGCATGTCGATAAAAATTTTGTTTATGTCTATGGATACAAGTCTTTTTATCCAAACCCGCAGCCGCTGCAACAGAAGTCTCTTAATGTTGCCAGTTGTTTTGATTCCCCTACCCGGTACCCCTGACCTTTAATTTCCAAACCTCAGAAAATCGACTAGCTAACGCTAATTTGGGTCACGGAAAATTGACAAATAAAAACCTATGTTATCAAACAATGAAATGAACACAATATGCTCACTAACCTAAAGAGAGGTAGGGCACCATACTAGCGAGCAAGCCCGACTGGGGAAGGACCTCCACCTTACAGAAGACCACAGCCAAATGACTACACACAGCGGTGTAGTTGTGTTCCTGTGTGTGAGTACAGGTCTCCAGCGCTCATTTAGGAATGCGTTTTGAAAGATACGTATTCCTATCCCAGGGTTACTTCCATCTTAAAGCCCTGGTGTAAAAAAATGGGTTGGCAACACGCAAGTGATACCTCTGGTAATGCAAGCGTCTATAGGCTACGGATACTGCTTAACATCAGGTGGGCCGTATGCTTGTTTGCCACCCAAGTAGTATAAAAAAAAAAAAAAAAACCTTTATAAAATCTCTAGTAATATATACTGGTTATTATCGAAACTAATATTATCATTTCTAAAAATCCTTTTTAGTGATTTGTTTTTAATCTACTTAGGTGGCAAAAAAGCATACGGCCTGCTTGATGCTAAGCAGTCTCCGTAGCGTATGGACGCTTGCAATACCAGAGACATCATCTGCACCATGATGAAATATCCCTGGGATAGGAAAACGCCTCTTTCAAAACGCATCCCTAAATGAAACCTGTGCTCACACGTAGGAACACAACTACACCACTGTGTGTAGTTATTTGGCTGTGGTCTTTTATAAGGTGGAGGTCCTTTCCTGGTCGTGCTTGTGCGCTAGTATGGTGCCCTACTTACCTCTGTCTTAGATGCTCATGCTTTTGTTATAAAATAATAATAATCTTATCTCAGCGTTGATCATCAGTCAGGAGTGGTCAGGACAAACGATATATATATTATTTAAGAGGTCTATTTACGGCAACCGGCCGAAAATATAGTCAAAAAAGGGGAATGCTAAGGGTTTCTTTTCACATAAGCGGGCACAGCCAGGCGGTAAAATTGAATATATGAAAATGAATGTTTGGGGGAAATTTATATTATATAATTCCTTCGGCTCTGCTACTGTTCGACCTCGGTGCCGAACCGATAATTTGGGCACGCTTATGTGTGTAACAACTCTAACACATGTACCTACTTGTTAAACCAATCGCAAAAACGCGTGCGATTAAATTCCCATTGTACTTCTTTCCATCCATCCACTAGAGACAGTCTAGGGTCTAGCTAGACCTTAAAATTAAGTTGTGTACTACAATTACTAACGTTGTCACTTAATTACCTTCTGACTAGTATAAAAATAAGACGCATGTATACATCGAAACTAGTAAGATCCGACTTTATGCATCTATTAGACAATGTTTGCAGAAAAAATAACACCATATTTAGTCAAAAATATATTTTCCACAAGTTTTCCATTAACACATTACTTAACATATAGTGGAACTCATTGGGTAAATACCATGTAGATATTAAACATGAAAAATTTATCACAGTTTCTTGTCTCATAATAAATTTCATATATATGAAATATGTAGAAACATAAACAAGTCTTAGTACTTTAGGACAAATACAATAATTACACTAAATAGCTTGTAACTTACAATAATGGTGCATATAAATATACTATTTTTAAATAATAAATTAACAACATATTACTGACACTATATCACACAATTATTTGAGATGGAATTATAAGATACTACATTAAATAACAGGACACATCTAGGATGTTATATAAATAAAAAAATAAATTATTTTACTAGAATAAATAAAATTGTGCTATGTCTACTACGTCTATGAGACTCATAAATTCACTTTCAGTATCTGAAGTGGACTCGGTCCTACTTTTAAAGGCACCTTCTCCTTGTCTAAATGTTTCATATAGGCAAGGAAACTGGTCCATAAAAGACTACACATACTAATAAAAGGAACCCTGTTTCTTGGTGGAATGAGGCAGAAATTGATCATTGCCACAGCTGGCCATACAGATGCACCAATCTGAAATGATAAACATAGACAAATGACAAAGATGCTGGATCTTTTTTATACTGAATTGCTTGTTTAAAAATAATAAATATACATAAAAGCAGGTCTGCCATGAGAGCAAAATAAATGAGTATTATTTGATCAATATGGAGAGTCAATTTAATAATTACAGTAAAGTAATATGACTAAGATTGTGCTGCTTTAGCATAAAACACAAAAGTTTGATGTATGTATATTTGGTACTTCTTCACCCAAACAATACTAGATGGTTTATAATTAAAATGTAATAGCTTACAAGTTTATTATAGATAGCTGTATCATTACTTACTGGAGGCATATAATATTATGTACATGATCATTATAAAATAAATTGTACTGTAATTATTATACCTTATAAGTTGGTAAAAATTTGGCCTCAACCTCTGCAACAGCTTCATTGAAGGGTTTTGATTCCAATAAACTCATACCAAAATAAAAGCTGCACATTGCAAAGGGTGTGTAAGTCAGAGTCTCCACAAATGTCTGTAAAATAATAAACCTTTTTATAGTTTTATGCAGATATATAATGAAAAATAAATTGTGTAACAGGAAATCTAGAAAATAAAATGCCATGAAATCATATTAGGTTTTCAATACTAGTATATGAATGCAATATTAACTTATGTAACAAATAATATGAGTGTAATTCTATTGTTTGTTTTATAACAAAAGTATTGCAATCATATTAGATAACATTTGCATGCCTAAAGGTGGAGTATGGAGAAACCTAAAACAATGTAAGACCTAATTATTACTATTGTACCCATATTCGCAAATAAATATTGATATGATTTGAACATAAGTTACAAAGTGGTTAAATTTGACATGGTTGGTTGAGTGGTGAATGTAGTAGTATTATGAGTATTATTATTATGGTGTGTTTAGGGTTTGATCACCACATGATACAGAAATTGTGCCTGAGTCTGGTTGTAATTTATGTCCATTTATTGTGTGTAAAATCCCACACAACACATAGATTGATCTCTAGTGCAGTTGTCTTTAAAAAAAAAAAATAGTGTAAAAAGCTTTGTATGATTCATGAATCATGTTGTATGAATTATTAGTTATCAATTATATAACAGTTTTTTATTGTGCTAATAAATTTTAACAACTTGTGACCAACTGTTGCATCATATCTATAGGTAGATATAGTCTTTATCTATACTAGGTCAAAGTTACTCAAAGAGCAATGGGGAGAGCTATACTTGGTGCTTCCCTGTGAGTATGAATCAGAAATTAGGAAAACCAAAGTGACTAAGATAGATTGAATTATGTACATAGCAAGTAGTACTGATGCTTGCTGGGGCAGTAAGAAACTGAAAGATGTAGTATGAGCTGGCCTTTAACAGAGTCAGCTCAGGAAAGAATACTGTCAAAATCCTTGGAGGCCTATGTGTGATTGGAGTGTATGAAATATATATGCACTGAGGAAAAAACAGAAAAAAATTGACTAATATATATATTTTTTAAATATCCCTTTCTTTATTCTATTCTATATTCATACACGTAAATTTAAAACACCTTAGCCTTTATAGTAATTTTTTTTAAACCACCCATTAGTAGGAGTCCCTTTAGAACGGGCCTGCTGGGCTGTGGCAAACAATTCTATAGTGCCCAGTTTTCCTCTGACCCTATGTTCAGCAGTGAGTGTCTTTTAGCTGAGATGTTGTAACAAATAATAAATCTATGTAGTATTTTTATGTTAAGACATATTAATCTCAAAATCTGCAAGTCATATTTGAAAAATTATTCACGATTTAAAGCTACACTATTCCATGTCATATAGACTACTTCTAACCTACATAACATGTGAGTAATGACTCAAAGTTTATAGATATTATTATAATAAGGTAGGTACCTTAATAATGCCTGCCCGTATGGTGCTCCCTGGCCACATTATATTAGCTATTGTCAACCAACTGTACAAAGTAGGTGCAACATAACAGGATCCATATAAACCATACCGTGCACTTCTCCACCAATCTAAATTATCTGGAATATAAAAAACGAAGGTAAGTACAGCTTCATTCAAAAACATTCTTGAAAATTACATCATACAATGTTATTTTAAACTGGACTCACCAATTGTTTTTCCTTCAAAGGTTTGTTGAATTATACTAGAAGTTGGCCAAATTATACTGTATGATGCCATTCCTCTCAGTAAGGGATACTTTTTGAAGGCAGTGTAAATCTTGCTATAAGCACCCATTCTTGTATATTGTATGAAAAATACGTAATGAAGTAATTAGTCATGTACAAGTTCATAATTCCATAAGACTTTAAAGTGGTATAAGGAAGCGTTGTGGCAAGAAATTTTCTGGTAAAATGCCAGAACTATTAATAATTTCACAAAAGTTTATTACGCTTGCTCCTAATTCTAAACACTTCTGATTCGAGCAAGGCCGCGAACACGAACGAATCGAAACGGAATGAGAATATGCAACAGAACAGGAAACTGTGTAAGCAATGACCATGACAGTGACACTGACATGTGATTGTAACACTGACAAAAACAAATAAACATGCATGACAGATAATATTGAATAGACTGGATAGCAAAGATGAAAGATTTCCTTTCCTCCTTGCTGGATAGAGTACATAGCCTATCTCTTTAGTGAAATATTTGAGTATTGAAAGAGACAATGATAATATTTTATGAGAAAATTAAATATAATGTCTCCAACTCTCCACTCTCCATTTCGATTAGACATTAAATGTTAGATATATAACGTCGGCTTAGATCGTTAACTTCGTAACTCCATTTTTTGGCTTAATAAACATTTTGGTGTCATTCGTTTCGGATTTTTTTAACGCATCTTTTCGTTGAAGTTTTATGTTTTTAAAAAAATTCGTTACGCGCGAAAACAACGAAACGTTAACTGCTTAACTCCATGTTGTCATTTTGTAACGACCAAACTGCGTAACTCCCCCCGCTTCAGTACTTCACGCAATGTGGAAGTGAATGCACGTAAATTTTTTAATCTATTTGTGCTGCACACTGTGTTTTTGGCGTCTCAGGTAAGTTTTTTCTATTGTTTACTATTATTCTAACCCTAAGTTATTCTGTGACAAATTAAAACCTTGGACAAATTAAAAGCTAGGATCACTCAGGAAACAAGACGGCTGCTTCACTAACTCGGACCAAGAAACCAGCGAACTACTACTGGCAACTAACTTCCCAGGCTGCCGGATAGTAGACGACATCAGCTGGGACGATGACAACCCGCATACTCCTACAACCTTAGATTGGGACGTAACCACTAACATAATCACAAAGGAAAAGATCCTCTGGGCCATACAGAGCTTCCTCCCGTTCAAATCACCAGGACCGGATGGCATCTTTCCTGCACTACTGCAATGGGGCCCTCAAAGATCATAGACCACCTACAGACGCTTTTCAGAGCTTGCGTAGCGCACAGGTATACACCAAGACCATGGAGAGAGGCCAAAGTCATCTTTCTCCCTAAACCCGGTAAGGAAGACTACATGCAAGCAAAATCCTTCCGACCCATAAGCCTAACATCATTTCTACTAAAAACCCTGGAAAGGCTAGTTGACAGACACCTGAGGGACGGCGCGCTAAAAACCGCACCGTTACACCCACAACAGCACGCATACACCAAAGGCAAATCCACTGAATCAGCCCTACACCAAGTGGTGTATAAGGTAGAGACGGCCCTAAGTGCCAAACTCTCATCAATAGGTGTCTTCATAGATATCGAGGGTGCTTTTGACAAAACACTTCACAACTGCATAGACCAAGCACTACTCAGATATGATGTCAATCCGACAGTCAGAGGCTGGATAAACAACCTAATAAGTCATCGGGCAATACAGCTTACAGTAGGCGTGACCACCAGGGCAAAGGTGATGAGAGGCTGCCCACAAGGGGGAGTCCTGTCACCAATCCTTTGGAACATAGTAGTTGACGTCCTGATCAGACGCCTTAACGATAACGGATACTTCACTGTAGGCTACGCAGATGACTTAGTAATCATCACCAACGGCAGTGCGGAAAACGTACTATGTAAAGTACTGCAGACCGCACTGAACATTGTAGAAAAATGGTGCACCGAACAAAAACTGTCGGGAAATCCTTCGAAAACGGAGCTCGTCCTTTTCACTAATAAAAGGAAGATACCAGAACTACAAACACCAAAACTGTTTGGAACCAGGCTGGAGCTGTCGACGGAGGTAAAATACCTGGGACTTACCCTAGACAGCAAACTAAACTGGGCAAAACATATGGACCAAAAGATAACCAAAGCCAGCATGATCTTGTGGCAGTGCAAAAGACTGGTCTTCTTCTTATCTTGTATCGGGGCTGTCCTTGCGGCCAGCGCACTTCGACCCTGGTAAAAAAAGCTGGTAAAAGACTGGTAGTTTCCATGCAGCCCCTGCAGAGTGGGCTGTCGGTTACGCCTAGTTTGTGAAAGCGTCTGTTGAGTGGGCAGTGTCCTGTGAGGACGCCCACTATTATCCTTGATCCACTGCACGGTGACTTTATTGGTGCTTGCAACCGCTTGCAGTGCCCTGTGGCAGTCTAGTACAAGGCTGGATGTCTTTCTAGTGTTCTTTAGAGCTGTTAGTACTGAAGCGCTGTCTGAGACTATCTTGATATCCAGGTCTTCTATGTCCCTGGCAGCGATCGCTCCTGCAGCTCTGGTAATGCCCATACATTCCGCTTGGAAGATGGTGTTGTGTTTACTGAGTGTTGTGGATATGTGGATGTTCAGGTCTTGCGAGTAAACGCCCGCTCCAATGCCCGTCAGCGTCTTGGAGACGTCGGTGTAAATCCTTACTTGATATGATTGTTACGTAATTCATCTTAAGTATAAATTGTAATAAAACATTACTGACTCTGACAAGCATTTTAATTTCACATCTTATGGCAGAGATGTCCTTTAAATTAATTTTGTCTCATATTAGAAAGATAGATTGGTACCTACCTAAATGTAATTGAAATATCTAAAGGTAGGTAGAAAGTATCCTACTAGTGATAGTGGTATGGCTTAAGTCCACTTTTTGGAATAGGAATTAAGGACTAACTTAATTCGAAAACTTCGTATATCCCAGATAAGTGCTTAAGTCCATCTAAAGCTGTGAATAAAACTAAACACAAAATGCTTAAGTCCATTTTTTATGTGAAGGCATTTAAAAAAACATGATTTTCTTAGTTTTTTAGATTCAAAATAATAATTTTACGTAATAAGAAGATATAAATCGATATGCTTCTGAACAACTTATAGGAGAAAAACGATTTTCTTTGTCTCCTGAAAAGTTAGGTTGGATGGAGTTAGGAAGTTTACGATCTAAGCCGACGATAAGATAAGATAGTTAATGATTAGACATTCATTTAGAAATTTTCTAAATGAATTAATAACCATGGTTATTGTCAGTAGTGTCCCTAGTTCCCTACCCTACTGTCCCTGTTCATAGATTTATTATATAATCTCTGGTATGTGTCTGTTTTCTTTATGGCATTGCTACTATCAACTGTCAGTTTGTGTCAAATATACTCTGTGGTTTGTTTTTTATACAGCTGTTTGTTTGTGTTGTATTTGGATGACTTCTATCGAATTTAGTGAGAAAATAAAATATAATTTTACCACCTATACTTGTCTAGGTTTTTACGTTGTAAATGTGGTTTTATATAATTGTTGTATAAGTTAAAAAGTGCAAATATTCAACAATGCCGGTGTACTATGAATGGTATAACTGATATAAGCTGATTACTTTTACATAAAGTTCATCTTTTAAATTATTGTAGTATTTATTGTAAATTGTAATTTTAGGACATCTGCTAAGAAATCTAGAACTAAGTATAGTTCTCCTAGTTTTGAAGTTACTAGTTATCCACTCAAAACAAATGTTATTACAATGGTTAGTATATGCATTATTTTATTATTACTACATTTATTATTACTGCATTCGACATAGTTACGCTAAGTCTGTTTTGTTTCTTTTTGTGCATAGATTTATAGACATACAGCATTATATTATTCTAAATTACAGAAAGAACATGCCAGCAGTAGTATTATAGACCAGATCAATAAATGGAGTGCTGGTTTTGAGGAAGTTGACCCTCTCTTGCGCTTTGAACAAATGAATTTGGAAGAGGTAAGGGTTTAAAGGTTTTGAAAATAAAATATAGCCTACATTATATGACTTAATAATAATATTGCCTTCTTCAATAGAAAGGAACATTTAAAATCAGTTCATTAGTTTTTGAGTTTAATAATTACAAACAAAAGTATAAACATACCCCCTGCCAATGAGCCGTAACTCTATAAACTAACTAATAGACATTTAAGGTGCCAGCTTTGAAATTATCAGACCAGCTCAATGCTACTATATTATTTTAGTGTCATCAAAATATACACAGGTGCCAATTTTCATTAGCAGCTGGATCTGAGACTTTGACAGTCATGCTTATTCACTTGGAAAGGCCTATTTCCAGCAGGCAATTGCTGGAAAATGATGAAATTGAATTCTGTAAATTGCTTTGATGGTTGTTATTGCAGATTGACCTAATAATAGTCTGCTGTAATGTTTTTTTCAGGATATAAATCCTTTGGAAATAGAAAAGATAGAAGGAGTGAATTATAGTAAAGCTTGGACCACAAGGCGTGTAAACATTCTCAATAAATATACAACTGGTGAAAAGCTTACTATTGTAAGCAGTTACCTTCCAGGTGGAGAAAAGGGTATGTATTATAACACTCTTACAGTTCCAGCCTATTACTGTTTAAGTAGGCTCTAACCTATTTAACAAGAGGTAGCCTCTTGTTTAATAGGTTAGAGCCTGTTCTGTCTTTATTTTAAAGGGACATTCCTAATGCCAAAAAAGAGTTTATTTGATTTAAGGGCATTTAATTCTGCTGCATGCCACAGGGACCACCCCTATGGTATGTGTGAACAGAGAAACCTCTAGCATCCTGAATATTGCAGATTCCAATAAAAGCTGGCAATACATACTCCTTAAAATAATTCTAATATATTTCTAATATACACATAGGTATATTACAATTGTAGATATATTAGAATAGAGAGATGCTAGAGGCTATCTGTTCAGACTGTAAACAAGAGGCATCAGAGGCTCTTCTTTATCTATCTTTTTCTAAACTCATCATTTTAAGCTGTTTGTTGATGAAACGAGTTTTTTTATTAGAATGTCAGTTTTGCTTATTGATAACAACAAATTAACAATTTTTATAAGGCTAATATTATTATTTTTTTCTTTCCTTTTTTTTGTTTTATTTTAAGTTAGTTCATTTTCAGCGCTTATTAGACAGGTTTCTAATTTAAATGAGAAAGTGAAGCACAGGTTAGAACAGCTTGATGATTTTGATGAGAGTTCTGTTAGAAAAACTATGGGGTTGAGTCAACAGGAGTTTGTTACAAACATTAATATGCTGAATGACGAAATTAAGAAGGTAAGTTTTTTTGGTAATGTTTATATTTATATATTTCAATACTAAATGCTGAGGCAATCCTTAAGAGAGGTCTACTTCCAGCAGTGGATGTCTTTTAGCTTAGATGTTGATGCTGATAAGCAGGAGATTTTTGTAATATCTAGATCATATTTAGAAGGCAAACAAATTTTCAGCCCGCCTGATGGAAACCAGTTACCATAGCTAGGGATGCTTGCAACACCAGGTGTATCCTCCAGCATTGCTGATGCTGTAAAACCATTTTAAACAACACTCATGCTCTAGTCTCCTTGAAAAATAGAAATGGCTATTATATGATTTTTTTTAATGATTTCTAATTTAAATCTTCACTTTACAGGCATGGGAGTCTGAACAGAGGGTAAAAGCATTTAAAATAGGCATCCAGTGTTCAAAGTTGCTGTCAGACATTAGCGTGATGCAGTTTTATCCTAGCAAGTTTATATTAATAACAGATATACTTGATACATTTGGAAACTTGGTGTTTAATCGGCTCAAAGAAAAGAGTTTTGGGTGAGTTGGCAAAAAAAAAATACATTTTTGAAGACAACTCATGCACTAGAGAACAAGCTCATGTGTTTCGGGGGACTTCACAAACATACAATTGACGGACACAAATTACACCCAGACTCAGAACAACTCTAGGTGGTTCACACAAAGTTCTGTCCTGCATGGAATTCAAACCCGCAGCCGCATACTGCAGTCACTGGACCACCAATACAGTCTATACAGAGTATATGGCCTTTTGTGCGATGCTGTCTTTATGTATAGCAATTTATTTGACAACATGTTGACATGTTACGAATATTGATTCCCACCTAGGACAAATCTTTGTGTGATGTGCATGATTGTTTGTTCTGTGTTCGGATAAATAACACCCAGGTAAATACTATAATATATATCGCTGCTTTTCATGAATAACCACTCAATCCAAAAAAAGCAAATTTTACAGGGTAGCCATTTGAAAATCAAACAAAATATTTGCTGTCACAACTTTTAATATATTTGAGTAATGAAAACATGAAATGTATAAATCTAATGGGTATTAAATCAAGGTTTTAATTAACATACAAATATTTAGGTTCTTAGCTTTGAATATTATAATAATTAAAAAAAACTGAGCAGTGTTCGACTTATGACAAAATTAGTTTTGTTATATTATTGTGAATAGTAGCATAACTCAAAATGTTATAATTGTGTAGTTCTCAATTTTTCGTTTAGAATGACATAACTGGCAATATGTTCTACGAGATATAAAAACATTTCTGTAATAGTAACACAATTGCGATTATGATAATATTCATGAAAGATATCCCTGTAATCAAATATTTTTTTTGGTTTTATGTTAAAACCATTGGACTGAATTTCTCTGAAGAATAACACAATTTTGGTTATGCTATGGTAAATTAAGCTAATTAACATTAAAATCTAAGAAAAACATATCTATGGACAAGCAGTTTTAGAAAAAAAGATGCTGTCATAAACAATATTAAATATTAAATTAATAGGAACATAAAAGTAGTCCACATTGTAATAATTGCAATATGAACAGAACATAAATAGCTACTAAGCCTATTAAAATAATCTTTTTTTAAAACAATAATAAGGTAACAAAGATAGTAACCGTAGTAAACATAAAGAAATTCTAACAAACTTATTCTCTATTCTTCTTAAAACTTCTCCTTCTTTTATTACAATATAAGGCAACTACTGCATAATCAGTCTGGTTCAGGTACATGAATCTGACTGGCCTGTTGGTCTAGTGGTTAGTGACTCTGACTGCTACGCCGGGTCGTGGGTTCGATTCCCACCCAGGACAAATCTTTGTGTGATGAGCACGAATGTTTGTTCTGTGTCTGGGTGTAATTTATAATAATAATGACCTGATGGTATGTCTTTACTGCCATGGAAGATGGGTAGGCCTTTGGTGTGGGACGCAACATGTGTCGACACCCTTGCGCCATCTCATCTTCCAAGTACAGCAGGTTGTGCTGGTGCTGCTGCTGCATCCGCGGAGACTCTCAAACGGCGCAAATACAATAATCTCAGCGGAGATTATGTGTTTGAGCCGTTTGGAGTCGAAACGCTTGGGCCGTGGGGTGCAAGTGCTCGCGGTGTTTTTAAAGATCTGTCGAAGCGATTAATCGAGGCTTCACGTGACCAGAGGGCTGGCTTATATTTGGCTCAAAGAATAAGCATTGCCATTCAACGTGGCAATGCTGCCAGTCTTCTGGGCACGTTTCCAGTAGACGTCGATGCGGAGAAATTTTATGACGCCTTTTAAGCAGTCCCTCTCCTTTTTCGTGTATTTTCTGTATATATATATTTTTTTCCTTTTTTAATAAATGTAAATATATATTATAGTATGAAATGTAAATAACTTGTAAATAATTTAGTAAAATGAATAAATAAAGCAAGCTTCAAAAATAATAATAATAATAATACTCGCCAGAGCTATATGCTCGGGGGTGGAAGTGTCATTTTCAAGGGCATAATTACGGGGAAACCCGCTCTTGGGTCTCTGTAAGAGACCCCCGATGGTGAAACCGGCGCCGCACCGCTCGACACCCCTAGCCGCGCACTATGGTGTTGCCCTGTTACTTGTGGGCTGTTGCCCATGTCGGTTGTTTCATGGGGCCCATCTAGTGTATAGGCGAGTCACCGTCTGCCTATTTGTCGTTTAACAGTATATCCCAACTTTTAAATGATGGCAGGCGACGTTGTATCCCATAATCTTTGTCCAGTCCACCAAACACCCAATCCCATAGCCCAACATTATTTGATTTCACATGTTCCAATAGTTTTACACTTGCCATAGGCAGATCATGGCTGTACTGCAATAGTGCAGCTGTGGCGTGACTGTGGTAAGCGTCTCATCCCATTTAAAATTAAAATTCTCTAAGGGCCTCTGCGTGTTGGACCTATGTCCCCGCGTAAGCCTTCCAAAGGCCCGGGTATTCTCCTTGAATGATGGGAAAATACCCGTGTTAAAGAGAGACATAATAATAAAAATCTGGTTACCATAGTACAGGCTCTGCCTAGTTTGGGATCAGATAGCGATGTGTGAGTTGACCAGAAAATATTACTATATTATTATAAAGGATACTAGAAATTCTCATAAAACGGTTTATAAAATCCTGGTTCAATATTTTTTCTTATAAGTTCAAGCAAACCCTTTTTCTTCTTTTCACACAATGGGAACTTTTCTCTGTATGCCCTATTCACAGTGACATTACTGACAGTGTTTCTTGTTTTGCCAATTTTGTCTACCACTACTGTTTTAAACTCTGTGTCTTCATAAGATGTTTTATAAGAAAAACAGTAATTATTAGAATCACTGGACTCCACTTTCAAAATTTTAACATGATAGCCTTAAAGTTTCCTTTTCCACGTTCTTGGAAAAAAAGACCTATATTTGAAGCCAACGCTTTTATAACAAAAAAATCATCGTGTACTAATTCGTTTACTTGATATGATTTGCCAGTTTTTTAGCATTTCTTATAATATGCACATACTGATCAGGTGTGTATATAGGTCCAGACTTCAGAGCTTTATTTATTCCACGTTGAACGAGGGAGTGGACATTATCGCCCTCGTTTTGTGTGTGGCCTTTTACCAAGTATTTGTGAGTTATGGAGTTAATAAATAATAATATTATCACATTCATTTTCATTTGAATCTGTTTCCTTCATTAAATCTTTCAAAACTTCTCGTTGTTCATTATATAAATAGGACCTCATTATTGGAAAGCTATCTACATAATCTGGATCCTTCACACTATCATCAGAACAAAAATCTTCACTGGCATTAGATAAATCCAAATTTTCAATGTTTTCTTTGAACTTGGGAGATAAAATTGTGTGTTCTTTTTCAGTGAATTGCATGGAAGTTGAAGCGGTAGGTATTTCGTCATTTTTGTTGCTATCCTCATGACTTCTATTTATATTTTGGATTATTTGAAGAGTACGGGGATTCGGCACTGTAAGAAAAATAAATAGGTTACCTACTAAATATTTAATTAAGTGTGGAGTTAGACAGTATAGTTAGATAGATATACTTAGATATTTACAAAATCGTGAAAGAAACTATTATGCCTTGTCTAAACAAGGCATAATAGTTTATTTCACAATTTTGTTGACCCGAGGTCAGAGGTACTGTATTAAATAATACACATCTGCCTATCTCTCGAACAATTAGGTAAACCTAATGTTTCTCCAGCTGAGACCGCGGGCGGAAGTAGGACATACCTACTAGCTTCCGCCCGCGGTCTCACCCGCGTAATTCACGTACCTGTGGGAATCAATTCAATTTTTGTACATACCTGGGAATCGAACCCAAGACACGCATCAGTCCATTGCACTACCTTACTACTTACACCACCATAATTTAGGTACCCTACATAATATTAGATTATCCGGCTATAGTCAAAAGTAACTTATCTTGCTTTCAGTTATAAATTTACGAGCTTTATTTCTAAACAATATTAACATATTTCGTAATCATGTTATGACGTTATGTTATTTTTATCTTAAATAAACAAATAAAACCAAATAAGTATTAAAGTATCACTTACTTTTTCGTGAAGAACGTAGTAGAACTAAATGCTGTACTTTTCATTAAAAAAAATTTTAAAAATTGTAATAGGTTTATCCTGAATAATCACACAACTCAAAATGGAATAGTAATGCTGAAAATATTACTAAACTTTCACTCAATTATTTAGGATTATGACATTATTTACGAGAAATTTAGTGTGACTCTGTGTAAAGAATAATAGCAACTGGCGAAAGTCGCATGTTGCACAAAAATGGTGCCGTAAATGAACCAATCACATAATGACATATTGGCGCGCCACTTCGCCGGCTTTGCCGATATGAATGTGAGTCTTACTGAGCATGAAATATAGACTATTTTGGATCTTGCTGTGTTATAAACCATTTTTTTCAAAATTTTGGATTGTGCGGATATTCATGAAAAGCAGCGATATGTATGTATTTGTAACACAGGTTGGTTGGTTGTTTAACAGCACTCTGGTTGCCATAGTACAGTCTCAACTTAGTTTAGGATTTGATGGCTGTGTGTGAGTTGTCCCAATATATTTGATATTTTATATTGTTTATTTATTTAGGGTCAATAATAACAAAACTATCCACAATATTGATTCTAAATCAGTTCCGGAATCTGCTAAGGAGACATGTCAAAATTGGATGTATAAAATGGCCTCAATCAGAGAATTGTTGCCTCGTTTGTATATGGAAATGGCTCTATTAAAATGCTACATTTTTATATCTAAAGAAGAAATTAAGCCGGCAATATCAAGGATTACTACAATGATAAGGGGTATAGGGAACCCTTTAGTGGCTGCGTACTTACGGGTGTATTTGTGCCACACTGCCTCAAAGCTCTTGGGAAAAGATAGTGAAACATGCTTTTACAATAATTTGAAGGAGTTTTTTGATGAATATCAACAGGTAAATGAATTATTTTAAACCCCAGTGAAAAGTAACTCAGCTTTGATGTAGTAGAACTGTTTTTTCTTTTTATATATTTATTTTCAAATGTTTATCATTTTAAATATATTCAAAATAAGGCTTACATTAGTGTAACAGTAATTTGAAGTTATGTTTAGTGAGTATATAACTCTAAATCAGTGTTTGTTGTTTATTTTTTTATTCTTTCATTATTGCATGTGTGGATTAAGGTCTAAACTTGTAACTGTTAACTTGTTAACTGGCACAGCAGCTTGCAGGTTGAATAAAATAGGACTTGGTGGCGTCCGGTGCTCCTTATATAATCGCCCGAGCGAGCGTCACAAACTTTTTCAGCTTGACAGAGGAGAGGAGACTCATGCCCAATAGTAAAGACAATATACAGGCTATTATTAATATTTTATTTATATTTCAGATATTTCAAACATCAATGAGAAAGAGATATGAGGTGCAATTACTTACAAAGGACAAATATTTGAATCTCTATGTGCCTGCTGTTGATTGGTTATTGTTTGGAACATTGAACTCTAACAATAATAAAAACGATATTTTTGATCAACTCCTCGAACGATGCGAACAAATTGAAAACAAGTATTTACCTATTTATTATCTTAAACGTATTTTATGAATTTAAAAATTAAATTATTTATTCAGAAAGGCGACTTTTTTCTTTCTTTTGATATAAAAAATATTATTTGTCTGTTAGTTGACTCATAGTTTACTTTTTGTTTCAGTGAACTATTCCTATGCTGTCTTGTATCTGCCTTCGATTCATTTTGTGTGATAAAAAACGCTGCGAAAATATTGGAGATGATTCAAAGCAATGCTGATAAGATGGGTAAATGGCATGTTTTTTAACTGTCAGCTCTCTAGTGGTCATAGACAAAACGGTTTCTAGGAATTTGTTAATCAGTTACCGTAACCTATGGACGCTTGCAATAGCTACCCAGGAGTTTAAGATGGAGTATCCCTAGAATAGGAAAACGTTTCTTTCAAAACGCATTTCTAAATGAGCGCTAGAGACCTATACTCACACACAGGAGCACAACTACATCGCTGTGTATAGTTATTTGGCTGCCTTTTTTATATTATGCATCTAGTTCGTCTTGCGTTTAACGTTTTCTAGGCCTCTCTTTATATATATTTTTGTTGATCCATTGTTACAGTAATGATGAATGAAGTCCTGTCTTCATTGGGAGAACATTTGTGTAAATCTGATAGTCATAGGCAGACCGCATCCGAGTCGCTTATACAAACCTGGTGGAAAATAGCCAGCGCCATGAAGTCTACTAATCATTTCTTACAAGTGTTGGAACCTTGGATACAATTCGCGTGTACACATTTATCGGTAAATATTTATTTGACTGCATTCTGCATCTGGTCTTTTGGTGGTTAAAGTAGTCACCTTGCCAAGTGTTGTAGGTTCAATCCCTGCATATTGACTGCTGTTGGTTCAGTGACTTAAGTGGTTACCTCGCCATTTAACACCGTGCTTCCGATCCCCACACGGGACAGGAATTTGTGTGATTCATAAATGGTTGTTCCGAGCCTGGGTGTACTAGTCCGTTAATTGTATGTTTGAAAGTCCCCTGCAACACGGGGCTGGTCCCACAGAGCGGGCGTTGTCTTAAAAAAGAAGAAAAATCCATTGAACTGTATATGGTGACAGTACAGGAGCTGTACAATAATATTCTTGTAGCTATTTATTTTCGATCTCTATTTGAAATTCAACTTTATTACCTGGCAATTATGCTGTCATTGTTTTAAATCCAAATTAAGATCCACCAAAAAAAGCTAAGAGGACGTCATGGTACCCCAGGTTTGACAATGGCAACAGTCGTAAAGATCAAGCTTCTATTCAGCTGAAGTATAACTTTAAATTGATACTAAAATATATTTATCTATTTAGACTCAACACGTGAACGTCATACTACGAGGTACAATACGTTACATGATCAAATGCGGCAAGCCTGCTGACGAGTTTTCTGGAAACTTCCAATTCGTCATCAAAAGGATGTTAAAATCCATTCCTGATGTTGAAGAGTTGTTCCTTATGGTATGTTTGTCATTGTGTTATAAACTAATTACTCATGATGATACCCTTGAGCATATAATTGTATATCAACGTACACTTTAAAATTTATTTGAACGTTAACCTCGTCGAAGGTGACATTGTGATTGTGAGAGTTGGTAAACAAGTATAAACAAACTCAGAGTATAATTGTTGTACTGAAATATTTCAGGGAATTTAAACATAAATAGAAATCCGTAGTCTTTGGGTAACTGTTTGAAAAACTGGCTTATGTCTATAATCCTCAAAGACAACTTGTCTATTGATGGCCTTCAATGGAACCTTTTTTTTATTAACGACCACTTCATATATTAAACTTCATTCAAGGTTTTGCATGGTCTACGGATAAATAAAGTGTAAAATCATAAAATATTTGAATATTTTCATATTTTAATGTTTTCATAAAGTAATTTTGTCCGCTAAGGTCAAAATTGCTGGATAAATCTGACTTGGCTGACCATTCCAAGCTTGTTTACATTTACTCAAACTTGATACCACCTCAAGAATATCACCACCCCGTTCCAACTCGAGGGTGTCGAAAGAGTCAACTAAAGAAGTAAGTCAGGTAGACAATATCGATTGTCTGTGACTGACCTGTCTGGTCAGCGTGGTTATAGTAAGTTAATATCCCTCCAAAAAAATGGAGACCCGTGCCCAGCAGTGGGACGTTTATGGGTTGTGATGATAGTACCTTCCGAGGTACAGGGATTATTTTCCTAGTGCAAGAGTGCGTTTTTTTATTATAAAAATAATTGTTGTCATACAGGATGCATTCATGCCATTAGCAGAGCTGGTACAAACCTCCAATGCTCGCACTATGATGGCCAAAACGATTCTGTCGATATTCTTCTCAAGATATACCTCCGTGAACATAGAAGATCCCATCGTTATATCCAGTCTCATGAGGCTCTGCTGTATTCTACATGACTCAATCAAGTATGCTTCTTTAATTAACCTTTTTTTCTTCATCATGAACACAAATTGCTTCTAAATATAGAATAACTTGTAAATAAAAATATAATATCCAATATGCAATCATTTCTAGAAGTGAATATACTGCCCCTGCATATACAGGCTGACTTATTGATGCAAAGGCTGATAGCTTAAAGTCCATCTCTATTTAGATGTAGTTTGTCTCCGCCAGTATATATAAAATTATTTTTTATGTGATTAAGGGAACACGAGTTGCCAAGTGCACCACACGCATGTTGACCCTGAAAAACCTTTTTTGAAGAACTTCATCAGGGATTTATAAGCTCTGTAAACTCTATTCAGAGGATTTATCCTCTGAATAGAGTTTACAGAGCTCGTTGTGAAAGAGCTATACTTGCGACAAAAAAAATATAAACATGTTAAAACCGAAAAAAAAACAATGACGTTTTTTACATAATTATATGAAATCAGATTTTAATGAACTTCCCAATATTATTCGTATCATAAATCATAACATAATAGGTCAATGTTTTCAAATACATAAATCGGTACAAAAATACTAAAATTATGATTTATAGTGTGGCCATTAGTGCTGTGCACTCCCTGAGGTATGCACGGCGAGGTGGGGGGCGAAGAAAAAAGTGCATGAGTTCACATGAGGTCGATACATGTCGGACAGATCTTACGATATCAGTTTGCATTTCTAAGGCAAGACTTGTGGCGGGACGTTGCGTTGGTCGGAGGCTATCTATCTGTAATATATACTTACTTTGTTGATTAAAATGTAACCCAAATATACTCATATTTTATTAAAAATATGCAGGTGATAAATAAGAATTGAAAGTTATAATTCACAACAGGACTTGTTTTATTAAACATTTTTTATATTTACAAACAATTATATATTCTAACGAAAGTTATTCTGACATAGATTCTGTTTCAACTTCATCTTTCTTTCTTAATTCTTTATTGTACACACAAATAAACATTACAATATACTTAAAAATTAAAATCATGTACAAAGGCGAGCTTAACTCATAATGAGTTTTCTACCAGCAAACCTTAGAGTGGTAGAGGAGAAGATAAGGCGAGAGAGCAAATGAAGTGTACACCAGACTAAGAAATAAAAACAAAGGAGATAAAGAAAAGAGAGAGAGAGAGAGCAAGTTCTTACCTAACTATGTAGTATACCACAATGTATACTCTAATAAATGTACATATATTATTACATATATATTTTAATATGATACATATATAAAACATAAACATACATACTATCTAAATATATAAATAATTATTACTGATAAGCGATAGATAGAAAATGTTCTCTTGTTCTTCTTCTGAAGACATCTACAGAAGGGCTGTCACGTACGCCATGAGGAAGAGAATTCCATAACCTTACCGCATGGATAGTAAAGGAGCCATCATAACGACTAGAGCTATGGAGAGGAGTTCGAAGCAAAAGAGAAGAGGAAGTGCGACAGGGTTTTCCCCTAGGAACAAGAAACTCAAAGCGCTCACGTAAGTAAGAAGGAGAATTAGGGTTATTAAGGACAGAGTAAAGAAGTGGTAGAATGTGAGTATCCCGACGCTGCCGAATGGGTAACCACTTCAGTTTCTCACGAAATTCGGAAACATGGTCATATTTCCGCAAGCCGAAAACGAATCGAATACCCAAGTTCTGTAGTCGCTCGAGTTTACTCAAATGCTCCTCTTTAGCATCGAGAAAACAGACATCAGCATAGTCTAATAATGGTAGGAGAAGGGACTGTGCAAGAGTAACTCTAGTTTGAAGTGGCAGGAATTTCTGGAGGCGCTTGATTGACTGAAACGAGCAGTACACCTTTCTACTCACTTCTGCAATTTGATTATCCCAGGAGAGATGTGCATCTATAAGAACTCCCAAGTTCTTAACACAGTTTGTCAGCAAAATAGGTGTCAAATTGTACATAATAGGAGGAAGAGGTTGAAGTGCCACTGTGTTAAGCATATATCTGCCACCAACAATAATGGCTTGGGACTTCTTAGGATTAACCAATAATCCATAGGAGCGAGCCCAGCAACTAATATTCTCAAGGTCTTTATTGATGGCAGAAAACGCTACACTCAATTCCTCAACTGTAGTGTGACGATAAAGCTGCAAATCGTCTGCGTAGAGATGATAGTGTGAAGTTATAACTTTTGTGATGGTGTTAATAAAAACGGAGAAGAGAAGAGGAGAGAGTACGCCACCTTGAGGGACGCCCGCAGTCAGTTCACACCATTCAGAAGAGGCCTCTTCTGAACGAACAGACTGCGTGCGACCATGAAGATAAGATCTAAACCATTCAATTGCAGAAGATGAGACATTAAGTGAGGATAGGATTCCTAGGAGGATATCAAAGTCAACTGAGTTGAAGGCACTGCTAAAATCCAAAAGAACCAATACTGTTAAAAATTTCTTCTCCATGGCCAGCCGGATGTCATCGGTTATTTTAACCAGTGCTGTTACAGTGCTATGACCATGGCGAAATCCAGATTGGAAAGGACTTAGCAGGCCGTGAGAGGATAGGTAATGGCTCAGTTGCTTATGGACTACACTCTCTAGGACTTTGGATAGGATTGGAAGGATGGATATAGGTCGATATTGGGATAGAGAGGTGGGGTTTGTGATTTTGGGCAAAGGTAACACATGAGCTCTTTTCCAAGACTTAGGAAAAGAACTCATGTAAAGTGAGGAATTAACTAGATGGGTTATGACAGGTAGGATTTGGTCCAAAATAAGTTTAATCATTTGTAGTTGAAGCCCGTCATCACCCATCGCTTTTGAGGAGATGGATAGGATAGATTTCTTAATGTCAGATTCCGCAACTGGATTAAAAGAGAAAGCAGTATTTATCGGCAAAGGAAGCGAAGAAAGATAATTTAATGTAGAAGATTTAATATTGTTGTCTATAGTAATTGGCGCCTCGGAGAAATGAGCATTAAGCGCATTAAGATCGGTGTTGTTACTAATGCTTTCCGAGACTTTACCAATACCTAAAGACTTGAGAAATTGCCATACTTGTGCTGTATTGAGATTCTGAATAGAGGAATGAATGTGGCTTCTTTTTGCATCTCTACACATACGACTGCAGCGATTACGCAGTTTTTTGTATTGAGCCCAGTTCTCCTCAGTGGGCCACCTTCTGTATTTCCGCTTTGCCTTATCGCGTTTTGACATAACTAATTTTATACCATTTGATAGCCATGGCGCTGGAAGGTGCTTAACTCTAACTTTCTTTAGAGGTGCATGCTTATTATATAACTCTAATAGAGATCTTGTAAACGTAGCCACTTTACCATCTAAGTCATTACAGTCGTGGATAGAAGACCAGTCTATACTATCAGCATCCGCCATCAAGCGCTCCAGATCAATGTTTTTAAAACTACGAAGTAGGAGAAATTTACTCTTGCGTTTCGGAGGACGGAGTTTATAAGAGAGAAAAATGAGATCATGATAGGAGAAAGGTGCTGAAAGCTGTCCATGTGTTGCTACTTTTTTAGGGTCAGACACAAGAACAAGATCTAAGAGAGACGGAGAACAATGAGGGGCCCTGTGAGTAGCATTCAAGGGAAGAATATGCATGTTGACAGAAGAGACAAGTGATTGGAGTCTACGGCTACGCGAGTTATCTTTAAGCAGGCAGGTATTGAAATCTCCGAGGATAATAGTGTGTTCATATAAAGGAGAAAATTGTTCAAGCTTGGTTTCAAAAGACGAGAAGAAGTCAATTTGGCATGATGGATTATAATATACACCTAGAAGAAATTTTGAATGTTTAAAATCGATTTCCATAAAAAGATGTTCAGCAAACTTATGATATTCACTCGGAGATTTATCTACTACCTTGTATGCAATATCACCACGAAGATAAATCGCAACCCCTCCATATCCTTTGCCTGTTCTGTCATTACGCACAAGCTTATACCCAGGAAGAGAATACTGCGTGGAGGGTAATGCAGGCTTGAGAAAAGTTTCCGAAACAAGGACAGCATGTACAAGATCAGCATCAAAGGACGATAATAGATCAGAATAATGAGCGGGAATGCTTTGAGCATTAATATGAACAGCATTAAAGAAATTTGAGAAGCAAGAGAACGTAGAAAACAGTTGCTCGCGAAGTTGAACGGAATCATCATCACTAAACGCACTGGCAAAACTTTCATCAGACGCAGCAGAAGAAGAACAAGAAGCAAAACTATCATCAACATCAGATAACATTATACTTATATAAATAATATAAAAAATAATAACAATAAAAAAAAAAAATACTAAAATACTATATAAAAAATAAAAATAGCGAGATTATAAAAATATAACTCACTTAATTAACCTCTTTACACTCATCGGTTGCTGAAAATACACATCACAATAATAATAAAATGGCTAAAAGACTATGTTTCATACACAGAAATCTAAACAAGTTTCAAAACTGAGCACTTAGTGTCAATATGACAATATATGTAATTGAAATGTCATAACACAGATCAAAGTTTTACAACAACCTACAATTTCGTTTATTAAATTAAATGTAAAATTAAAAGACATAAGGTTACGGCATAGACAAACTAAACATTTAAACAAAAAATTGTAAGGTGAATGTGAATAGGCAATAATAGTAAAGTAAAAATACCCGTTACTTGGCTGTTTTGCGCTGTTTTGCCGATGACGATTTTGTATTTACTGCAGGATTGTGAGGCGGTTCGCTAGCAGGAAATTGTACAATGAGTTGTCGCAGTTCCGCCGCAGTTTCAATTTTATGCCTCGACTTATCAGAAGTCTGAACAATAATCCTGCCCTCCGAGGTCCAACACTGCTTGAGCCCAAAATGTTTCCTTGCGTTCATAAATGTCTCATGCCGGGGTTTCGTGAGGAACTCGGAGATTGTAAGGCCAGTTCCTTTAAGTTTTGCCTTACTCTGCCACACATCACTCCGCAGCACTCGACTTACAAAACGCACTAGGACTGGACGGGGCTTGTTAATATTTTTGCCCAGGTGGTGACAAGATGTTATATCCTTTGTTGAGATGTTGGTTATGTGTAACTTACTGGAAAATGTGTTACACACAGTTGTAGCCAGATCTGTACTGCCACTATCTTCTGGTAGGCCATGTAGAAGCAGCACTTTTGCACGAGATGCCATCTCATGCCGATCCAGACCCATCACCAACAGCTCCATCTGCGCCTTGAGGACACCCATTGTTTTCCAGATGAGGCCCTTGAACTCGATGAACTCCCGGGATAGGCTTGCAATTGTCTTATGAGGAGTAGTATCACTTGTGGCGTTCCTCAGGTCATCTTCATATTGAGTCATCCTTGATGAAAAGGTGGATGACAGATCTTCCATGCAGTTTGCCAGCTTCATGTATAGGTCCATAGTGAAAATTTGATGATGTTGTCAAAGTGATGTGAAAGTTATTGTTGAAAGGAGAAAGTATTTGATTGAGTGTAAATAAGGTAATATGTGATTTTAATTACTAAATGACATTTAAATGACTAAATAAATAAGTTAAAGAAATAAATATACTGTAGAGCTCTTTTTTTGCTGTTGACACTTCAACTACCCCCGCAAAAAAAAAAAAAAAATTCATCTTCCATTTCGTCATCATCTTCATCTTCCTCTTCGCCACCGGAACTTGAATCAGAGTCTTGCAAATTTATTATGAATGAATCGATAACATTATCGAACCTACTATCGCGACTCCAGTAATCATTTTCATTTTTCTGGACATGATCGTCGCATTTCTGCCATTTTTCCGCCGTGAATTCCGAAAACAATTTATCCAATAAGATTATCTTTTCGTCTAGAGAAGAATTAATATAGTTTTGGGCTATGTTGTTTTTAATATCAGCCCAGACCAACTCGATTGGATTTAAATCTGGATGGTACGGAGGTAAACGCAGAACAGTGTGTCCACTGGCTTTCAGGAGTTCGTCAATTCTATACACGGGTTCTTTTTGTGTATTTTTGATAAGAAGTAGCAGTTGAGCCTTTGACATGGTTCCTGAAAATTCTACATTATGGCGTAGCAACCAGTTCTGCATTTCACTTTTGAGGCTTGATATAGTTGGTTTCTTCTCAATCTGAACGCTGTGGTAAGACGCGTTGTCCATTACAACCACAGAATTCGGCAGCAACTTATCTTTTAACTTTTCATCTACCCACTTATAAAAAGTAGGTCCGCTCATATCTCCATGATAGTCACCGGTTCTAGCATCGGATTTGAATATAGTCAATGTATCATCCACTAAGCCATTTCGACACCCAGCGTGGAGTATTACTAGTCGCCGTCCTTTCCCAATATCAGCATGAATACCGGGTTCTGACGATGATTGCCAACATTTGCTGGCATGGTGACTGGCGTTGATGTATGTTTCATCAAGAAAATATATGTTTCGGTTTTCCGTTCTGTAATTTCTGATTTGTGTAAGATATTTTTTCCGCCACACTGTAATATTAGGCTGCTCTATAAGGAGATGTCTCTTTGATTTGCATTTTTTGTAACGGTAGCCCATTTTGTGTAAAAGCTGTCTTAAATATTCCCGTCCACAATTCAATATGCCATCCTGTCTCAAACTTGATAGTAACTTACGGACACTTGGTATTTTTTTTTCAACTTCGTAAAACTGATGAATTTTTCTTCTGATAACTCCAAGGTCAAAATCATCCACAACGTGTTTTTTCTTTAGAACTTTTGGTTTTTTTGGCGATTGAAATTTTAATTGGCTTGAATTTTCAATTGATAAATAACCCGCAGAAATCACATTATGTACGGTTCTTTTGCTGTATCCCGTAGCCTCCGCAACGATTTTAGCAATATTCACGTCATTTTTAAATTCAAAGCTTTCTTTGTCTGCTTTTCTTTTCTTAAAATATTCAGCCACCTTAAAAATGACAGTCTTCATATCACGAGATAACGCACGACCCATCTTTGAATATTTATCTCGTGTGCGTCTGACATAGACAGTCCGATACAAATAACACTACCTGCCGTCACAAGCGTTGACGGCGCACTGACAGCGCAGCAGCCGATTCTAACCCCCCCGTCTCACCGCGCGCATACCTCAGGGAGTGCACAGCACTAATGGTCATACTATAGGTAACTAAAGGTTAACATCGTACATCAGATTAAAGTATTTATAGCTTTTCAGTGTTTTCCAATGAATTGATTTTCATGAGTTTCTTGTAACTACTTAGTTTGGCAATCAGCCAGACGTTGAGAAACCGATTAAAGTTTTTTAAGGCGTCGAGAGAATTTCTTAGGAAGTTTTGAAATTATTCGAAGACATAAAAACTCCCTGCTGTTTTCTTAAATAATGGTTTTCATTTTATTAGTTCACTTTTTTTAGATAATTATATTTTTATACTAGCATTCGCTGCGGCTTCACTCATGTGGTAGGACAATTCAAATCTTTCACCGATCTTTTAAGATACAGGTTACCCTAGTTTAAGAGACAGGGTTTATAATTTGTTATAACACCTAAGTTTATATTATTTAAACTACACATCTTTCTATCATGTTTTGTGTTAGGTTTTTCTCTGCAAATAAAGATTAAAGATAAAAAATCTCCGAAAGTAACTTTTGCGAGAGTAACTGTCTATCTAAACAGTTACTACAATAACTAGTAGACAAGGTCAGCTCAGGATCGCGTGTTGTTAAAAAATATTAAAAATCAAGGAGATTAGTGCCCAGCAGTTGGACATATATGGGATATGGCCAAGTGCTGGGCACTAATCTCCTCTCCTCTATCAAAAGAGCTAAGAGGGAGGAGATGAGGTCTTAATCCACACACATTGGCTCAATTTGAGTAAGGATACCGACATGTCTTCAAAATTTGTTTTTGTGCAAGCAGGTTTTCTTAATAAAATAATGTTTTGTTTAGTGCCGTAACGGTTGAAGACGAAAGTAAAATATGCGGGGAGCTAATTAACAAATTCATACAAGCGGTCACGTACCAGGACGATCTTGAGAGACAACTGAACTTCTACGTAGAGTGCAGATCTTCCTTTATCAAACTGGACACAGTGCTGATTACACTGGTGCATGTAAGTTCATTGTTTATCTTTGTATTAACCTTCATAATTAAATATATATGCGGGCTGGTGTGTAGCAGCCATAACAAAAGCGTTTGTTGCCACATATTTCGCCATGAATTAGTTAATGGTTTTGAATGACAAAGACAGTCTTGACGTTTGATATTTGTGCCAAGATCTATGTTGTCATGGTTTTCTTTAAATAAATAGGTAAATACGATTACCTTCCTCATCATACGAGAGATAATACATTATCGAATGCACGTATGGCGTAGTGGTTTAAGTAGTACCGTACCATCTCATTTACCATTACATACGTGTGGTTGGGTTCGTTCACTAATAAAACTTTGCCTAAACCATTATATACATAGTTGTTCTGAATGTAGATATAAATGGCCATTTCGTTATACCCTCTTGTATATCCACAGTGCTCAAGTTATGTGCCACGAAATATACATTTTAAAATAATGTTTCAAATATGTAGGTGTAGTGTTTCCGGAGTTACAAACCCACAAAATTCGCTTCATTTATAATATTAATACAGGTGTCAAGTGTTCTAAATGTTTTACTACCCCAGGGATACTTCATCATAAGCCCTGGTTTTATTTTTTAGGTAGCACACAAGAGATACTTCTCGTAATGCAATCCTTCATAGGCTACGGTAACTGTTTTCCATCAAGCGGACCCTATGCTTGTTAGCCACCTAAGTAGTAAAAGAAGGCGTGTACTTATTTTTTTTCATTTTGTGTTAGGCTGTTAACGCACTGGCAGTCCGCGCGAATACAGCGCGAGGTAAATGGCTGCAGCGTGCTTGTGCTGCCTACTGTTTCGTAACAGTGCCATCTCTGCACTGCACGCTTACTAAAACACAATTATACCTGCTTTCGGGACAAGTGGCGCTTTTAAACAACTGTATTGGACAAGGTAAGCAAATTCAAGAATTTTTGTCAACGATCTAAGTTAAAAGTTCTCAGCTATGATATAATCAAATAAATATTAAAAGTTTTTAAAACCTTATAAATATTGTCCACATCAAATAGTTTAGCGAGCGAAGCCGGGGCGGCCCGCTGCCCCGGCTTTGCTCGCGTTAAACTATCTTCTACGCGTTTTTCTTTGTTTTTTTCCGTAAGTACTAACTAAAAAATATTAGAAAGCTTAAAAAAATATATAATTAAATTGAATCGGTAAAGTCGTCCTCAAGATATGAGGTGACCAAGGAAAATAAGGATTTATTTATATGTAGTACTAGCTGTTCCCCGCGGCTCCGCCCCCCTGGATGTCGGTTATCGCTGTAAAAAGTAGCCTATGTGTTATTCCAGACCATAATCTATCCCTGTGCCAAATTTCATCCAGATCCGTTCAGTAGTTTTTAAGTGAAAGAGTAACAAACATCCATCCATCCATACTTACAAACTTTCGCGTTTATAATATTAGTAGGATATATATTAGTATTATATTTTTGCTACTTGGAAAGGCCTATATCCAGCATTAGACTGCGATAGGCTGATGATTATGATTAATTTATTAATCCAAATAGGTGATAATTATGACAAACCTGCCTGATCTACGAACTCATGGTGGTCTAACCTCTGTAGATCCTCTCAGCTCTTATAGAGAAGAGAGGAGACGCATGCCCAGGATTTGAGAAATTTATGGATTGTTATTATTATAACGTATCTAGCAAATGACCCATAAATAATATGTTTAATTTTCGCGTGTGACTATCGTGTTGATATATCTAGGTTTATGAAAATTGAGGCAACATGCCAACAGTTCTAGTAGCTAACTTGTTTATTATTTACAGCTGAAGCCAATTTTAAAGCTCTGATTGGACTAATACCCGATATACCAGATTATATATTAGAAGATGGACAAAAGAAACCGACGCACATCAAAGTTGGGGGGATACTCAGTGATTTCTTATCGACTTTGTTACTTTTGCCTGTAAGTAGATACGTTTCTGACCCCATTTTCTGATTGTCGACCTCACTCGTGTGAACTGTCTTTCAGGGATCAATGTTTGCGCCTTTTAGTATAAATGCTATATTTCATAATCAACTTTGAATTAATGAAGTAGTAAAAAAATAATAATAAATATGCGTGCCTGTATGTTTAGGTGTAAGTGTGGATCGTGAGAGATTAAGACTCATATATGCACACTTAAGTTAACTGTAGTATTATAGATTTTATTGAAATTGTTGCTATTAAAGTTAACATTTTGATCAAGTAGCAAGTTATGACTTCTTCTCTGAACAGTCGCACTGGCGAGCTAAGTATAATGGCGATATTACACTTTTACAACCAATAATATAGTGTCAACAGGAGTGCTAGGACCAAGTCTTACTTCTATATGTTTGTACTTAAGGTTTCTTTACATTTTAGGACAATGTAGACGGTAACTGTAAAGTTTATATACTAAGCGGGCTAATAAAGACTATGGAAAGAATACATTGGAAAAGGACAGAACCATTATATTATACCACTCTTCTTCATACACTAGATCTGCTCTGCGAAATGACACAGGAAACGTATGCGCATCATATTGATACAGGTTAGTATATTGTAAATGTGATTGATTTTATTTACAGTGGAAAGCTTTAGAACATTTTGCTTTATTTTCTAACAACTTAAAAAAAACGAGGTTCTGTATTCCAACCGTATGTATGTCCGCGATTTTCTTAAAACATAATTGATTAGTTACTAACTAATAACTAATTTCAACAATTTTGAATGTAATTCTGTTTAAATTTACATTTACATTAAAATTTTATTAATAAGTAATTCTGAGTTTTGACCACGTGTCTGTCATGTATAGATGGCGTTGGCTTAGATGGCATGCTTTCACTTGTCACGAATAGACGACGATATCCAAAAGGTTAAAAATATTTATTATTTTTTAGTGTTATCCAATGACAAATTATATGGCAGTGACTCTGAGTTCATAGAAGTATTAGAGAAATACTCAACAAACATATGCCAGGAGCTGTTAGTTGTATTGAAGACTTTGGGAGATAATAAGGAGACAAAGAAACAGTACAATTTAGCGCTGGAACTGTTTTGGCGGGTGGTGAGACGAGGCGAACTGAACGAACGGCCTATGTTGAGTCTAGCCGCTAACTTGTGGATGTTATCACAGAAGATACAGGACTCAAATAATAAAATTGCTGTAAGTATCTTTTATAAAATGAAATTAGAAAAGACCTCCTCTTTTAAACCACAGCTAAATAACTACACACCTTTGCTTGAGTACAGGTCTCCAGTACCCATTTAAGATTGCTTTTTTTATGAAATGTTTCCCTATATAATTTTTAGATCGGCAATGCGTGACTGATGACGTTTAGGTAGGTTGCAAGCGTCTAGGTAGATAAACAATATCTACTTACCAGCAGGTACGCCGTATGCGTGTTCTCCACCTCGGGCCGTACCATGACTTCTTTATAGCAAACCTAGCTTTAATTTTATGCAAACATTACAATTTAACTTCGTACGTAATACGAATATATAATATATTACGAATTTTAAATTAAGATCGAAAATAAAACCCTAAAAGGAGCGATTTATTTTCAACAACGTCATGGAACGATTCCTGAGTAGTAAAAACAAGTAGTAACAATTTCTACCTTTGTTACAGAAAACAATAATGTCCTCATTACAAAAAGACAGCAACTCCAACGTTCGTCAGTTACTACAAAAACTGGAGGAAGGTGTAAAGAGTACTTGAATAATATTATCGTCTCTGCCGACCCTGCGGACTGCTACGCAACTAACTTAAGACATCATTAGAATAACAAACCTCATTTGGGTGAGCTATTGTAACTTTGTGGTTACGACAAATGTAATTTATTCAAGTTTTATTTTTTTTCTTCGGCAAAGTTTTTTTCATAGTAAAGCTGAAAAGACATTTATTTGCTGTTTAATTGATGTCTGTTGCAAAAGATTTGTACTAAATATCTGTTTTTTATCTGTATCTATACTTGTATAAATACTTATTAATAAAATCTATCCTTCCAAACTTTCGCATTTAATAATAAATGCGAAAGTTTGAAAGGATAGATTTTAGAGGATTTGGAATAGCGCAAAGGCAACTTTTTATCCTAAAAAAATAACTGTTCGCGGGCGAAAAATAGTGTTTATATAAAACATTTTGTCCTGTATGTTTTTGACAACAAAACTTTGAAAGTAGTTTACGATTATTACGATTGACTTACAATTTTTACGCAACGTGGCATTTCTATATATGTATTTCTAGATATCAAGCATATCGCAATTACATTCCTATTTTCACTCATGAATCTATATATTTACTAGAGTACCTTAAGTAATATGGGTGCGCATCTCTGTTAGATAAACGAAGATGCACACCCATATTCGACTTCAAATACCCATTCGTTTTACAAGTCGGTTAAAAACGCACTTGTGGGAGCTTCTTTATTGTCATTTCATTTGTAGTATGATTGCCTCGTTGGTCTATTGGTCATTAAGTGCAACTGTTGATACCGAGGTCCCGGGTTTGAGTCTCAGGTCGGGCCAAAAATAGATATGGGAATTTTCTGTCATCAAATTCAACAATAGTTGCCCTAAGTTTTACACCCCTGTAGCCGTTAGTCCTACGCCTGATCTCTTACAAGTCTTTTCGGATTGTCGTCTTATCAGACTATGAGAGTGAGAGTACGTAATTATATACATATATAGAGTAAACCTGTGTACTATAATATCTCTTGCGCAGATGGCATTCAACATAGAGATTAGCTGGAATCCTTTAGAAATACATTTTTATTATTATATAAAATTAATTATAAATTATTCAGTGTAATTATTGTTTATATCTATGTATAGTTATTAAGTTATTTATAATGTGATTTATAACATCACTGCCATTAAAATGTACATTAGTCAATTGAAATTGCGTTTGTTTTATTTTTGTCACGCCATGTTTCTTGCTCTCATTGGAGATAAGGCGTAAGTCTTAGTAATTTCTGTATGTAAAATTATATCTTGGGTTATTAAGCTTAGGGTTAAAGGTAGAACTAGTTTTTTATTTTAGGCTTATTTATATCGAAGCTGTGATGAATGAATATATAAGTACACATAGTAATGCTCAATAATGTTCACTTGTTGAGTCATTACTTATTAATCAGGGCACCATGCAATCAAGCAAGCCCGGTTGTATAAGGATCCTCACCTTACAGAAGACCACAGCTAAATAACTACACACAATAGTGTAGTTATGTTCCCAATGCTCACTAAAGGATGCCTTTTTAAAGGAACGTTTTCCTGTCCCAAGATTACCGTATAAAAGGCGAGTGATATCACAGTTTCTTGGATATTTTTAACCCTTGATGGAACAGAATATAAATATTACGTACCCATGGAGATTTTATTTAAAATCATTATAATAAAAGGTAATTACTAATATTTTTTATTCTAAGGATAGTTACTACAAGGAACATCCATCAGCTGTTTTAAAGAATTGACAGGTTATTATTATTATCTAAACAACTAATAATAATAATAACCTGTCAATGAGGTCTATCCCTCGACCCAACGCCCTATCGCCAGGTGGCCACCAAGGGCCATCAGGGGCCGTAACATGACGATCTTATAGCGACTTATTTTTTATCTTAGGTTGAAATTTGTAAAATATCAATTTTTATTACCTGCCTCTGATTTCTATTCCGTTTGTTAAATCTATTTTTTACAAGTCGATAATAACAAATAAAGCTTCATTCTTACGCTATAAAATAATCATTTAAATAAACACCATTTAAAATTACAGTCAAGTAAAGTTTTAGGTAGACAATGAGTATAAAAAAGCTACCTATGTATTTAATAATCATCAATCACGTAGCTAAGTGGTAACTGGTAGCCGATGTGAGATAGCTACACTCGTAGCACTTACTGAGCCAATTGTCGCAGAAAGTGACCCCAACAGTCGGTCGCCGGATGGAGTAAGCGGACATTGTCCGGCAAGACACGCTTGAGTGGTGCGCGCGCTCTGTTGCGACGATCTTTCACCTTCGCAATAATGACGCCTATAAAACGTTGTCATTTCAATAATGTGAAGTTACTTTCATCCCAACACAAACGAAGAATACAACTGCACTCTGTGAAAAACAGTTCACGTTCAAAATTTATATTTGGGTGTAAACCCATGTTCAAAATGTCCAAACTAGGATGTTTGGTGGGATATTAGATTTGTTTTTATTTATTTTATTATTTAAAATCAAGTTTCTTATTTAAATGTTTGGTTTTACAGTTATTAGTCTGGGCTATATGTGAAGGAGTGGTTGCCAAAGAAGAACAAAATGATTTCGTACAGCCTCTGGATTTTGGGCCCGTATTCGAATCAGGTCAGTTCATAATTTTAAAACTATAACTAACTTTAGGTTAAGACTTAGTGTATGTAGATAACACTATAGCTTTTGCTCGCACGCTGTAACGTATATTATAAGTATTCTATTATATATCGCAATTATCGTCTTTTCAGGCGCTACTTCACTGGCTTCAAATCCTTTAGCGGCAGCAGTGCTAAATGTAGATAAGAATCAGTATCCCCAGCTATTTGATACTATCGTCAGTAGTTCCATCGATTCCTTACATACACGACTAGCACCTAGTCAACATGCGTTTTCTGCTGAATCTTTTGGTTTTAACTATCCTATTGCCAGCCAAAGCTTTTTGCCACCGGGGAGATCTGCTAAACTAGTTGCGCAACCGAGGCAGCAACAGAATCCACCTCAAGCAATACCAATAGGTCAACAGCTTGGTCCGTTGCGATACGATATTCGCACTGTACATGATGCTAATTACAAAGTGTACAAACCCGAAGAGGAGGAACAACGAGAAGATATACTATCCGCTTTGAAAAGAAATCCCACCGTTGCTGCTTATTTTAAACCCGCTGAGACTAACGTTGAAGTAGCTCATCCACTTAACTATCGCAAGGAAGAACTGATAGAAAATTCTGATGAACAGAACTACAAGCCAAATGCTTATATTACAGGGCACCCTCGTCTTCGACGGTACACTAGCGGCAGACAAAGAGCCAACCTGAAAAAGAGCAGCGAGGAAGATGACGATCCCTATAACTACAAAGTTGATTATATTTCTAAACCCAAAGCTTTTGACAGTGAATTGTACAGCAGCGCCTACAAAGAAGCCAAGGACCCCAACAAGGATTATGAATATCCTTATGGAGGATATGACTCAGGTTATGATCATAAGGAATACGAGAGGATTAAGGCGTTATCGGAGCAGCAAGCAGCAGAAATAAAACAAAATAAAGGTAATTGTAAAGATGTCACCAAAGACGGCATGACTTGCACCACATGTAAGGATCCGAAAACAGGAGGAAACTTTGAGTCTTGCTCGTACGTTGCGGAGCCAAAAAATAATAAATATGCCTATTCCAAAGAAAGGAAATTTGACAGCAACGATGAACCCGAAGGAGCGGAAGCACCACAACAGTCTGAACCAGTGAAAAAGGGGGAGAAATATGAACAGGCAGAAGACAGCAGTGAACATAAATACGCTAAGCTAACCGCTGCTGAGCCCCGTAAAGATGACGATTCCGGTGAAAAATATAAATCATACTACACTCATTCTTCAAAACCTAAAACAAGTGAAGCTCTCCGAAGTGAAGATGACAAACAAAGTTCTGAAGAAGATAGCGCCAAGGCTTATAACTACAAGAAGGCTATACCCGGTTTTTATACGGACAATGAGCAAAAGAAAGACGTAGAACATGTTTTAGCAGAATTTAAGAAAAAAGACCGTTCAACATGTAAAAAGGTTCAGAAAAATGGAATGACCTGTTTCCAGTGCCTAGATAAAAATGGTTTGAAAAATGAAGAATGCATGTTCGTGTCAGAATCTGCTCCTAAACGAAGCCATTTAGCCTACCAAGAATTGAAGGAGTTTACATCTAAGCCAGCAACTCTCGACAAAAACAACGAGGGGGCTGAGAGTCAAACAGTAACCACAAGTGCACCTCCGGCAAAATCGGCTGCGTATGTTGACAGCAATACTTACGGTAAAAAATTAAAGCGTAAAAAGACACCGCATACTGCAACCGCGGCTGCCACGAGTCCTGTCGTCAGTGCGGTAAAACCAGCGCCTTTGACTGTTAATCCACGTAAAACTAAGCGAAGCGTGGAATCAGAACCAGAAAAAAATGCAGAAATAGTTGATGAAACAAATGTAGCGCCACCCGAAGAATTTGCCGGAGCTGATTCTAAGGGAGCTTTTTGGGCAGATACCATGCCTAGGTACAGTCCATCTTTAGGTGTCACGTTGCCTGAATACATGTTGTCAAGGTCAGAGCACGAAGTTTCGTTTGATGAAACAGTTGCGAGTGCGTAAAAAGCTATTAAAGTTTGATTTGTTAACCAACTAATTCAGTATTAGTAGAGCGTGTCGGTTGTACAACGTTTTAGATAAAACCTGAACAAAAGGTAACGGGTATTTGTTGCGTAATAAATAAGATTTCACAGACTGACGTGCTGCGAGTCAGACATAAAAACATTGAAATAAATCGGCAATTGAACCGAACGAATCCAAATTATTATTAAGTGTTTTTGTTGGCTATTGTAATATAATTATTGTTAGGGAAAATGTGCAGTAGAAACTTTTATTAAACTACGTAAGATTGTTTTGACAAAGCACGCAAGTACTTATGTTGTTGACTAGTTATAGATGTTATTGAATTATTAAATCTGATATGGTTGTTATTATTGTTTTTTTTTACCAAATCCATATCCTGAATTATTCAGACTTTTCCGGCCGGTTGCAGGTTTACAGGTTGATTGACGTCATTAATTTTGCAATGAGATTTTTGTTGCTTATACAATAATAAAAATAAATAGAAAGCACAATTTGTTGATATCATAGCTCTTAAGTCTAATAAATGATTTTGGTATAGAACGGAGAACCTGCTTCAGAATCAAGAAAAAAGAGAGTGAAGTTTAGAAACGAAATTATGCTGCCTTATTTAATACTAACAGACTAATAAAAATGTGGCCCAACGATGCAATAGATACTAATGTAGATAGTTCGTAATATAGGTAATATCAGTTTCAAAAATTATATTTGAAACCCATATTTTATTAAACCAAGACGTAGGTGCCTATGATCTCGTTACATACATGTCGTATTCAACGAAACAGTACCGTCCAGGTCACAATTGTTGGCATGATATTCGGTCACTGTTCTACTTGTCAATACTGTTTTAATGTTTCTATTTTTACTGGTAATTGTCCAAGATACGAATATACGTCACTAGGAACGGTCTCATAAGCACAACCAGGCTACCAGACATCGGAAGAAAGTAATTAATTTCAGTCGTATTCTAGTCATACAACAGTTCAGTGTTCTGTGTATATTTATAAAGGCGTATGAGATTGGAAGCCAATAATAAAATTGTAGATGCGGTTTGTTTTGTGTAGTGAACGCACTGATATATTGTACAGCGGTATTTTCAATTAAAGCTGAAATTAAAAGCTCGTGTAAGTAATTTAGGTATTTAATTAATAGATCTAGGTACCTACATATTTTAAAGATTCTGTTTAATTTTGAAAGGAAAATGGTGTAACAAAAATGATGATGAATGATTTAATTTATTGATAATATAACTTTGCTGCATACATCTACACCTACGTGCCCCATTGTTTAGAGATATTTACGTACACAATATAATTTGCTACTATAAATTTTCAATTAGATTCTTGGAATTTTTAAGTAGGTTTCTTTAACGTTAACCTACCTACCTACAGCTGTTCACCACCGGAAATAAAGTAAACAACTATTCGGAACTTTATCAATACAAAGAATGTCGTAGTCGGCTACCGATGTCGAAAAGAAATAATTTGTCTCTGTGCCAAAAAGTCAATTGAATAAAAAACGGGGTTACCTATATTATTGCGCAGCGATTTTCGACAGAGGCTCGCTGTATTGGCCATCTGCGTGAATTATTTTTATCGTATTATAACCACGTCAAAGGCTACTGCGATCATTCTAGTAATAATGTGTATTGATTCTCTCAATGTTAGGCATTTCACTCATTAGAACAATTTGATTTAAAACTTGCCTAGATTTTACGTTCGTAGCATAGTAATGCAGGTGGTTAAACTATATTGCCTACCGGTATGAAGATAGGTAGTAATTCAAAATTAGGTCATTAGGTAATGAGTTGTTTTTATTTACATTGCAGAAATAGGTAGGTAGGTAGGTACATAGTTGGCGAATTAGTTGTGGTGTTTGCATTGCATGTTACGTTTAACAGGTTAGATTCCTAAACAGTAAAATATAGGTATAATAGGTAGGTAGTCAGTATAGGTACTTACCTATAGCTTATGCTATGCAATCAGTAGGTAGGTAGGTACCCTACCTATCTACTGATTGCATTGTAGATCTTAGATAACTGTAAAACATCTTGAGGAATAAATACCAACAGGGTCAGTTGAAGTCAGTTCTCAGACTAATAGAATAAGGTCAGTTATTCTTTTAAAAATATAGCTTTTGATGATTTTGTTCTTGTACGTCTCCGCGTCGTTAACGTTCATAAACAAAAACTCTATAACTTCTATGGAGGCAAGCATGACAACTTTCCTAATGTAAGTTACAGTATCCTATAGACGTTTGCTTGTTTCAGAGCCAAAAAAAAAGCGCAGCTTAAAAAAAGTATAGGATTCCCTACTCTATTTACCATTTTAATGTGTTTAAAAAATATTTTTTTTAGATATACAGACAAGCCGAGAAAAATAAATAATTGCAAGAATGATCTCACAAGAAATAGAATACGATGACGAGGAGTATGTAGACGTAACAACATTGCCGCTAAAGCCGCCACAACCAATGGTACCGCCAGAGAAGCCTGTGCGTCGTCCGTGGCACCCTGTCATGTGGGACAGCTCAATTATTGGCATCCCTCCACCAGATCATAAGGAATCAGAAGAGGTAATTACTGAACCTTTTCCTCTAAGAGTTTGGTAGGTAGACATTTGGTACCTATATAACCGAAAACGAGAATTTAGCTTCAAAATACCTACATAGGTGACTACCTAATTATTTATATTAGTCATTCTCATTACAAAATAGGTACGAGAAAACAAAATTAGGTATTTTAGAATGACTAACTGGTGCATACAAGTAAAGTCACAGTAAACGGAAAGTGATGTCCGGTTTTTTAGATATCCTACCAGCACACGTTTGAGTAAACAGGAAACGCTGCTACGAGTAATGACTTTATCCATGACGTATGCATCAAATGAAAATAGGTACTGAAATACCTACAACACGATATTCATTTATGAGCAATTGTTTTATTCAATTTACGAGCACAGATATTGGCTTGAGCTAAAGATATCGCAAATTTAAGATGTTTGATTTCACATCAAACAACGAGCAGATACCTACGTCAAAGTACTCACCTACACGGGAGAAATTTAATGTTTCGAGTATTTGTACTCGTACTTTATTTCCGTAAATTGTAGGTATACTATATTAAAAAATGCCAACGACACAGCACCTAATCCCTGATGCGAGAGTCTGAAAGAATACAAAAAAAAACAAATAGGTCTTGCTTTATTATAGGTTTTGTACATAGGTATACAATCCTATCACTTAGCAAAAAAAAAAAAAAATAATAATTTAAGTTTGACTCACGAAGTTGCTCAGCTAATTTATATAATTCATGTTGCTTGTTTGTTTGTCCCGCATAAATATGGTCACCGAACACGAAATTAGGAAGGAAATTTTACTTCAGAATCACATTAGTTATTAATTACTAAAGAAAGTGTGCTATTACGGTGTACCTACTGAGGTCTGAGACTAGTTTAATTATTGTAAGCATTCTGCTTTCCCATTCGGTAGGTAGGTACCTATCTACTTTTTAACATGACCTGTGCGGTATTACCGGGACTGCGCAAGCATCATAATAATGGATGACATTATTACTGGTGTAAGGGCTGTGCAGGTACTACACTGCTGTAGGCTTCTGCACAGATACATTATCCTATACTATATTATAGAGGTTAAGTTTGTGACGTAGGGTGTCTCTGGATCTACTGAACCGATTTTGAAAATTCTTTTACCAATAGAAAGCAGCCCGTTATTTGTGAGTGTCATAGGCTATTTTTTATTGACAAAAATATTACGGGACCCCAGGGAATACCACCCGTGCGAAAGAACTAGCCGCCCGGCTAGTTCTAGATAATAATAATGAGCTTTTGTAGGTATCTGCTATTTTGTCGCGCGGGTGGTTTGGCAGTTAGGTGCAGGTGCACTAGTCAATGACCTGCACCTAATACATCCATTCATCCAATCCATATTAGAGTTCATACCTACTCTACTGTGGACTCAGGGCTCGTTCGTGAAGTAGTGGCATAATATACATATAATAACATTGTGTCCAACTTCAAAAATATTACATTTTATTTTATTGTATTTGGAAAACTTATCCTTATTAATATTATAAATGTGAAAGTTTGTAAGAATGGATGGATGGGTGTTTGTTACTCTTTCATGTAAAAACTACTGAACGGATCTGAATGAAATTTGGCACAGAGATAGATTATGGTCTGGAATAACACAAAGGCTACTTTTTGCAACGATAACCGACATCCACGCGGGCGGAGGGCAACAGCTAGTAGCTAATATAGGTAATTAAGAATCTTAAACAATAAGTAATAGACGGCCAAATACAAGTTTTCCCAGATATTAAGTTATATAATTTGGCATTTTAAAAGTAAACAGCGTCGAAGTAGAAAAAAATAACTATAAAAAATAATAAAAAGCATTAGGTAGCTATTATAAATCATGTTATGAGAAAATTTGTAGGAATATTCTTTTTTAATCTATTTTGTACTAGTATTGAACAAATCGAATTCAACTTCCCGACACAATAAGTGTACTCGTATATCGTAGTTTTTTCATTATGTATGAAACGGATCTTGCCATTTTGTCCCATTGCAGGGCAATTGCCATCATACTTGCCTTTCACTTCTATTTAGAAACGCTAAGGGCCAGTGCTCGATAAATGAGTCCAGCTCATTTCACACTTTCCGTCTGGGTCTATGATGTCACTTACCGTTCATAGTATATCCATCTATAAGCGGTTAATGGATCGTCTGACATGCGGCAGAATAATCTGACTGGCCTGTCAGCATCACACAGAGATTTGTCCTGGGTGGGAATTGAACTCACTGGTCTAGTGGTTAGTGACTCTCTGTGTCATAAGCATGTTTGATCTGTGTCTGGGTGTTATTTACATATATGCATGTACTTAGAAATATATTAAGTATGTTTATCAGTTGTCTGTCTGCATAGTTTGGGATCAGGATGGCGGTGTGCGAGTTATTTTCATACTCCTACGGTGACAAACAAGCGTTCGGCCCGCCTGACGATAAGCAGTTACCGTAGCCTATGGACGTGTTATACCAGGAGCATTACAACTAAAATCTCTTACTCATAACACTAGTTTAGTGTTATTTAAAAAGTTTTACTACTGAGCACTGGAGGCCTGTAATTCTTACTTTATTACTGTGTATAATTTCGTTGTTCCACTTCAGGATGGGCTATTCAAATTTTCTTCGGTAAACGATTCAAGATGCTGTTGTTTTCGTCCCAGATGCAGAAAATTGAAAAACATCTCTCGACTCAAGGTCGTATCTGACAATGCAGCTGTGTACATATATTGCTATAAAGTTATTTATAGCTTGTGTTATTTTCAACAAAATGTTTTGATCCAGTTTGTCATGCATGCAGGAAATTTATGCAGAATTTAAGAGCAAACTTGTAAATAATTCGCTCTTTAGTGCTTTGCGATTTCGTCACGCCCGAGGAAGAGGGGAAGGCAGAGATTACTTAATATAGGTACTTCTTTCGCTTCACAACATTCATCATTCTTTTGTTTTTAAAATCATTATGCTTTGCATAATTTCTCAAGTGATGGGCATATTGACTTACGAGTGTATTATCTGTGAGCTAGACGCAACGCAATACAAGCTTATCAGTATAGGATAACAAAAAAGATTCTTTTATCTTATTATAATTTAATATAAATTTTAAATGTATTGCCTGAGAATACATTGTACGATAATTTTAATTTAGAATATTATTAGTTTCCAACTTGCCCATACAATATAGATGTTAGGTAGTTTGTGAAATGCTACATTAATAGCACACAATAATTTATAAGCTTTCGTGTAAATAATTCATATGGATATAAATAAAAAGTAAATACATTTCAGAGTTCAAATTCTTTTAATATGCAATAAAAATAAATATGTACATTAATGATACATTGCTTAAATGTCATGTGTACTATTAAAGTAAGCTTTTATACTGGGTACGTAATTCTGTTTTCAGTCTGTGGATTGTTTTCTTGATTCCAGTCGCAGTCGGCCCAGAAGTCGCGCGAGTACCCACACAAGCAGCGCATACGCAACCTGCGACGTCTCATCGCCGACGGTAAAGTTAAGCCTACGTCAGAGACCCTTATATTTTTCCTCTGCAACAAATTCGCCGCATCCGAGGACCGGCAGAGCAAGGCGGACTGAACTACGCGTGCACCGCGGCAGTTACAAAAGTATTAATTTTACTTATTTATAATCGTATTATATAATTTTAAATTTGTACTCTGAAAAATGTAAATACAAAAATGATATTTTTAAGTCGAGTTCTCACTTTATTCCTTCGAAATCGAAATATGTACAAATATTACACGTCGAACGGACGCCGAAGCCGATCTCCGGCGAATCGAGGGGCGGGGCGGACTCCAAAGACTCGAGGCGGAGTAGGTACATATACTTTATATTCTCATAAAAATTATCTACACACAAGACTCTTAATATAAAAACAAAATCGAGTTTCTCAAATACAACTTATATAAAGAACTGCGACGGCGGGTCGCGGCGCAGCGGCCGGGACTGCTCGCGCCTCGGCCGGGGAACTGTGACTCAGCGGCCGGCGCCGGCCGGCCCGGCCCGCTCGCGCTAGGTGGCCGGGCCCGGCCCGCCCGCGCCGCCCGGCCCGCCCGCGCCGCCCGGCCCGCCCTCGCCCGCCGCGCCCGTCGCCGGCGCACCCGCGCCCGCAGCGCCCTCCTCTTCCTCCTCCTCTTCGGGGTCAAACTTCAGCATCAGCTGCTTGAACTGCAAACGAACAAATAGAAGCGTGAACAATGAAATTGACTTGGAATTTCGAATCTAGTGCAAGTTTGGCCGTTGTCGAGGCACTGAAATTAAATGATGTGCAAAAATGTCTCCTATCAATCAGCGTAAGGAATAAGCCACGATCTTTTTATTTCGTTTGTATACTGCTAAGGTGACCCTCTGATAATAAGCAGTTAAAATAGTAAGTAATAATACCAGGGTAGAGTCACACAAGCGTTGCCGATCCTACATCTAACTCTCTAACTTTGAATGCACGAGACCTGTTTTTACGCAGAGACACAACTTCAGCAATGTGAAGTACTGTGTAGTCATTTGACTGTGGTATTCTGTAAGATGGAGATCTTTCTCCAGCAAAGTTGCTCACCTTTATAGTGTCCTACTTCAATACTTAAAAGGTAATCTCACCTCCAAGTAGTCGTCGACGAGTCTCCTCTGGCCGCGCTCGTCCAGTTCGTCGTCGTCGTCGTCCTCGTCCAACTGCGCGATAGTGGCTTTGGGCTCAAAGATGGGCGCGTGCCGTCGTGACACAGCCTTCTCATACACTTTCACGCCTTCCGATGGCGAGTACTGGCTTATTTTACTGCAAACAAATGAAGTAATTAAATTCTCTGCCATGCGCTGTGTCATGAATGCAATACTTATGAGAGATAATTTTAATGAGAATATAAAGTATATGTACCTACTCCGCCTCGAGTCTTTGTAAAAGCACAAGAAGAAGTAAGTTTCTTTGTTGAAAAAGACAACTTAGTAACAAATACTACGTCGGGAAGACTTACAAAACATACAATTCACGGACACAAAGTAGCCCTAGACTCGAAACAGAGATTCATGAATCACACAAAATTTTATACCGTGTAGAAATCGAATCCACAACCCTATTTTTTTTTTCAACTCAAATAGCTAACATGGATACGGCCCACCGTGCCCTACTGGTAAGCAGTTACCGCAGCCTATGAACGCATTGCATTGGTCGCGGGTTGCGGACCTAATGAAATTGTCCCAGGGTATAATAATATATAGAGAATTGTCTCAGTTAAGTGGCCGGGCACATAGCTCGCAGAACTGATGGCCGTTGGGGCAGAAAGGTTCTAGAGTGGCGACCACGAACTGGACGACGAAGCGTGGGCAGGCCTCCACCAAGGTAGACCGACGACATGGCAAAGGTTGCGACATGCAATCGATGTACAAGGTCGGCTCAGGATCGAGAGTTGTGAAATTTTTTGGGAAAGGCCTACGTCCAGCAGTGGACGTCTTTTGGCTGATATGATCATAATAAAAGAATACCCCTGGAGCAGGAAAACGTTAGATCAGAAGCGCATCACTGTATGAACACTGGAGACCTAATGTAAATGTCAAAGTGAGCACTAAGCTATGTGTTTAGTCGATCGCACAAAAGATATAAATACTCACGCATCAGTGAACCCGTAGAGCTGTTTGAGGTGTTGCTTGAGCACGAGCAGTAACAAACAGCCGCGCGCCTGCCGCATGGCGTCCCGCAGCGGTCGCGTACACTCCGGCAGCTGTGTTAACAATGTCTCCGCTTCCTCGTCATCTTCCTCCTCGTCTAAAGGCTCTTTTTCTTCTGTGCTTGGTTTGTTCAACCCCTATATAAAAACAAAATATTAAATATCTACCATCTATAAAGCGATTTTATAACGGTAAACATATATTGTACCTAGCAGAGCGCCGAACTAGGTCAGCTGGTGCACGACTTTGACCATTGATCCCTACACTCAGATTGTTCACTACACCAGTGTAGTAATTCAAAATGAATCTATACTATTTTATAAAGAGGTACATTTGTGACGTTGTGGGGGGTAATCTCTGGATCTACTGAACCGATTTTGAATGTGTCATAGGCTATATTTTTTTGACCAAAATATTGAGGGGAAAAATATTAAACTGGGGCGGGCGGCTAGTATAAAATAAATTCAAAACAAGGCGTATCTATCTAACGTAATGATTGTTTTTATTACGTTTGAGTAATACGGAGTTATATATCTTTTAACATATTCGATATATCAAAAGATCTTACCTCTCGAAAAAGCTGTAATAGGTTTGATCCGGACGTTGAGATAATGATATCAATGTGATGTATAATAAATAGTGGTTCATCTTGAACTTGAAATGGAAAGTAGCTTAGATTATCGGCTAGGTATAACATTTGATTCAGTGGAGCAGTCTGAAACAAAACGAAAATTAATAATAATGATAACTATGGACTCCTATCACATTGTCATCTGATTCCAAACTGAGCAGAACTGGTACTATGGCAAACAGACAAAAAGTAAACTTATACTACTATTAAATTCATAAAAAATTACTCCCACACCACAGAAGGAATATTTTTGTGTATTTGGGTGTAATTTGTCTACAATAAGTATGATTTAAAAAAAAGAATAGTTTTTCATGCTCATCACAAAAAGTTTTGTCCTACCCAGGATAAGAATACTTACAGAAACGTCATCGAATTGTTTCAGCAATGACAATATCAATGCTCGCCGCTGCGGTCTCGTGTTACGCAATAAAGAATATAAAAATCCATTTAGAGCAGTCGGCAAATCATCCAGGTCTTTTTTCCTGTAATAAAAATGAAAGATGTTAACTATGCATATTCTGTATTTTGGGGCACCATTCTAGACTTCCCGGGGGCTGACGAACCTGGGAACTCTGCAAGGTAGTCGCATCAGATTTATTCTCTTTCTTTTTTTATGACACGACAACCTTAGCCACTAGACCATGCATGCAGTCAAATAATTATTATTAATCTTACCTAAACCCTCTTATAACTCCTTTGTTCGCATTAGTTTGCAGTATTTTTTGTAACTGGTATGATAGCTTGATGCCAAGCTGAGCTTTCATATGAATGAACCCGGGATACTTCTTGTCTATTTCTTGTAGATGTTTGTCAGCTGTATGTGACACTGTCACTTCTAGGTCGGTACTCATGCATATTAAATATGGAACAATCTGTAACATAAAAGTAAAGGAAATTTGAGCTTTTCCAAATTTGTCTTAAAATAAGACTTAGGTAACTTGTAAGCTACTTAGGTGGCAAATAAGCACACGGCCCGCATCCCCACGTCTTGCTGAAAAAAATGTTGGTTATGTGATGGGATAACCCTGATATATGAAATCATTTCTTTAAAAAAGCTTTGCTAAATGATCACAAACCACTCACGCACAGGTATATCGTACGTACCTGTACAGGATGCACGAGACCTTGTGCCAACACAAGCTGAACAACTTTCATAGCACTGGATCGTACTATAGTGCTCGGGTGTAGGAATGAGCCGAGGATCTCCTTTAGATAGAGCTGGATCACTGTCGACGCCATACCCGACGATACGTCACCCATCTCCTTGAGATTCTCGTGTTTTGATCGTTTTGACCCTGGAAGAATAATTTATGGCTTATGTAAAATAAATATACTTAACATATTTCTGATAGAAGTTAAATCGATTTAGTTGTTTATTTTCGCAATTTTCGGGACGAGGTTTGTATCAGTTATTTTTTTCGGAAAACCTGTGGATTTGCCAAAAATGTTATCTATTTGTCTGAAATCTGGATAATATTTCTGTATGGAAATTTTAATAACACCCGTGCAAAACCTGGGCAGAAAAATACCTTTTAATTTTTTTGGTTATTATTTTGTGTAGTTGGGACGTCACGAAAAGGGCGAAGTAGAGAAGAAGTACACGAAAAGGGTTACCCCAGTACCACGTAGGATAAATAGACGGGAAGAGAGATAAAAAAGAGTCAGTTAAAGAGTCTTTTTTATATATTTGTTTTGAACAATGTGTTATTTTATAGATTTATTTTAGTACCAAAATTGACTGAGTATATAAAAAACAAATACTTACATTCTTTATCTTGTCTTATCATCCTCTGCTCTTCTTCTTGTAAGTACATTTCGATATTCTTTAATACATCAGCTTTCATTTCTATCGGCGCCAAATCTGACGTGAGCAGCTGATGATAGAACTCTTTCAACTCTGGTTGTAGCATGAACTCATAATGCCGAACACAAACTGATCCCAATGCTTTGAGTGTGTGCGACACGAAATCTTCGTCTTCGAGTCCAACAAAAAACATTAATGTTGAGAATATTTGTTCCTTTATGTCGCCCTATAAACAAAAAAAAATACATCAATACATTATGGCTGTAGGAAAATATATACTAACATGTAGTAATAATAGTCCACCAGACCGAATTCGTCACGGCACGGCGACCAAGCTCAACCGATATTTAAGATTGTGCACTATAATCAACTGAGCACGAAATATTAAACACAGGTGCATTCTCAGAGTCCGATGGGGCAGCAATTAAATATGACTTTAAAAAAATGTAAACCTTTGTTCAATTTTGTTCTTCTTTTTTATTTATTACTCTGTTTGTATTTTTGTGTTTATGGCAAAACATGTCTTTTTATCTTATGTTGAAAAGCTCAAAAGTTTTACTTGCTTTATAAGGGAGGGGTTTCACTGTTTCTAGAAAATGCTTTCCCATCTAAGGACTGATCTTTAGATGGCTAAGCATTTTCCGCAGATGAAATTTGCTTAACCTTGCAGATCTATCGATACACGCGGCTTTTACTTCAGCTATGAGCCCTCCAATGCATAATAATATTGTTATTGCAAAGTTTTTATTTTAAGTTTTACCAGTTAACAAGGCAAAAGCGTATGGCATCCAAACATGTTAAGTCTTATGTCTAAAGGAAACAACTTATTGCGATTATATCGGGCACAATTCTAGACACCATGTTACTACTAAGAATTTTCTAATAACAAAACCCAATAACACTATGCGAGATAAGAATCGATCAGTAGCAAATAAACTTTGGAATACATATAATAGGAAATATACAATTATAAATGAAGCAACTTACTGGTAATCCATCTATGACTCTAGCTTCTGTAAAATCAAAATACCGCAACAAAAGGCCAACTATAAAAAGCGCTCTTCGAAAATGCGGCCTGGAATGCAATGCTCTTGTCATTTCAGGATTACGCTGCCAGCATTGTTTCCATTGTAGAAGAACACCTAAAAATAAGTAATCATTTAGCAAATTAAGCCAACACGAGATAAACAATGTAAGTTTTAAAGTTTTATCCGTGGTTCTTCTGAATTTGTATACAAGAATTGGTCGAACAGTATCCCTAGTACGAAATTTTGTTTCGTTTCTTGTCGCACATTTGCAAGTAACACCTCCATTAGAATGTCTTACTTTTTATTAGAGGCGCCACTTTTTATTTTCGATTTCGAAACGATATTTCAAGTCATTTTGGTAATACAAGTTATCACTTTGACAAGATGAGTACAACGACGAAGAAAACGTACGTTGAACATTGAGTTACAGGTAAATAGAGCCGCCTCGTTGAACTAAAGTTATGTCAAATTAAAACTCTTTTAAAAATGGAACAAGCATTTACAAACGAGTTTAGATTATAGTTCGCTTACAGCGCTGAAATAATAATAGTCGTCTAACTGAATGGTACATTCATGCAACGCTTTTTCGCTTTAAGTCAATTTCTATCAAACAATCAGCTGCAGCGATAACAAAAATATAAACTAATATGAACTGCAGGCTACAGACCGGACAATATACCTATTAATAGTTTTATGCCTAACGAACTTCATTGGAATTCGGAAACTTTTTATGGTTTTTATTTGTGTGATTAATTTCTTCTTTTTATTTCCATCTTAGCCACAAGACGTCCACTGCTGGACATAGGCCTCCCCCAAGGTCTTCCACATCATTCGGTCCTGAGCTGATATTTATTTATTTATGGTTAAATACTTTACAATATTATAAAGATTTTTTTCATTTTAGATTTAATTATTTGATTTCATATTTTGTGTTTCTTCTATTACCAATCGAACGAAACTCGTAACTCATAACTGAACCATTAATTGAATAAAGAATAATATCTAATTTAGATTTATTTTTTTATTAAGAAACATAGCATTAGATACATGGTGCAGGTACAATACTATGTATATGTAGTAGTATTGTACCTACACTGTGCATATGAATGTTTTAATCATAATTAGGTAACAAAGTGGAAATTTTAAATGCTTTAAGATGTTAATGTATGAATCAATGATATATTGAAAACGTTTAAGACATTGAATTAAAAAAGAACTGCTGACTTACTTTATATATTAAGTACCATAGTACCCCAGATATATTATGAACTAGTTTAACAACTAGTTCATAATATAATTTTGAATATAGCTCCACATATTGCAGCAATATTTAATAGATGTGTTGATACAGGCGTATTTCCTGATCGAATGAAACACAGTAAAGTAATACCTTTGTTTAAAAACGGATCTAAAAATTACCTTTACTTTAGACCAATATCCATACTGCCTGCTATTAGCAAAATTTTCGTGAAAATTATACTGTTGCAGTTAGAGAGTCACTTTAATTTAAATAAATTATTACATAATGAGCAATATGGTTTTAGAAAGGGTCGTTCTACAGTCGATGCAGGTGTTAAATTGATAAAACACATTTTTAGAGTCTGGGAAAATTCAATGGATGCTATTGGTGTTTTCTGTGACCTTTCAAAAGCCTTTGACTGTGTTGAACACAATACGCTCCTGAGAAAACTCAGGCATTACGCTATCAGAGATGCTGCACTCAACCTAGTTGCCACCTACCTAAGTGACAGAGTTCAATTTGTCGATATTAACGGTAGTAGATGTTCAGGATTATCAATCTGTAGGTATGGGTGTCCCACAGGGCTCAATTCTAGGCCCTTTTCCGAAAGGCCGCCAATATTGAAACGATATTTATACTGTAGAAAAGAGCAGTACGCTCTATTTACATTTTAGGCGCACGAGTTTCACTTAGAGAGAGGTTTAAAGAAATAGGCATTCTGACAGTTGGATCTCAGTAAATTTTTGCCAACATCATGTTCGTTAAACAAAATAAACACCTGTTTTGTAAAAACAGTGACATTCATACACTAAACACAAGGAACAAACACAAACTAGTTGGTACGTATCACCGTCTTCATAAAGTCCACAATTCATTTGCGGGACTCGGGATACGTTTTTATAACAAAGTACCTCTTGAAGTTATGAACCTACCCTTACACTAATTCAAACTAGCAGTAAAAAATCATCTTTTAAGCAAGGGTTATTACACTATTAATGACTTTCTAAATGATAAAAAGTCATGGGGTTAGTTGCTAATTTTGATGCAGAATTATATAAGAATAATAACTACATATAAAATTCGTCAAGAGACGTTTTGTGATCATTATTGGCTTTCTATTTAGTTTTATTTTTTCTTATTATGTCCTGGATTGTCATGCTCACTGAAATGCCATTGCTTGTGGTGTCGTATGGCCGGGTCAGTTCCTTTCCTCTAATATGGCAAGGGAAATGATGGCTGGTCTGTGCGTCATGCTCGTGAACGGGTGCTACTTGGGGTGGCTGGTCAATCTTGGCATGATTTATTTTTAAATATTAAAGATATTTTTTTAGTTTTTAGATTTTTACTAAGATTGCATTGTTTTTTTCGGGGGTAGGTGTGAAAAAGTCAACACACATCATTGCAATTAAAATTTAATTTAATATAAATATCTTTAAATAAATTCACCTATAACACTAAAATATAGTAAAATACATACGGTTAAGTGTTTACCAGTGTTTGTAGCACTGTATGTAAGAGTATAGTTTTATTTGTTCACCACCTGCCAGCTGTTCAACGCACTACACTTTCACTTTAACGTTTTGGCACTAATAAGGAAGATATGGCTCAACTATCCGAAATCCATCAAGCACAACAAAGCCTTGAAGAGTGTGTAATGAGAAAAATGGATGAGCTGCAGTCTCAGTTGCAAGTCGCAGGGGGCGCTAAGGATACTGTAGCTAAAGTAGCCGATGAGTTCCGGACGTTTAGGGAGCTCACTTTCTCAATGCTTGGCCTGCTACGGAGACAGATCGCAGAGTGTAGCAGAGCAGTCGACATCATCGAGACAAGGCACCGGAGGAAAACACTACTATTCACTGGAGTTCCTGAAGTAGAGAAGGAGTGTTGCTCTGCTGTCCTCTTGGGGATCCTCCAAGACAAGTTGTTGCTGAAGGATATTACTGACAGCTCCATCACCGTTTGTCATCGCCTGGGAAGCTCGGGAAAGGATCGCCACCGCCCATTAATTGTTAGGTTTGCAAGCTGTGACACTAGGGCCGCTGTCTGGAGGGCGAAGACCAAGCTCAAAGGATCTTCAATATCCATGAGAGAGTTCCTGACTAAGGCACGACAGGCTGTTTTCGGGAAAGCCAGGACCCATTTTGGCATACGTGGTTGTTGGTCTCAAGACGGTATCGTCGTCATCAAGGCCCCAGATGGAAGCAGACATAGAGCCACTACTATGGAAGACCTCAATCCTCTTCTAGAGAAGTACCCAAAGACGGCCACGACCAAACATCAATCCCGGTAAACAACTTTGTCTAGATTGTCTCTCTGTTTACATATCATTATGTTAACTTTAAGTATTGTATTGTGTTGTATTGACTATGTAAACAACGGTTCGCAATTTCGTCTAGCTATTGCATATTACTCATTTATTGTTATTTTACCCTCAACTGTTTTACTTTTATCACCACAGAGTAGCTAATCACTACGTTTTATTTATCACCTTGCTATTTTTCTTTTAGACAAAGTTTACGTCAAACTGTCAAATGTCATACATAACGTTTGACATAAGAGGTTGCGTTCCGAATCGCACTATTTTTTTTTGCGTGTATATGTCTATAGTTAATTTTAGTTTTTTTACCGTTTTCTTTTTAATGTTATTTTTTCTTTTATATTTATACATTGTGCTTTATGTACCATGAGTGCGAGTCAGTTGGCGGGTGGTGCAGAGATAATATCTGCTAAACGTAGTAACTATCTCCTTCTTTTATTTTACTTTATTATTATAATATATTTATACTCTATATATTTATATTTATTTTATATATTTATTTTATTTGATGTCGTTATCTGATGACGGCTCATTTCATTCTGCTAATGATTCTGCTGACTTTGCTACCGATGATAGTTTTCATTCAATGACTGATTATACACTTGGTGACATCTTGCGTCAAAATTTAAATACTCAATCTTCTAAGCTATTAAATGTTTGTCTCATTAACGCACAAAGTGTACCTAGCCACTATAGTGATCTTTTTGAAGTCTTTGCTAACACTAACGTTCATGCCATCCTGATTTCTGAGAGCTGGCTCAAACCTCACCTACTTTCTACCACCTACCCACTTCCTGGCTTTGTTCTAATCCGTAATGACCGGTTAGATAAGAGAGGAGGTGGGGTTGCAATTTATCTTCACAGTGACTTTCACTATAAAATTATTGCTTCGTCTTCCTCGCAGTATTCTGGATCTGCGGAGTATCTCTTTCTCGAGGTTTGGGTCAGGGGAGCTAAAATTGTTTTTGGAGTAGTATACTGTCCACCTTCTGTCGACTACTTCACTGATTTTGAATCGGTTTTAGAATCGTTGGGGTCTGAGTACGCACACCACATCATCATGGGAGATTTCAACACCAACCTCCTATCCTACGATTCCTCTCGTTCGGTCAAACTCCGCCACCTCATTGAATCAGCCAGCCTCCTCGTCTTGCCTCTTCAAGCCACTCACCACAATCCTAACGGGGAGGACACCTGGCTAGATTTAATCCTTATTTCCGCTCCCACCTTTGTCTCCTCTCACGGTCAATATCCTGCTCCTGGCTTTTCCCATCATGACCTTATTTTCCTTTCATACATCCTAAAGCCACCTAAACCTCAGCCCAAAGTTCTGCACCTGCGTAGCTTTGCGCGCATGGATGTTGACAAATTAAAAAAGGACGCTTCTGAAATTGACTGGTTACCACTGGCTGAAGCTACCAATCTGGATGAAAAAGTTCGGCTTTTTAACGACACTGTTGCTAAATTATACGACGTACATGCTCCTGTGAAAAAAATCAAGCTGAGGCGCTTACCGGCCCCTTGGATGACAGAGGGAGTTCGAATGGCGATGAGACGTAGGGATCGTGCTTTCCGGAAATTTCGGAAAGATCGCTGTGACGTGACCTGGGCTCATTTCAAAACTGCCAGGAATCGGTGTAACCAGATGATACGCAATGCTAAACGCCGATATATCCTCAACAATATCACTAATTCATCTCCTGTCCACATTTGGAGGTTCCTCGGTACCCTTGGTATTGGTAGGTCTCGATATGTGGATTTTCCAAAGACAATCGGTTTAGATGACATTAATCGTCACTTTGCCACTACCGACTCATTGGATGCAACTGCTCAGAGTCAAACGATTAATTACATAGACGGGTTATCTCGTCTTGACATTAATCAGTTTCAGTTTTCTCCAGTCGCACCAAGCGAGATCAAAAAGATAATCCTTTCCATTAAGTCCAAAGCTGTGGGGTGTGATGACATTAGTCGTCACATGATCACTATTATCCTAGACCAACTTCTCCTTCCTATTACCCATATCCTGAATGTTTCCCTTGAAACAAGTCAATTTCCCCATTTGTGGCGAAAAGCTTACGTTCGACCTTTACCCAAAATTTCCAATCCTTCTCTCCCCTCACATTTCCGGCCGATATCCATCCTTCCTTTCCTATCGAAAGTGTTAGAGGCATGTGCTCATAGCCAACTGTCCAGGTTTGTCCTCCGTAACAACATCCTCTCTCCACACCAATCTGGATTCAGACCTGGACACAGCACGGTAACTGCTTTACTCAAAGTGACTGGCGATGTTAGGGCGGGCGTGGAGAACACCAAGACTACTGTTTTGGTTTTGGTAGATTTCTCCAATGCCTTCAACACCGTCAGTCACGACATCCTTCTATCCATCCTGTCCCATCTTATGATCTCTGCTGAGGCGCTGGATTGGTTCTCATCTTATCTTCGAGGTCGTCAGCAGTCAGTTCGGGTAGAAGATAATACTTCGACCTGGCATAACCTAGACTCTGGTGTTCCTCAAGGCGGTATACTTTCTCCTCTTCTGTTCTCATTGTTTATCAATATTTTAACTCACGAACTTCGCAATGCGTATCACCTATACGCCGACGATCTGCAGATTTACACCCAGGCAGGAATTGATGATTTGAGTGTTGCTATCGACGGGGTTAATCAAGACTTGATCTCTTTACAGAAGTGGTCTGAACGGTTTGGCTTGGCTGTAAATCCATCCAAATGTCAGGCCATCATTATAGGGAGTCCTAGGATTATGGCTCGAATGGACATCACAAAATTACCATCTGTGATGTTTAATGGAAGCATGATACCGATCAGTACCAGTGTCAAAGATCTTGGATTACACCTCGACACTAAACTTGATTGGAGAGCTCAGATAGCGAATATCAGCCGAAATGTAACTAATGTTCTACGATCACTCTACCGCTTGAAGAACTTCCTCCCATCCAAGACTAAAACTATGCTGGTGCAGACTTTAATATTTCCTGTTATCGACTATGGTGACGTGTGCTACCTCGACCTGAATGCAGATCTACTTGATAAACTTGACCGCCTTCTCAACAATTGCATTAGATTCGTTTTCAATTTACGTAAGTTTGATCATGTGTCGACATACCGCGCCCAGCTGCAGTGGTTGCCTATTCGTCAGCGACGTAGCTGGCGTGCGTTATCAATGCTCTACTCTCTTCTTAACTCTCCCAATGCCCCTTCGTATTTAACTCCCCATTTTCAATATCTTTGTACCACTCATAACAAAAACTTGCGTTCTTCCAACAATCTCCTTCTCTTTTGTCCTCCTCATAATTCAAGTCTTGTTCACTCTTCTTTCCATATTCAGTCTATTCTTCTTTGGAATGCACTCCCTCTGGAAATCAGGATGTCCACTAACCGTGATACTTTTAAGGCTAGAGTACGGCAGCTTTATAACAAATATTTAGCAGAATCATCACAACATTTATAATATATTATGTATTTATTTAAGTATTGTATTAATCTATATATATATATATATATTATACTTAAATTTCATATGTACATATGTCTATGTTATTATAATATAATATGTGTAATATGATAATTTAGTTATATTATTTTGTCTCATCAATTTTTCTACGCTTTAATGCACCTACCATGTTTTCTCTCTGCATCACCCAAAGGTTGACTGGTAGAGAATGCCTTTGGCATTAAGTCCGCCTTGTACACATTTTTTGTGCAAAAGTTTTTAAATAAATAAATAAATTGCAATGTGATCTTGACACGTTTCTATCTTATGCTTACAAAAAGAAACAATCCCTCATTACCATACAGTGGAAAGCTAAATGATATTGATTACTTATTAATTAAATACTTATCTTAATTTCATTCTTATGGTATATTGGTTTCCGTTCCTTTTTGTTACCACTATTGTAACTGTTATACTCTGGCAATTAAAAAGAGTGGCCCGAGTTTTTTGCCAATTCTTCTCGAGGCCCTACCCTAATCAGCCTTAGGAAAAAAGTATGCTGGCATTTGATTTAATGACGTTCATAAGTATCATGAATTTGATCTAAATGAATAAATGAATTTGACTTTTGAATCTATGTCAAAAATGCAATATGGCGTCCTCAAAATATTTTCTTCGTGTATAATTTTAAAATAATTGTTTTTGTTTATTTACTAAACTGATTGCTTTGGACGCTGTAGTATTCCTTGTGTTATTATTGCACTATCTTAACGCACACGGCGGCATATTCAAGGCGTTTACCAGTTTTGTCAAATATAAACAATGAAAAATCTTTTGGCCCCCAAAAGCTAGCGAAAGTAGCAAGTGATTGACAGGTGAAAAGTGCGTGCACTCAAGATGAACTGACTTCAAATTGGCAAGCAAGCGTCGACTCTATTTACCTATATCTCAATGACGTTGAAAAAGGTTTTTTTCCATACTATGTAATTTTTTTGGGAAGTCTCACTACGGCACAATTGTTAGTATCTTCTTACACACCAATTACATAACTCTGAAGTGAGTGGTAATGAAATATTACTTACCATGGTATTTATTGAAAACATCCCTAATAAGTTTGTAGTTGTGCGTAAGGTTATTGACGATGGCAGCGAGGCAGGCGATACAGGAGGCTATAACAAGCTGGCCACGTTGCAGTATGAGCTTGACAGCGTCCTCCTCCAGCTGAGCAAGGAACACCTCACTCGGATGCTCCATCAGAGGCACAACTAACTCTAATGTCGATGCCACAGTCGACATTATTTGTTGTTCATATTGATTCTGGAATAAATACAAATTGATAGCATTCTTGTTTCGACAGTACGGCACGGTTTTGCAAAAAAAACTTCATACACTATTCTAATATTGGATTAGTATTTTTGCTGGTAAATAAGGTTATCTCTTGATCTCTATTCGTATGTCTCTATTTAGGGGCGTGTAGATTGGCAGCAGATGAAAAAGTTTCCCACAAAAGTTAAGAAATTAGAACTAGTGATTTAACTTCAAATAGGTAGCTACAAGATATTTTGTTACTGTGTATTCCATAGTATAACACATATTTGTCATTGTATTTTTTTTCAAGATACATAAAAACAATAGAATACAAAACATAGAGCATAATAATACCTTTCCCTGAAGGGGTAGGCAGAGATAAAAGACATCCACGTTTCGCCCGCTATGTTTGGTTCTATTTGTCATGTACTGGGCATAATTCCAGGCTCCGGCTAATACTTTCCATTTTTGTCGAAAAACCCAATACCACATTAGTTCCCGGGACCTTCGTATGGTAGTTGTACTAACATTGCGCCATCGGTGCAGTAAAACATAATTATAATTTAATATTGGTTATTTTTATATAATTGGATGCCTTATAAATTTAAAGTACGTGCATGCTTGAGTGCCTTTTGTAAGTTCTTGTATTTTTTTGTAAAATATAATACAATTATAGTGGAAAGAAGGAGATATGAGAGACATCTAGTTGTTTTTTTTTTCTTTGATCACTAACATAAGGTTCAAAATTAATAGTTAAATGCCTTTTTCTACACTAAAAGTGTGACACATTAGAATTAAATAATGTACATTAATCTTTTAAGTGAGGTATATACAAAATACATATTATCATCATCATCTCAACCCATAAACGTCCCACTGCTGGGCACGGGTCTCCTCCATACACTTGGACGGATATATGACTACTATACCACGCTGGCAGACGGGTTGGTATGGGGGTTTTGTTTCGAGTTTTCCATCTCTTGCAGTGGATATTATTTGCTTGACTTACTCTCTCAGTCGACTCTTACGACAACCTCGGGATGGAACGGGGTGGTGACATTTGTATTCTTAATCCATCACCACATGGAGAAAAAAAATCATATATCTAATGCTAATTATTGTAAAAAAATGTACATACCTGACATTTTAAACTCAGGTATGGCTGCATAGTTAATGCATGATTCACTAACAATTGGGGCCTAATTTTCGCAAATAAATGCAATGTTGATAGACAAGCTAAAATGCGCTGTGATGAACCCGACCCTATAAAAATACAAAAAAATTATAATATACATAAATCAAAGAGTATATCTACTATATAAAAATGTTTATATATATGTTTGTTTACCATCTGCACTTGTTTCTTCTAATTGTAGTAAACTTTCTATAAGGCAATCTACTATTTGCTGACAAGCAAGTAAAAGTGATTTAGGTGGCTGATATATAATTTTTGTAGAATCATCTTTATCTTCCTTAGGTTTAAATAACTGAAAAAAAAAAAACATTAAATACAAGTTAATAATTTATGCTGGGGGCACATAGCTAGGAGAACCGATGGCCGTTGGGCCAATAAGGTTCTGGAGTGACGATAATGAAATGGAAGACGTAGTGTGGGCAGGCCTCCAACAAGGTTGACAGACGACCGAAGGTTGCAGAAAGCCGATGGGAAATACTGTGGAAATTTTTGGGGAGGGTCCAGGAGTGGATGTCTTTAGACTCAATAGATAAATAAAATAGTAGCAGGAATATGAGTCAAGTTCTGTACTTACACTAGTTAGCAACTGTTGAAACCATTCAAGGCCAATATCTCTCGAAGATATGACCACATCTGTGATGTTAAGGACTTTCCTCGTAAGAGGATCTGCCGCCGCAGCGGTCATGTCCAACACGCCAGGCCGTGTCGTGTTCGGACACGGACTAAACCACATATTTTGAAACACTTCCATCACTAATTTCCTAATACCCTCTTCATCATTCACTCTCCTAATCATCTTTACACAAATCTCAGGAATTTTTGGAAACTCTGGGCACTCTATACAAATGTCTTTTAAAATTTTTATTACTCGTTTTCGCACCGAAACACCAGTGTCCTATAAATAAAGGTAATAACATAATTATTAACTAAACTTTATTTAAAACGCATTTTTTTATGTAGTACAGCGAGAGCACTCACCAATATTCTATTTGAGAGCATTCCATAATACTTATCAATAAGATCGGGTCGACTGAGTACGAACTTGCCCACCAGATCAACCGCAGCTTCCCTGACAGCGGTGGACTGGTCCAAGAACGAGCGGTTAACACCGATCTGCATGTCTGGTCGCGCCAGCACGGCTGGATCAGCTTCAACAATCATGGCCAGACATTTCATCGCCTTCGTGCGTATCGCTATAGTATTTTCACATAATATTACAAGTATTTTCCTTAGATATCTATCAAAACTTTGAGAAAACGACCTCTTCGAAGCTAAGTACTGGGAGATGAGCTCTGCTCCACTGTAGTCGATGTATGATTGCATCACTTGGACTTGAGCCCCACCCTGATACCTAAAAGGTCTTATTTTCTCAAGAAAGAAATGTTTCCGCCGCTCCATAGTCTTGAACTTCTCAGCAGACACTAGCGCACTAGAACTATGTTTCTTTTCAGACTTAACTCGACGTCCCTCGTCATCGCTGTCATCATCAGCATCTGACTCTTCCTCACTGGATTCATCCTTGAAGCGTTTCCTTGATTTATTTTTTGCTTTTTTTGTGGGCGAGGTACTTTTAGGTTGGACCACCATATCTCTATACCATTGCGTGATATAGAAATGTCTTGCACAATTCCAAGCCTGATCTTTTTGTCCGTTGATGGCCAGGTAGTCGAGTAAGACCCGCTGTAGGAATTCTGTTCTCTCTTCGTCTTCGTCTAGACCCGACGTCATACTCTATCAACACAAAAATATTTTTTTATTGGATAGTCAATAGATATGAAAAGCTTCTGGTAGTAGATTCCTAATAAAATGACATTATAAAAACACGATTGAAAATGTAGGTAATGGCTTTTTTTTTCAGTCATGTTTCGTCAGTCAAATAAAATCGACGATTATTTCTTTTTTGTTCTCACTTTCGGAAAAACCAAATGATGTGAGAGCTAAATGGTAGCGTGTCAGCTGCGTGTACTGCTCAGAGAACATAAGTGTCACGATTTACTAATCTGCACACTGTAATAGGAATTACCAAGACTTCCACTACTTAAGCTGGGTAATAATAAAAATGAAACGTACTTGTGCCTGATTGCCATCTTTTTCCTCCTCGGCCCGTATATCTCTGACGACAGCGTCCATAGTGGCCAGTTTAGCTCGCGACTGCACACTGTCTCGTCGTAGCCGCGCCGCAACTAATCCTAAGTACTCTAGTGAAGCTACGCGAACTGACATCTCCATAGATTTATCTGACATGTATTTAACCTAAAAAATTATAATACTTTAGTGGCATATTTTAATATCAAAATATATCCTATTGTCGAGGGATGCTCGTACAAAGAAAGTGTCAACAAAAGCCCTATCCAAACTGGTCAGCCGTTTTGAATATCTTTCAACTTAAACACTTTTTTATCAATCAGCAATTATTGTTTAAGTCCACTGCTGGACCGTGGCTTCTTCTAGTTCACAGCACAACATATTTATTATGTGCAAGTAAAAGGCTATAATTAATTTAACAGATGCTTCATTTTTTTAAATACACTTACTAGCATAGTTCCAAGTAGACTAAGCAACAGTTCAGTAGCAGGCCACTCAGGTTTGTTTACAGTGGTGAGCAAGTCGTGCACGAAATTTTCGAACAGGGGCCTGAAGTCCACCTCCTCGTTGCGACTCCGGCACTTGTTCAGGAATGACGTGAGGAATGTACCACCTACACTGATAGCTGCTTCGTACTTGGATATTATTAAGAGATCTTTATCTATAGCCTGGAAAATAAAGTATAAAGTTAATAAGAATGAGATAGGTATTAATGACATAAGAAACTGAATGTCTATAAAAATGTGTAGAAACACAGCAAGTAGCAACCATGCAAATGTACTGACATGACATGATAATAACACTAAAATACATCTATTATACAATACTGTAAAGATGTATATACGAAGTATATTCTATAATTTGGGATATTATATTACATCTTCTATAGCAAATCTGGCTTTAGAAATGTAAAATGAATTGTAAAAGAAATTTACCTTTTTAATATAATTTAACATCTTACCTTTTTACTGTCAGATGTTTCCGGATCTTTGTCCTTATCTTGCGTCTTGCACATAGTTTCTGGTAGCGTGACCACACACTGGACCAGCTGTAGGACGAGCGCGGTCAACATTTGTATCTGCTGGTCCGAGCTCAGTTGGAACGATCGTAAGTTATGCTTAGAACTAGGTATGCGCGCTATCGACGCTAATATATCTTCTAGCAGGAGCCGCCTGTGTTGCTCGTATTTCGTAAATATCTGTAAACGTAAAAAAGTATTTTATTGCTATTTAACCGACTTCGAGTAAATATTAATCAAAAATTACGTAGCTATTAAGGATCCTGATATAACTTATAAAATAAAGATATTACAAAGTGAATCAATTGTTAAAATTCATAAATGACTATGACTAATTTGTAACAGTCTTGTTTATTAGTTTCCTACAGTTTTCCTTATATATATATTTTTTTAAAGGCACGCAGTTTTTAGTTTAAATGAGTTACAATAGATGAGGTCCGTGCGTACGTACCGTAGTGACGAGTTTGAGCGCGCTGAGCTGCAGCTCGCTGACGTTCTCGACGAAGAAGGGCGACACGCCAACCGTGGAGGCGTGCAGCACCGTGGTGTCGGTGAGGTGGTGCGCGCCGAACAGCTCCGCCAGCATGGTGACGGACTCGTGCGCGTGCGTGTACAGCTCGCGCACGTGGCGAGTGCAGCCCGGCCCGCCCACGCCGCCGCCCGCCGCGCGCCCGCGCGCCTGCGTCGCGCCGCCGCCGCGCCGCTTGCGACCGTCCACTGCACATCGTACACGCATTACTTGCTATCATCCCACCTTCACACACCATTAAAAGGACGTTCGAGTATTAAGTAAGCCGAATTTTAAACAGTTTTATCCTTGCTTTGTCAGCAAAAGTAAAAAAGCTCTTCCCCCAACCATTTCCCCAATCAATTTTTACTATTGCCGACGTAAGCATCATTCGAAGCTCCCCGCCCTCATTGTAAAAGTAAATGAGCAAAGTAAAAATCTTTTAATGTCCGTCTAATGCTTACCTAATACTTGAACGGGTCATAAACGGAGCTAACGAATATATACCTTTCTTTTTAGAAGTACTTTGAATGCTATACACGGGGTCGTAGACGCAGTAGATGGTATTATTCAACTGAAACTTTATGAACATAATAATTCTATCTATAACGTCTTCTAGAAATATACGCTTCGGCATGTTCGAGGAGGTCATTACGTATAGCGACGTTAGACACGCGTCTGAAGCGCACATTACTCTTTCTAATGCTGACTCCATCCACATCTGTCGCATTTCTTCACTATCCTCCTAAAAATAGAACAGTTAAGTAAGATTAATAGAAAAGTCGACATAAATCGAAATCAGAAGATTTTTAAAATAAATAAAGATAACAAGTGTTAGAGACAGTCACGAGAGGGGTGAGGCGATGAGAAAGAAAGAGAGATAAGAAGGAGAGGAGAGAGAGATGGGAGTATAAAGAAAAAGGGCGAGGAAAGGCTAGAGGACCTATGCTTGCACATCCCGCTGTCTGTTTTCCGGGAGTAGGCGGAGCTATAGCGTTTATATTAACATTTTATAATAGATAGACAATAATACTTACAGGGTCCGATACTAGTGACATTTTCTCTGCCGCTCTAATATTTTTCTCCATTAGACTTAGCAATCGAACCAATCTGTCTGAAGGTATAGCTTCCATAGCACCGAGATTTTTCAATTTAGCTGCTTCTGAACATAACTCTTGAAGTTGATAACGGGGTAATAATAATTCTTCAGGAATGTCAGTTCCCTCTATAAAATATAATTTCATGGATAACATTATTAGAAATATAAAGGCAGATTTATTTAATGAAATGAATTAATTTTGACAAGTCCAATGCTGATTTTGTTTTACTCAAAGGCTATTTGTAACCGATTGGGATAGCAAACCATTTATTACATAGAGGTGTGAGTTTCAGTGTGTGTATTTATACCTCAGACTAATAGAATAAGATAGACGGAGCGTGTAGAACTCGCGCGTGAAGCCGCTAAAAGCAATACTAAATAGGAATGTCATACGTTTTCGCGCGCAGTCGATTTGAGCCGCTAGTGAGTACGCACGTCTAAACACGTTCTGACAAAATATTATTATAATGCTGTATTGTGTAGTAAAACGTTGTAAAAATACTTCAGCAAATCTCAAAAAGAGTTCTGGAGTATCGTTCCATAGGTAAATAATTTTAACATTATAGATTTCTTATTGTTTTCGTAAATATTTTAGTTACACAAACTAGGAACACAAAACCTCTACCATGTTCTACAGTGTTGCCATTCTTAGCATATCTTTTTCCCTAAAATATTTTGCAACGTGTTAGTGGGAATATAAAACAATATTAATCAGTCTATCGATATACTATTTAAAATAAATCTGAATGATAGTTGGGGATCCACGCGGAAAAAAAAAAGAAATTGTTGTTTGCATTTAGCGAGTAATTCCGTATTTTTGTAGTGATTTTAAGAGGTACCTAGGTAGGTACTTAGATAATGTTTTTCTATGTTATTCAGATGATGATCAATTAATATTAATATAATAATAATAACTGATCATTTAAATTCATAAAATAAGTAGATATGTTAGGTTTATGATTTATTTAAAAAAAAGTATTTACATCCTAACCACGGCTGTGAGCGGCGGCGGCGAGCGGTATGAACAAAATTTGTTCTTACCGCTTGCCGCTAAATATTTAATTTTTTTTTATACTACTTGGATAGTAAACAAGCATACACCATATATATACATTTTTTTAGATACAATTTTTGCCAGTTTTGTTTTACGAGTAATATGTTTTGTATTTTATGTTTGTTTTTTTAATATAATATTGTATTTTGTCTTGATATGTTTGTTAACAGAAACCTTTTTTTAATGTAACATAATGCTAAGATGTATGATGTTATATTTAAAAAGATTTATTTTATTCGTCAGAAATTAAAGCATGTAGTTAGTGTTTATTGTTACCTATTTATTTTGAAATAAATATAAATGTAAAATAATTATAAATAATAACATTATTTAAACAAACAATTTGAAGTATAATTTTTAATATTGATATTGCATATTATTATCACGAGTTAACAGTTTTGTTTCAACTTTTGTTGGGAGTATTTCATTTGCTGGCAACATCGTTTTCCACGTCACACGACATTGACAGCGCTTTGTGGCTTCACTGATTTGTTCTACACGCTCCGTCTATCTTATTCTATTAGTCTGAGATTTATACATACTAATCGAATGATTAACAGTGTAGGAAAAAAGTGAGAAAACATATCTTTGAAGAAGTTTAAAATGAGATTTGCCTTTTGAAACATGCATCAAATAAATAAGACTTAAATATCGGTAATAGTTACTATTGACTAAGGAGTATTCTTACCCATTTCGTCAGTTACTATTATGTCATCGTCAATAGTTTCGAATACTGATTCTATCAATTTATTAAAACGTTGATACGTATTTGTCTCCATTAATTCGTCTACTGACAGCATTTCTAGTACAGGTACTAATCGCCGCTCAACCTTCCGTAACTTAGGCCGCACTGGAAATAAAAAATAAATAAAATGTCTACTTTTTTTTAATTAGTAGCATATAAAGCAGGAAATATATATAATTATTTTATATCTTCTGCAATTAATTTTAAAAATAGTATGATATGGATTGCAGTTAAGATTGCCTGACTTATATGACGCCTCGACTTTTGGGTCTGACCACATGGATCAAAAATTTGTGTGAACACAAAGCGATGTATGCTTACCTATCGCGGCCTCAGCTTCTTCTCTTTTACTCGCTTCTTCATGTTTTCTTTTGACTGCTTCCCAATTTTTCTCCCTAGCTATATCTATCGCTTCTCTTTCTTTATCTACAGTTGGTGTATTACTACTAGACTTCGGCTTCAGGGGAATATTGTCGTCGGAATCTGATTCCAATGTGCTGTTTTTTGCCGATCTCTCTTCACTTATAAAATCATGTTTTTTCAATAGTCCCTCCTAAAAAAAGGTGCGGAAAATTCAGTTTTAAAGAAACATGGTGGTTTAAAAGGGAGGGGACAAACAAGCATACGGACTATCTGAATGAGGCAGTCCGTATATTTTTAGTAACTTTATTTTTAAGATAATTTAAATGTCGTGTTTAATACTTATAGTAAAAGACATTAAAGATAATAAAATAATCTTACAGATAGACGTCCAAGTTTAACCACAGGGTATCTGTTATTCATACTGCTGCTTTTAGTTTGGTCTTGTTTGTCTTGGCTACTGTTTTGCGCTGGTTGTTGAAGCGTGTACGGCGCGCCCATAGACGGTTGAGGCACTTGGGGTTCCTGACGTAGTGGGGATGGCGCGACACTTGCTTGCGCTGGAGATTGGCCAGTCACCACATTACCATCTGCTAACAAACAAAAAACGGGGTAATATAATACTGGTCGCAGAACTCGTACCCGCACGGAGAAATGGAAAATATCAACTTTGCAGGTGCACAAAAAAAATAGTACACAATAAATCTTTAAATTCTAATTTAGAATGTGGAACAAAGTTAATATTTCAGTATTCGATATTCCTACATATTTGAACTTGACTAAGGAAATAACTCCAAACGGCTAAACACTCCAAACTCAGTTCCCGCCAAATTTTGACCATAGAGTTTGATAGACATTGAAATTTGTATTTGAAAAATCAAATTTTATTTTGGTAGGTACATACAGTAACGGAGTCAGCTGTATAGGCCCGCTATATGAAGATACGTTTTTAAGATAACCATTATATATATTTCTGTGAATTTTGATAACAGTGTAATTTTGGTACAGACCTCTGTAGGTTTATTCTAATTGTACACTGTTATTGTGTTATACTGTGTGTACCTACCAAAATAAAATGTGATTTTTCAAATACAAATTTCAATATCTATCAAACTCTATGGTCAAAATTGGGCGGGAACTGAGTAAAAATATATTTCACACAAATTCATAGATTGGTTACCTAAAAAACATTTTTTTTTAATTCATATAGCGGCCCTGTACCGCTAACTCCGTTGCCGACCGTACCTAACAATTTAATTAATTTGTAACTAAAGTTAACCTGGCAAATTGTTTTTCATAAAATGATTTAAATTAGGTATAAGATATTATTGTATAAATGGATTAATGCACTTTTAAACTTATATTTTTCTAGTCATTAATGAAACACGCAAGTTTCTTTAATGATTATAAAAATAATATATATATAATAATAGTTTGGCTAATCTAATCTATATATTATATACAATGAATGGGATAAGTGAAATATTGATACATACCTTGTTCAAATAATGCTTTCTCTTGTGATTGCATTAGTAGCCTTTGTGGATCAGCTTGTGTACTTGGTGACAGTGGATCTTTCTCCTCAAGTAAACTAGTGCCAAAATTCCTATTGTCTCCTACTAGACTATTATAAAAACCACCGTTTTGTGGATTTGAACAAGATGTGTTGGACAGAGGGCTTGTATAAATATTCGAAGAGTTTCCACTGTTCCAGATGGGTGACACACTGTTCTGAGCAGTAATATTTACTTGACTCCCAGGCCTAGCTTGAGAGGGTGGAGAGCCCATATTCACATGGGGTGATGATTGACATGGTGGAGCCAGCAACTGCTGGTTTGGAATGGATGCTGAATGCACTGCTGCTCCAAGTGATGAAGGACTTGAGGGAACAGTATTATGCGAATAGTTGTATTGTGAAGATGAAGGGGACATTCCATTGAACTTGGATGTGTGTAAATGATTGTTGCCCCAATGATTTCTTTGTTGCTGATCAAATACATTAGGATTTACATGTAAAATTGCCTTCAACAGTTCTGGTGTAGCTTGCTGTGGTGCAGGACTCACAGCATTCGGTATGCTTTCATCTTTAAGATCTCTGAAAGTGTAGGCACAAATGTTAACATATTTAATTTGTTTAAAATTTCCTGAAAGTGTCAATCACTTACTAAATATAGAATATATTACATATGCTGTACTGGAGTCTGCATGAGAGATTGAAGTAGCAGTGTTACTAAATTGTCATCACGGGTCGCTAGTAGAATGGCTGCCTCTTCTGCAACTCTTGGATGAAATAACTGTGATTTGTTGTTTAATGTTGACGGCAATGGAGTTGGAAGTGGTAACACTGGTAATACTGTAAACAAAAAATAATATACCAAAAACTAAGACTTGTGCATTAGAGGCATGCATATTAATAATTTTAACAATATGCACCATAAAAGAACCCCATATGATTGCAGTTAGGATAAACAACTTTTCATTTAAACTTAATTCTAAACATACTTCCACCGGGGATTAACTCTTCAAAAAGCACCTCATGTGCACAAGTTGGTTACTTTACCACTCAGTATCACCACTAAGCAGTTCATTATTAAAAGAAAATATTTTTAATACTTTCTGTAATCCATTGGTCTTCTTTTATGGCACAAAATCCCAGCATTAACTATAATTAAAACATTATAACTTATTATAATCACATTTAAGCACAAAAGACTTGAGTTATTAAAATAAAACTTATTGGCCTAGTGTTTGCAACTACACAACATTGTCGATTAGTCCCAAAGTTAAGTGGTAACTTAGAAGAATGAAGTAGCACGAAATTTTATAACTGTAATGTAAAGCAAAAACTTACATACCTAACTTATCATCAAAAAGGGTAAAATCAAATCATTGCATTAACAATCTCATACTATTACAATTCCATTTTAATAATTTTGAATATATCTTATTATTTAGTGAATACATAAGTTTCTTAATTTTTAATACTTTATTATAAACACAAAATATACAGAATATAAAAAAAAATATAATGTACAAAGGCGAGCTTAACACGTGATGAGTTTTTACCAGCAAACCTCAGAGTGGTTTTTAGATTTTTTCAGAAAAACTATTCAGGCACATATTTTAGTGTTCTGGATGAACGAAAAGCGTTACCTTAGCTTATAGTTATGTCATGAGTGAAGCCTCTTATACTGTAATAATGTTCTCTACTGAATTTCAACCGACACTAGCCGTCTGTTTCTGTACGGGAAATTTTATAGTGAAGAAGTGTGTGTAAACACAGGTGCACTCTTTATTTCCTTACTTTCATAGTTTGATAGGGTGGCAATTTGACAAGACCTAAAAGAGATCAGGCATAGGACCAATGGCATTATGCACTTCCTGAAGCATGGTGTGTAACTACTGTCTATTTCTGTGATTTTATTATTGATGATGCTTTACACGTCCAGATTTATAATTATGTTACCTTTGTTACTGAGATAATTAATGTGCTGATGACCCTGAATCCACGCTTGCATTATTGTACAGCATATTATTATGACAGTGCTTTATTACATGGTACATGACAACAAACATGCCTTGATACATGGTCACAAAGTAGTGCTTATTACACATTTTATGTATGTTTCATCTATGAAAATGCATAAAATAATTTTGAAGTAATTTATTTTGTTTTGAGCTTTAATTTATGGCTGCGTTGGCCTCACTGTGTGTAATAAAAATAATTCTTAAAGTTGTATCTATAATATACTAGCCAGTGGTCACTTGCTGATTGTTATAGAGAGAACCAGCAGTTCTTCTCCTTGCTTTGGCCAGAAGTCTTAAGAGCCATGTTTGTAGCCCACAACAGATGGAGCTATAATATATATTAATATAATAATAGCAAGATATATTATAGTATATTTTCTATAGCAATCAGCAAGTAGCCGCTGATGCAGCTATTACATATGTATATTTTTATAATGTCACTAAAATATGGTCACAGATATAGCACAATATATTTAAGTATGTTTCAGCTGCAGAGCTTAGTTAGTTAGTTTGACGGGGTGTTATTCGCACTTGGCTGCTCAGGTGGCCCTTTGTGTGTGGATGGTGGCCGCAAAGCTAATGAGTGCAAAAATATATATTATAGCATAGCCTGTCTGTGGCAGCTTGCTATACTATAATTTATAGCTTACTACATTAATATATATTATAGCTCCGTCTGCAAAATGAATGTGTACCACTACTAACAACACTGTCTGTATAAGTTTGTATATTTGATGTCAGAGGTAGTAAAAGTACTGAGCTGTTTTTGAAAAAATGAAGCAACGGGTGGAAATTAGTCAATAATAACAATTAACTATAACTGTGCTTGTTTATGGTTAAAAAAATATATTCTGTTTACTTATAACTATGATCATAGAGGTTATGTTTATCTTTGATTACACAACTATGTACAGATTGTGAAGCTGTTTGAATTTATCAATTTAAGATGTTATTGAGATTGGAAATACTGTTGTGAATCAGAACTTGAAATTGCAAACTTTCAGTTATGAAAGTCACAAGCTTTTAAGTATTAGTCATTCTAACAGTTCATAGTTACAACCTTTGTAGTTTACTTTTATAGACAGTACCTATAGTGTTTAAATATTAAATTGCTTAAAAAATATATGTAAACTATTATTATTTTACTGCACAATCTCAGTAATTCTAGGAGCATATCTATACTAATATTATAAAGCTAAAAAGTTTGTTTTTTTGTTTGGTTGAATGCGCTAATCTCAGAAAGTACTGGGCCGATTAGAGAAAATCTTTTTTTGTTAAATAGTGCATTTATCCATGAATAGTAGCATCATACTATAGACATTAGATATTATGAATTGGGAGATCTAAATTTAGTTTAATTTTCACAACTCTGATTGTGACTTTGACTGATAAATTAGAACTGACAATAACAAATTATCTTTCAGTATAACAGTCTCACTCTTACTTTTAAATAATAGATTTTATATACCAGCTGAAACTTAAATACAGTTCACACTTTACCAAAAGCTGTAATCTGTGTGACTTTTTCAATATAAAGATCAATAATTAATTAATTATGCAGATAAGTATAAAAACAGTTGTTTTTTACTAACTGAGCACTAAGGTAATGATAAAATCGAATCTTATTAGAAAATACCAACAATACATTATGAATTTACAGTACTACAAAGAATAATGATATAATAGAACACCACTTTGACCGTATTTCTAAAAAAATAATAGTTGAAAGTTGAATTGAAAGTTTACACTTAGCCATCATATGAAACAACATGAGATAATTGTAAGAATTATAAACTAAACACTGTTGCACTATAAATATGGTTATAATAAATATTTTTTACACACCATTTTATTATGAATTTAAGTTAAATATTGGCGAAAACACAGAAAAAAATAACTGTTTTATGTAAATGTTACATGTCAAAAGTGCTTATAACTGATGTAGCTCACATACTTACAGTCTGTCAAGCTGGCTACTCCTGCTAATGTTGTAATAGGGACACTTGGGATATCCCTTTCATTCATCTTGATTAAACAATTTATTTTCTCAGGTTCATTAATATTTTCCTAGAAGTTAAAAAGAAAGCCTTTGCTGTGGTACCATAAAACACACCATACAAAATTGTTTGCGTAGTCGCCGTTTCCATTATCATTTTACTTTCCACTCACGTAACACTTAACACAAGATATATACAACATACTCGGTTGAACATTTACTTTATAGAATCGTTCCACTGTTAATTAAAATAACATCGAATCCAAAGATTGTTGTGAAAATGGGGCAGCCGTCAATTTGATGCTTTGTTGTGCGTTGTGCATCAAAACGAAGGTCAGCGCATCTGTACGACACTCCCATCAACAACTGAGGAAAGTAGTTTTGTCTGGCACTTAACCCTATTTTGATTTAATATTTAGCAAATACTCACTGAAACATTATGATATCTATGTCTAATTTATTTATCCAGGACAAATCAAACATAATCCCAACATTTAGATAATCAAGAAATTGTGAATTGGTGTTGCCAATTGACTAAAAATTTCACCACATGACGCCAAAAACATTTTGTGATTATCAATCAAAAACTTCAGTTCAATTTTGTTTGCCCGTGACATGATCAAGCTAATATAAAATCTAATATTTTTTTATAGATGTCTTCGACATGGAAATGTTTGAAATAAAATATTCCGATTCTTGTGAAATTAAGATTTAGTTGTGCTTTTGTCGCTGTGACATGACAACATTGTGTTACGTGTACGTCATTAGGCGAGTTTAGAGCCAGCCAAGCATTCTGTATGTTATAATGATGCCTCTATATTATTACCAAAGTATTCTTATTAAAAGTAATGTTGAATTATAAGCTTAAATAACTTTAATTTTATATAACTTTAATTTTATCAGTATATAATAAGAGTTTGACACTTTTGCACTGAGGTCATGTCGTGCATGGTTTTAAAATACTGGGCTCTGAAATGCCAAAACGCATTCTTTTAGCTTTATAAAAAGTCTAGCTGTTTGACCATGGGCCATTTTCTGTACATATAGTATATCATCTGTAATATTTGTCATTACTATGTAAAAAATAGAGTTTAACACTGACCTTTAATTTACTGATTTTATTTGTACGTTTCATATTATATTTATGTAATTGAAAAAATCGTAATTTTTCAGTACCTATTTCATACTAAATCCAAGGCCTAGGACAAAGATCAAAATTGACAAAAGTCGAAACTATTGTCTATAGTAGAGTTGCACAACTATCGATAGTTTCGCTATCGATAGTTGACCTTGAAAACCAGTAACAATATCGATAGGCCTATCGATAGTATCGATACTATCGATATCACAAATTAACTAATACTATTGATTGGAATGAATAGTATCGATACTATTACATGTTTATACTATCGATAGTATCAATAGTTTTTAAGTAATACTATCGATACTATCGATAGTATCGTTGTATTAAATGAAAAAACTACCAATACTATCGATAGTTTGTAAAACTATCGATAGTATTACACTATCGATAGTTTAATAACCGTCGATAGTATCGTTTCCCAATTATAGCTTATGTACCAACCAAGTAGTTAATTAAAAAAAAATATTTAATAAAAAGCGTGGGGTGCTTTTAAGATATTATCAAAATGATAATCAATCTGTCAATAAAATATTTATAACTATTGACACCATGCACCTCACGCTTTTTTTTATTTATTTTTTTTATTCACACTATTATTAATTTATATTTATTGAAATTTTTTACATTATTCTTAATTTAAATTTATTGAAATTTATTTTCTATTTTTAAGTTCGGTTTTCTATAAAAAGCGTGTTTTTTTAGTTTTTTAAACTATTATTTGTTATACACATTATTTTTATGAGATTTAAACTAGTAACTGAACTAAAAAATTGAAAATAAATTTCAATAAATTTAAATTAAGAATAATGTTAAAAAAATCAATAAATATAAATTAATAATAGTGTGAATAATCGCCGTTTATTATACCATCAATAATATTACTCCTAAACATATGCTGATCTTCGATAGTATCGATACTATCGGAGCTAATACTTTCGATACTATCGATAGTATCGATACTATCGATAGGCTATCGATACTATTGATATGACGTCAACTATCGATACACTATCGATAGTCGACTATTGATAGGCAACTCTAGTCTATAGTCGAAGTTTAGCAAAACGTAAACATACTATTGAAGATTAAAAAATAATTAATCCCTTTATAAACTTGTTGAACCAGTTTCTATAAAATTATAATTTTAAATAAGCTCAATACCGTTGTGCCTTCTGCCGCTATGACGTTGCATTCTAACGCATTACGCTCATTATCTTGGTATGTTAAGTACTTTGGTGGACCAGTTGTAATTGGCTTTACAATGTGCAAATTATTTGATTGTATAGTTCGCAAAAAAAGGAGAGCTGCATTGGAAGGAAAGGTAACAAATTACATATGTTTTTGAGTCATTATTGTTTTGTACAAACCAACTAACATGTCTTTGTTTGATTTATTCTAGATTGTGGTAATTACTGGTGCAAGTTCTGGCATTGGAGAGGCCCTTGCCCATGTATTATATGAGAATGGAAGTAAAGTCATACTTGCATCACGAAGGACAGCTGAGTTAGAGCGAGTGAAACAAGACTTATTAGAAAAAAAACTGGTAAAGATGTATTATTATTGTATCAGTAGTGTAAAGATGTAATTTTAATTGCTGACAGCTCTGTCGACTTACAATAAAATTAGATATCATTGAGTCATATAAAGGTACCTATTAGTTTTGTTTTATGAAGATGGCACACTAGCATTATTATAAAAAAAATTAACTGAACACTCTTCCTAAACAACTTGACCAATTTGATGTAACTTTTTGTGTGTTTCACAATTGAACCTGATAGGTTTGCATCAATTGGGTTCAAGAAAAGTCATTTCTTTATATTTGAGCAGTACAACATTTTATCAGGTCTGCTAGTAATTATATTAAATTATAAATTTTTCCAGACTACTCCCACTTTGGAACCAGTTGTTTTGGAATTAGATTTGGCCGACTTTGAAAACTTAGATCCATTTGTTCAAAAAGTTTATGACATTTGTGGTCATATCGATATTTTGATCAACAATGGTGGTATTTCTCACCGTGGATCCATCATACACACTAAAATCGATGTTGATAAAAAAATAATGGCCATTAATTACTTTGGGGCTGTTGCTCTAACCAAAGGTAAGTGATTCATAATAATATTTATTATTGAACCTAACCATTACAACAACAACTATCTGATATTGAAACATTGAATTTCCAGCTTGTCTACCCAAGATGATTGAAAGAAAATCTGGTCATGTTGTCTTTGTGAGCTCAGTCCAGGGGCTTATTGCAATACCAGACCGGTCAGCATATGCAGCATCCAAACACGCCATGCAAGCTTTTGGTGACTCACTCCGTGCTGAAATGCATCAGCATAATGTAAATGTCACTATGGTCAGTCCCGGTTATATTAAGACAGCCATATCTTTGAATGCTTTCACTGGCTCAGGTGATGCACATGGAGGTGAGTTAATACCAACATACCAGTAAATAACAATAGAGATGTACAGGACATTGATACCATTTAATGTAGTAGTGCTATTATTATATTAAAGATTTAAATTTAATAAGTCAATTTAAATTGATGTTGTAGATAAATCCAATGAGCTTTGCTCTATTTTTTGCTGTCAGCAGAATAATTTATTATTAAAAGAGTAGATTTAAAAAATAAACTTGTCTGTTTGGTAAAAAAAATATTACTGCCTAGAGTGAATGCCAAGTGCTAAGTACAAGGTGAACTTAACTATTAAGTTTTAAATGTTATCCCATTAATTTCCTTATTGTCAATTGCTCATCCACACACCTTTAAGCTGCCTATCACTACCTGACCAAATGCACGGTTGTATTGTGAAATTCACACATAGTTTTTAAATGTCAACTGGACAAATTTCTCTTAACCACCCTATGGATTAAACATTTTATCCAAAACAAAGTTTAATATTGTGGTATAAGATTTAAACCCTAGTGGTGTGATTTGGGCAAATCTACTGCTTGTCTGAGATTAATTAATAATGAATTAAGAATGTTGGAATAAAATGTAACGTGCAGCATGGTAGAGGTAGACATCACTAACGATTCAAACTCAAACTATTATATTGTTTTATACCACAATTTCAATTGTCGCCTATTATTATATACCCAACTGCATACATACATTCAAAAGGGTTAGATCTTTGAAAGAAGGGTTTAGATGATCTTTGATCAACAGATGATAATGTAATATGATAACTCTGCCTGTTTCAGTTATGGACCCTGCCACTGCTAAGGGCTTTTCACCAGAATATTGTGCAAGGAAGATTGCTGATGGAATTGCTAGCAAAGAAAAAGAATTGATTATTAGTCAGTTTATGCCAAACATGGCAATTTCTATAAGGCATTGCATGCCATCTTTATATTTTTGGGTAATGGCAAAGAGGGCAAATAAAACTTCAATTTAAATTATGATTAACATTTCATGCCATAATTATATTTCTGGTATATACCAAGAAGGGCAATGAATATGTATTAAGAAAATTGTGTACTGATTATATCAAAATGTTATTTTTAGAGTTCTAGTCTTTGCTAAACAGTGATACGTAAAATATCATGGAAATTCTTAAAACTGGTTATCTTGAGTCCATTCCTGTGGCACATTCAATTACATATTTGTTGAATTCAGTTACTTTTTTGCAAATTTGTTATAGTTCAGGTTATTACCAATATAACATGATGCAATTTTATTTACATTTAAGTAATGAATATTTCAATAACAGCTCAGATTGTCATGGTACTTGAGTGTGAGGATGCTTGCAGGAATGACTTGAATATTCCATTTGTAAATGAAACCAATTTTAGTGTTTGGTTAAGTTGGGCAATGGAAATAGATTACCTACCTATATAGTTATGGTTTCTATGTAGTATTTACTACAATGTTATGGGCACAATAAGCATTTATTTTATACCTATCGTTATTGTTATAAATAAATAAAAATCAAATTGTAATTGCTTCTTTCATTTAATTCATGGTAACAGTGAGGATATTATATCTCAGAGATCACTGTTAACATAGCTTAGCAATATAATCCTTGAATAATCCACTATCACATTTGATTAACTAAAAGCTTCCTTATATTACAAGAAAAATATCTTTTGTACAGGTTTTAAACTAACTACTATAATTAACTTTATAACATTTTTACACTGCATACTACAACAAATTATATAATTACATTATTAGACATAAAAACAACATTAGAAAGCACTATTGAGTTAAAATTCATTAGGTATTTCAATGGAACATTGTGACTTCCTAATAGCTTTATGCCATAGTATTATGCTTGCTACAGACTATATTTTTACTTAAAAATGTTATATAGTCTCCATAAGCATATCGCAGCAGCTGTCATAGACACAGTAGTATGTAGTAATATTTTTCTTTTATTATCTGAATGTACTAAAACAACAGGGGAAGCAGTTGTAAGATCACTCAACATAGGTAATGTTGCAAGGTGCCTCCGATTTTTTTCTTCTTGGTATTTACAACATGGATCCCACTGCCATGACAGTGTATAACAACCAGCGCAGAGAACGGAGACTATGCCAAAGGGTGCACAAGCCAATGAACTCCATGCAAGACCTGAAATTGAATGAGTATTTTAAAATTTGTATGTCAGAACTGAAAATTATATTTTAAAAATTGAGATGATTATTTTTTATAGCAATATATCTTTAGAGTTGATATTTGTGTGTGAAAAACCGATAGTGTCAGTATATTTTTACTACAACCGATTTGCTCACAAGAGTAGGGCCACAAGATGAATTTGCTAAAACTCTGGCTACTCAATCGCCAGAGTATAAACTTTGTAAACTTGATATGAGTTAAATTTGTCATACCATAAAGTGAAGAAATCAACACTATACTAAAATTAAATTTAGATTAGTACATAGGTATAACAAAAAAATATACAATTGGAATTAAGCTTTTGTCTGTGTAAATGTTTTGATTCTTTCATGGAATATTTCTGTTTAATTGGTAAATGTATTGAATTAAATACTATAACGAAAACTATATAATATTTCGTGCATTTACACAAGGTTATAGAGATAAAGGTAATAAAAACAAAGCATGAAAAGATAAAAACCTGATGCAATGCCACAGAGTCCACTGTAAACAGAAACCTTAGACAAAAGGTTTCCTACATAAATCCAACGAGCTGTTTCTTCTCCAAGTGGTTCTGGTTCTATCACAATAACGCTAACACCGGCCTCCAATGCTCTTTCCAGTTCCATTTCAAATTTAATGTGAGCATTTTCACTATCATAAACTTCTCTTATGATCGCAACACTGGACGGCTTTAGATCACTGTAAACAAAGCTCGATTATGTAATAGTTAAACGTATGCCACAAAACATTATGGATGTTATTATCAATTGTTCTGAAATCAGATAGGAAAGTATATTTTTAAAATAAAATCAAAGTTTCTGTATATTCATTTAGTATTTACAAACCTGTCACTTTCATCACCCGCCATCTTATCTATAGACAATAGATATACTTTTTTAATAAAGACTACAGAGTAGAGCTAAGTTTATGAAAATACGATAAATAAAATCTGTTGATTTAATAACAAACATTATATTATTATCATTGAAAATAAGAAAGAAACCTATATATTATTAATCTTTTTGAAATACCTTTGGGCATATGGACAAACAAAGATCTCGTTTACTATCTTGTTGTTTATTCATGGGGATTTTACTGGTTTGTCAATAATTGCTAGTCATAGACTCAGTAATCCGTGGATTGTGAGAACAATACACTTACTTTTATCGTACCGGGTGTACTTCTTTTGTTTTATTTAAAAAACCTCACTTTACCAACATAATTATATTGGGTTTAACTTTAGTTAACTCACATTTAAAAAAATGTATATACCTAATATTTTATTACATTTAATTTTTTATGGCATACTCTCTAATATATCAAATTACGCATAGAAATGTTAACACTTTTAAAAATACTTTACTCATTCAGATCATTTCATTTTGCACATTACTTACTTTTTTGTTGGTAATAAGCCTTAACGATTTATTATTGACAAATACGTCTGCGAAGAGAGCTAACGGTGATCTTAGGTCCAGCCTAACCTATAATAACATAAATACAGGATTATACAACAGCCAACGGCCCTTGAATATTTTTCACGTTCAGCTAGATACTTATCGTATTACCAATATCAACTATAACCAGTTTTCTGTGATGAACTGGTCACGCTTTATTGGAACAGGTCTAATACATAGGTCTAATATCACGGGCAGGAATGTAACGGTCAATAGATCCAACATTTTCATAAACTCTGGATATATGTATGTATATATGTATATGTACTTATTTTGTACACAGTAGGGTTTGTAGAGAATTTGAGACGAGGATTAATGCAGACCGCTATACGCTATGATGTGAGTTAGAGAGTATTAGTATATACAAGTAGAGTTGAGTTTGGCTCTCCATGAGATGTGATACCTAACGTTTTTACAGTGCAATCTATATTATGTGACGGGTGTCTTGGCGCTATTTTATATGAAAATGTTTTTAGTTTATGAGATATTCCAATACTTTATAAAGTGTTTTAAAATGATGTGCGAATATCGTCAGGGAGGGTCATATTGACCTCCAATATGTGAATCACGTCACCCGGTGGTCGAAATATTTAAAATATACATTTGACTTGTATCCGATATTGGACCAGGTGGCGCGGCTGCGGCGCTTTTTCTGCACGTGCCTAAAGACCTAAGTACTTTTCTTCTTATTCTTAAACTTTATATAGGTATTCAGGAGTAGGTCGAAATGCTAATGATTATGTAACACCTCCAGATTCTTCATATTATTATTTTCATATACATAATAGGTATTTCGTAGGTAAGGTAAGAGAGTTAGGGCACCATACTAGCGAGCTAGCCAGACTGGGGTAGTACCTCCACCTTACAGAAGATCACAGCCAAATAACTACACACAGCGGTGTAGTTGTGTTCCTGTCTGTGAGTAGCGCAGTCCAGCGCTCATTTAGGGATGCGTTTTAAAAGAAATGTCTTCCTATTCCAGGGATACTCCCTTCCATAGGATAGCTGTTTAACATCGGGCGGGCCTTATGCTTGTTTGCCACCCAAGTAGTATAAAAAAAACCTATCTTTTTCTCCTATTATTTTATACTACCACAGTGATAAGCCTAGATACGATCTGCTTGATGGTAAGCTGTTTGCGAAGAATATGAACACTTGCTATAGGTAAGTAGGTACCGGAGCATTCGTGGAAGCACTCGTGGTTCATGCGTTGACATCTCTACATCTTATAACACCTGTTTTGAGTTATGGGTGAAAAAAAAAACGTTTAAAAACAGTTTCCCTTAAATTAGCATTGGAAATCTATACTGACTCACACAGGAACATAAAGACGACACCATCACTATGTTTACCTAGTTATTTAGCTGTAGTTGTCTTTCTCATTCCTCTCTGGTGGGGGTTGCTCACTTGTACGATGGGCACCATACAAGCATGCAATCATGACCGGGGAAAGACCTTACTTTAGATAGTTAGGAACATCCAATAGTCTAGTTATGGGTAAGTAAAGGTGCTTATTTATCTTATCTAAAGGATACCCCATGAAAAATCCTGCTATTATAAAGTTTTAGGTCGGAAACACAGGTACCTTTCTTAAAAACATTTTTAATAACTACCATTTTACCACGATGACATAATTACCACACAGTAAAAATATGAATGTATGTATTAACCAAAGTATTTCCCTCCACTCACGACTGTCGCCCACAACGACCGTTCTAAAATCCGCTTGCCTGTTTAGGAAAAGGTGAATGTTGCAAACCGTATTCCAGCTAGAGCAATAAAATGAAAACTTTACAATAGTACTTTAGCAATTTTCGACTTTATGCCTGTGTTATTGAGTGCAAAATTATTAAAAAAAGTTTTGCGACATTGGACGTAAAGTTTACGCATTGGTATCTTGTTTAGTGTTGAGATACCTACTTAAAAGGCGTGTGTGGGTGCAAGGCTGACCTTATAGGTGCTACCCACAGTGTTCGCTAAACATTTAGTATGATTTCCCTGACATCCCACACTCGATTGCTATTATCACCATAAACGAAAGGGTAAAAAATCTTTAATGTGACAATATATCCAATGTAGGTAAAAGGTGTTTTTGCTAACTAACTTTTGCCGGTCGTTTAACTTGCGTACTTAGCATATATATTCATAAAAAAAGTATCCCATAAAAGGACAGTCTTTAAAATATCTGAATGGTAGATACCTTCTTTCTAGGATTAGACCGTAAAATAACACAAAATCACACCTTTCTCATTAGGGGTTAGGTAAATAATATCTACCACAGATTATATATTCCGTTTCATAGGAGTTGAGTCTGTCTGTGTCACATAGACTTCTTTCTTTAGTTTTGGGTGGGTATTGAATCTACAACATCCAGCTTAGCAGTTAGGATCACTAACCACTCGACCAACAGGCCAGTATATCAAATTAATATCAAAGAAAGCAAGGCTATACTGATAACTGTATAGATTTATGTAAAGGTACTTAATGTATTGCAATGATGGCGGATAACGAATGAATTGCATGACTCACGTAGATTCAAATCATTTATTGTTTGTGCTCGCTGTAAGAATGAAGTCTATTTACTAACCGGATAGCTAAAATTACTTTATCTATATATTTAATTAGACATGGAGTGTCTGCACTTTTGGTACAGCGGTTAAGGCACCAACATCACCGCGGGTGTTGTGGGTTCGATTCATGATCCAAGCAGGACAAAACTTTGTGTAATGCATAAATATTTGTTCCGAAACTGGACGTAGGTACTTCGTGTTTAAGGATTGTATCTGTAAAAGCGCCCCGTGGCTTTTGCCCCAGTGCAGAATACAGTGCATATTAAATCATTTTTTTATATACATACTTAGGTAGATACATTGTATAGCAATTTCAGAAAGAGAAATTCATATTATTTATGTCGGTCGGTTGAACTCACACCTCACGTTGTTACACATTTAATTATTTCTTGAATATTATTTATTTTTGGTCAAATACAAAGTTTTCACTTTAGTTGAACTAAATTAGTTGAAAATTTTTGTTTAAAAGAAAGAAGGTCGGTCGGTAAAGAAACAAAGAGTGCCACAACAATATACTTTCATTGTCATTGACAATACTGGCATCATTGTTTGTACGAAAGTTATGTACCTACTATGTATGTAGGTACGAGTAAAGATTGGTATTTTTGTTTTTTATTAATGATTAAACTCAAAAACAACTGAACCTATTTTAAAATTATTTCACCTATATGTATACCCTACATTATCAGCGAGTAATATAGGCTTATTTTATTTTAAATAAAATAAATGATCCTTACGAAAACTAAAGAAAAGTCCACCCTTGCGAAACGGACGTGCTGCTAGTACCTTCCTAGTTAACATAAGAATAAGTCTGATAAATAGATATATAAACAATTTTCTTGAAATTTAGCTTATAAGGCTTATTATATAAGGATCAAACCCGGGATCTCTAGCACATTAGTCGTAAGTACGTATTACTGCGTGCGCCACCGAGGTGCGATCGAACGAATTGGCTCTCAACCACTCATAGAATGTTTATTCATTTAATAAACACAATATGTTATACCTGCGCAAGATTTAAAATGGTCTACGGATAATGAAGTGACTCAGTAAAATCAAAATCATTACTTTTTTAATCAATCTTGTTAAGCCTACCTTACACGGTCGCTGTCGCTGTCTGTCCGTCGCAACGAATTTTGAAGCGGTTTTTTGAATGGATAAAGTGATTCAAGAGGACGATTTATATGTATAATACATGCATAATATTTTAGAGAAACACTGATAAATTTAGAGGTCTCTAATGTGATGTAGTAAATAAACACATTTTTTTGCGCTTACATTGCATACGCTGGCTGAACCCCACGAGATAAATCAAAATAATGTACTACAGTATTTTACACCTTTAAAAAGGTCAACAAAAAAGTCCGCGATGGTATATGTCTATCTCTTAAGGATAACCCACAATTACCACTTTTTATCCTTTACATTTTACGGGAAAATGGCTTATTTATGAAGCGATTTTAAGCATAAATCCTTATCCAACTAATTACCTGTTGTCGCCACAGTATTAATTAATTACAAAGCAAATACAATTATTATTGTTTTAAGATATATGATTTAATATAGTAAAGTTTAATTAAATAACTAGCAACATTATACGGATCATTCGATTTAACGGTGCCGTCTCACCATTGGCCCATTTGAAAATAAGAGTGTGGCGTGGTGGGGCGACACCGAAAAGTTAAATTGTTAAACGGTTAATCGTTCACTTTTATCTTGTCGCGCATACGAGCAACATTGTATTACTTATAATCATTATTCTGTACTATTTAAATTAATAAACGTCTATTAAGTTCATTCGGTGTATTTAGTCTTTTATATCAGAAGTGTTACGAATTACGCCCAAACAATGCCGCGAAACCGAAATAGTGCACGAGGAAAAAGGAGCAAGCGGAAAGCTTCCACTTCGAGCTCGAGCTCTTCTTCAAGCTCGAGCTCTTCTTCAAGCTCAACGAGCTCGAGTTCGGATGAACCGAGGCGCAAGAAATCGAGACGCACCAGGCGTGCGTCTCCGGAAGTAAGCCAAAGTGTTATTTTGTCATCGGTTATTCCTGAGTTTGACCCTTTAGTAGATGAGATTCAAATGTGGATCAATGTGGTAGAAGCTAATGCTCGTAGTTTTCGTTGGTCTGATCGTGTTATAAAATATCAAGCGTTACAAAAACTGCGCAATACTGCCAAAACTTGGTACGATTCTGTGCAAAAAAATCATACTCGTTGGACAGGTTGGAAGTGGAAGGATTGGCGAGATACTCTTTTGGAAACGTTTCAAACCAAGCGCAACTTATATAGTTTATTAAAGGACTTAATTGAAACGAAACCAACTACCCGTCAATCATTATATGATTTTTATTTCCAACAAAGGAGTAAGATTGATAAAATGAGGTTATTTGTATCTGAACAGGATATTATTTCAGTAGTTGTAGGCACTATAGGTGATAAAAATATAATCACAGCCGCAGAGGCGGGCAATTTTAAGTACTGTGATGATTTGGCATCATTTTTGCATGGAAAACATAATTGTGAACTAGAACCAAAACCTTCTCACAAACAAAGTACAAGTACCTCCTATATTAAAAATAATACTGAAAAAAAACCTGAAAGTTCTTTACAATCTAATGCGTCAAATAGTAATTTGTCGAAAATGACCTCTAATATAACATGCTTTCGTTGTGGTGTCGCAGGTCACAAATCATTTAACTGCAGTCAAAAAGACACTTTAAAATGTAATTTTTGTAATAAAGCTGGCCATGTAGAATTAATGTGTAAATCTAAGAGTAAAACTAAAGTCGAAAAAAATAGTGAGGTTAAATTAGTTATGGTACCTTCTTCAAAGGATAAGTTTTACAAAACAGTTAAATTAAATGGATTTGAACAAAAAGCTTTCGTTGATATGGGAAGTAGTTGTTCACTCATCACTAGTTCGTTGGCATGCAAGTTAAATCTTAAACCTTTTCAATTAAATATTCCTGTCATGTTGACTGGTTTCAAGATAGGTTCTTGCTCACAAGTTACACAAGGTGTGAAGGCGGATCTTAAAGTAGATACAGCAGAGCTCAATATTATCTTATACATTTTTGATGAATTATCGGGGGGTTCAATTTTGATTGGTAGAAATTTCACTGAGAACCAAAGAATAATGTATACACGTATAGGGAATAGTTTGTCGTTCCGTACTGTAAACAGCAATGAGGTAGCATTAATAGAGTCTTCTTTATGTAGTTTAGAGTCAGACAGTCATGCTTCTATATTAAAAGAAATATTTGCGAAATACCCTCGAGTTGTATCAAAAGACTTACAGACATTAGGGCAAACGTCTTGTGTAGAGTTAGATATTGAATTAATTACTAATAAACCCGTTTGCCACAGACCGTATCGTATGTCAGAATCTGAAAAAATAGTGACACGCAAAATTATTGATGAACTTTTAGAAAACAATATTATACAAGAAAGTAATTCAGCATATGCCAGTCCAGTATTATTAGTTGATAAACCTTCTGGTGAAAAACGTATGTGCGTTGATTATAGGGCTTTAAATAAAATCACTATCAAAGAAAAATATCCAATGCCTATCGTAGACGATCTCATAGACAAGTTAAGAGGCTGTACATGTTATACATCATTAGATTTGAAAAGTGGCTATTATCAAATTAACGTAAATAAGAATTCCATTTCTAAAACAGCTTTCGTGACCCCTGACGGCCATTTTGAATTTAGGAGAATGCCGTTTGGACTTTGCAATGCACCATCAGTATTTCAAAGGCTTATGAATACTGTGTTAGGCAAATTGCGTTTTGAAAAGGTTATCTGCTACATGGATGATCTATTGATTGGGACTGAATCTATAAATGACAATATTAAACGACTAGAGGAGGTGTTGAATGTGTTACAAGAAAATGGACTTACAATCAATCTAGATAAGTGTCACTTTTTTAAGAGCTCTGTCAATTTTCTAGGCCTTGATATATCTAAAGACGGTGTTCGCCCAGGCAAAAAAAAAGTTAAAGGCTGTAGAAGAATACCCTGAACCCAAAAATATACATCAGGTTAGACAATTCTTAGGTCTAATAAATTATTTTAGAAAATTTATTAAGAACTGTGCTATTACAGCTAAACCATTGACCAAGCTATTAAAAAAAGACGTTACATGGGACTGGGGTGTAGAACAAGTCCAAGCAGTTAACCAATTAAAATACGAATTGTTACATAATGCTTTATTGTCCATCTTTGATCCTAAATTACCCACTATTTTGTATACGGATGCAAGTCGTGAAGGCGTAGGCTGTATTTTAATGCAAGTCACTAATGAGGGCGAAAAACCAGTTCATTTTTATAGTCGGCAGACTAGTAATGAAGAAAAGCGATACCATTCATTTGAGTTAGAATTCTTAGCTATAGTGGTTGGGTTGCAAAAATTTCGCCATTACTTACTGGGCTCTATCTTTAAAATTTATACAGACTGCAATGCTGTCAAATATACAATTAATAAACAAGAGATAAATTCGAAAATAGGTAGATGGGTATTATTAACTCAAGAATTTACATTTGAGATAGTTCATAAGCCAGGTACACAGATGCAGCATGTTGATGCTTTAAGTAGAAATCCGGTTCATAACAACCCTGCTGGTTCTTCTGAGGAAAGTGTGTTGTCTATAACTGAAGGTGATTGGTTACTATCCGTACAATTACAAGACCCTAGCATTTGTGCAATCAGAGAATTATTAGAGTCAGGTCAGGCCGAGCTGAACAAAAAAATTTTTCAAGATTATGAATTACTTGGTAATAAAGTGTACCGGCGTACAGAGTATGGTAGACGATGGGTAGTTCCAAAGAAATGTATTTGGCAAGTAATCAGAGCTAACCATGATGATATAGGTCATTTTGCTGTAGATAAATCCATTGAAAGAATAAAGACAATGTATTGGTTTCCAAAAATGAAAAAGGTTGTGGCAAAGTACATCAAAAATTGTCTAAATTGTGTTTACGCTAAAAATGTCCACGGTAAGAAAGAAGGCAAATTATTTCCAATACCTAAATATGCAAGACCATTTCATACACTACACATAGACCACTTAGGGCCGTTCGTAAAGACTTCACTTAAAAATACTTATCTACTAGTTACTGTTGACTCATTTACAAAGTTTGTATTTATATCTCCTGTTCGAAATACAAAAAGTCAAATAGTTATTAATGAACTGGAAAAAACTTTCAAAGTTTTTGGTAATCCTAAACGACTCATATGTGATGCTGGAAGTTCGTTTACATCTAAATTATTTGTCAAGTTCTGTCAGGACAAAAATATTCGGCACCATGTTATAGCGACCGCTGTCCCACGATCCAACGGGCAAGTCGAACGTTTCAATCGCACAATTCTTGATGCATTGAGAACCATGGGTGCAAGCACTCATTATAATAAATGGGACACCCACATTGCCAGCATCCAACAAGGTATAAATAGCACAATCAATAAAACCACTTCAGCAATTCCTAGCGAAATCTTCTTTGGGTACCGAATTCAAATGGACTCCGATAAGCTAATAGAGGAGAATGAAGAACAACCGGTGGATGTTACTTCACTTAGAAAAATAGTCGGTAAACGAATTCAGGCTAGTGCAGAGAAACAGAAAAAACTATTTGATCGTAAGCGAAAACCTGCTCGAATTTATGGCATTAATGATCTTGTAGTAATCAAAATTCCCAGTCAGTCGAATGATGGACAAAGCACCAAGCTCTTACCTTTATATAAAGGTCCCTTTCGGGTGAAGGATGTGTTGGGACACGATCGATATGTGGTTGAAGATATGAGAGGGGCGGAGAGATCTAGTAAGCATTACGAAGGAGTGACGTGTGCGGAAAATATGAAGCCATGGATCACTTTGGCGGAATTAGATGAAGACAGCCTGGAGATGGCCTAGGATGTTGTCAGGTATCTTTCAAACAATATTAATGTGTATATTAAGTTGGACTTGTCACGTCATTTAGCCTTCTAGTAAACTCTTGGGTTATTTATGTGTCTGGTACATTTGCTTCGGACCTGCAGTGCTTGGATAATTTTAATTTACTTTTGTAAAATAAATTTCCTACAGATGGGATCAGATTTGTAGTAATATGTGACAAGGGTTGGCCAATGGCAACACCTAGAAAAAGCTTCAAGTCTGATTTCTAAATGAATAACTGGCCGCCGATGGAACAGTTTCTACATACATAAGTCCGAGTACTGCTAGTGTTTAAAGTTTGTGTACCATGTTTATGTATAAGGACGAAGAGGTCTTCATTTACTGGCCGCTGATGGAATAGTAAATGGAAGAACACTCGTCACAACCGCGGTCAAGGTCATACATAACATATTTAATTACAAATACCATTGGCCCTTCAGTATTTTGTGTATTTAAACACGAAGAGCTCTCTATTTACTGGCCGCTGATGGAATAGTAAATGGGAAAGCACTCGTCACAAATGACGAAATGACCGCGGTCAACACATAATATAGCTCCTGTGATACCATTAATTAATGTTATCCGTTTTGTTCTCAGCAATTGTACCAGACTAAGACGCTATCCGAGGACGGATGCGTGTGCAGGACGGCCGGATGTTGTCGCCACAGTATTAATTAATTACAAAGCAAATACAATTATTATTGTTTTAAGATATATGATTTAATATAGTAAAGTTTAATTAAATAACTAGCAACATTATACGGATCATTCGATTTAACGGTGCCGTCTCACCATTGGCCCATTTGAAAATAAGAGTGTGGCGTGGTGGGGCGACACCGAAAAGTTAAATTGTTAAACGGTTAATCGTTCACTTTTATCTTGTCGCGCATACGAGCAACATTGTATTACTTATAATCATTATTCTGTACTATTTAAATTAATAAACGTCTATTAAGTTCATTCGGTGTATTTAGTCTTTTATATACCTGTAATATATTCATCAATTTTGATGTTGTTTTTGTATTTTGACCGTGGTAGGTAGGCTGTAAGGTCAAAACGGCTAGATTAAAATCGATCGTGAATCGGTCGAGCGCCAACATAGTCTATCATACCTAGTAGATTGTAATACTAGAAAATTATAAATTATAATTAACGCATCTAATATCTCACAATCTCTATAATATGGAGTTGAAGCACTCAGAAGGAGTTAAAATTTAATAAGGTTATTGTAAGGCTATTGTTTACCAAATTAGCAAAGTTAGTCGAGTGCCAAGGTCTCTTAAAGTTTAAAGCGGATATAATATCTTATTTGGTATCAGTTAACCCAGACTAGATTTTAATTTTAATTCTGCACAAATGCGTACTTAATTTTATTTGTACTACATATTTCGGTGGCCAGCAAGCATGCGGCCCATTTGGTGGTAAGAAGTTTCTGTAGCATATGGACCCTTGCACTGGATAATTATACTGTAGAGGTTTATACGTGGTCGCTCGCTGGCGTCTAACCATAGATAAACCTCTGGCGTTTAGAAAAGAAATGTTTTTCAAATATTATATACTTATACATATTTAATATTTTCAAATATATAATATAATAATTAATGATAAGAAACAAATATATGATTGAGTTAAAAATAAAAGTATAACGCGAGTGATTTTATATACGACTATGTTTGTGATGTTAGGTTCTTTTGAGGAAGGAATCAAATATAAAAACGTATCAAAATATTATAAATAGGATAGGTGTTTTCATTTATTCAGTAAGAAGTCCAGCATGCACCTTGTGATATATTATCAATAAATTTAGTGCGCTAAGCACCAACTTCCAAGTTGTGAACACCACACACCTCTTAATATCTATTGCATGCCAAGCGAGACCCCACACGAATTAGCAAACGAGTAGGAGCTGGGGTTTCACAGTAAAAACCTAGCAAGACTCGCATGTTACCTTTATGGACCAAGAGCCAGCGACGATATATTTTGTCATTTCAAATGAAAAAGGTTTTCTGGCAAACCTCTGCAGGGTTAAACACCCGGAGTGTTTAACCCTGCAGAGGTTTGCCAGAAAACCTTTTTCATTGGAAATAACAAACAGGGTAAGAAATAAAACTGACAGACCGACCCGAATTCTATGCAATTATTTTTATAAGAACCTTCGAAGTATTAGAATACAGTAGAAATAGATAAATGAAATCGGTAAAGTAGTTTTCAATTTATGGCGTGACCGAGGGATATAGGGATTAATTTTTATATAACTTGCGTACCTATATTTGCGGTAGATCTTGAGTGGACCGGGCAAATGTTATTGGAGGATTTTTCTGTCAGAACATTCTCAGTAGCAGCACGGAGAACTAGACTGAGTACGGAAAATCGATATAGCTAGCGACGCTTAATAAGATTCAATATATAGGTATATCAAAGGAGCTTATTTAAAAAAAAATTACAATACCATTTTTGTAAGAAGGTAATCAGCCAGTTATAACTAATAATAATGTTTTATATATTGCAGATTATATACAGTATACACCTACTAATATTTACTTTTAATAACATTTACATTTACACACCTATTAGAAAGTAGAGCTATAGTTACTGAAGTTATCAACAAACAGTGCTCCGAATAAAACACCTGATATTACAAGTACTTGTAACACGGGGTTCACTTGTACCAACAGTTTTAAACTTAAGTAAATACAATAGTTGCTAAACTATTACAAAATATGGTTATCGCTCTAATTTTCTACGATCTGTGAACATGTTTCAGTATTTAATCTATTTCTTTATTTAATTTGTAACAAGGAAATGATATGAATGTATATTTAGAAAGAAGTCTACGCATAATTTTATTAGTTATTGCGATATTACATGGCGGATTAAAAATACAGATGTCACCACTCCGTTCTATCCCGAGGGTGTCGTAAGAGTCGACTAAAGTAGTAAGGAGTCAGGCAGACAATATCCACTGCAAGAGAAGGAAAACTCGAAACAAAACCAACCCGTCTGGCCAGCGTGGTATAGTAGGCTAATATCCCTCCAAGTGTATGGAGGAGACCCGTGCCCAGCAGTGGGACGTTTGTAGGTTAAGATAATGACGATGATTCGGAATTACCCAAAACAAATCTATCTCATGCCCGAAGTTTGAAAATTGACGGTGTTTACAACCCCGTGCCTCGAAAAGCCGTTGGTTCTACGCCTGATCTCTCTCCAGTCGTGTTGGATTACGTACGTCAGGCTGGCCCGGCCCCACGGAATTTGATAATGAGATTGGTATCAATCGAATGTACCCGCTTATACCAACATATGTAACACCTTCGTTTTCAATGTAACTCTTTTTTAAAGAAGTTACAAGCACTTCTTGGTGGCCGGGCCAGCCTGACGGTTTCAGCCCGGCCACCTTGTTTACCGCTAATCTACACAATATACTGTCAATATTTTGGTACAGATCAAATGTACTCCTTATTACAAACATATGTAACGCCTTCGTTTTCAATGTAACTCTTTTTTTAAGAAGTTACAAGCACTTCTTAGTGGCCGGGCCAGCCTGACGGTTTCAGCCCCGCCACCTTGTTTACCGCTAATCTACACAATATACTGTCAATATTTTGGTACAGATCAAATGTACTCCTTATTACAAACATATGTAACGCCTTCGTTTTCAATGTAACTCTTTTTAAAAGAAATTAGAAGCACTTCTTGGTGGCCGGGCTGAAATTATTTCGTTAGTATAAAACAGTAAAACTGCAACACCTACCAATAAATAATGCCAGTACATAATGAGTTATAAAGATATAGAATATATGTAACGCTTTCATTTTTGATTTGAATATATATTTAGAGAGAAATAAGTACTTGAAATTATTTCAGCCCGGCCACCTAAAAGCGTTAATATCTCCTATAATCTTATGCCATTTTTTACAGTAAAAATTGATATAGCCAAGAAAAGAAAGTTACATTCGTTTAGGTTTAGTCGTATACCCTAAAGCCTTCTGTTTAACTAGATCATTAAAACCTACGAAAGTTAACGTTGAGTGACCATCAGTCATCAACTAATTTCAGGACATTTGGTTTGTTGAATGAAACAAAATTCAATGAAACAATTTTTTTTTTCCTTACCACCTTCCTAATTTTATTAGACAACATTTCTTTATTTCATAAGATATTTACATGAATAGTTATAAAAATTAAAGTAACCTAACCTAACCTACTTACAAACAATCAGATATTGTATTTAAAGGTATTAACCTATAAATAAAATATCTGATTGAGTGACAACATTTTGTACTTATATTAATTATTATAACAATTGTTAATTATAAATAATCTGAAAAAAATATTATTTTACATAAATACTATTATCATTTTTTGGAATTTCACATACATAAGTATTATACGTTAAGTAAAAATCACAGATAATCATTTTTGGATACATAATTAACCTATATACGTTTCTCATATCAAAAAAAAAAATACTGCAACAAATCAATCAATCAAATGAAAATCAAATCAAATTTCAGAAGTGTTGATAACTACACGACTCGTGCGCATCTATTCTGTCTACTCGGGGAAGATAGATATTATGTCTTATGACGCGACACAGGCGCCGTCTAAAAAATTGGCAGTAGCGTCCGTGAACTACTACTACAACTACTTATCTTTCCCTGATTATGTTGCGAAGCCAGAAACGGAGAAAATATATGTAAAGAAATAATATTTCTTTAATTTTGAATTTTACCGCGCTTACTACATTACCAACGACATTGACAACTGACAAGTGCTAGAGTCTGTGGCATCCTTGGTCTGAGGTCAATGGTCAGTTGAGAGGTTATGAAAAAAATAGCATTGTAAAAGAAATTTATTGTGATAGATTTGTTAATTAAAATAGATAAATAAGAATAATTGGTGGAAGAATAGACTTTAATTGTCGTTTCTTCGTTTTCAGGTAAAGTTGTAATAATAGTGTAGTTAAATAAGTTATCGTATTTGTAAGAAACTAACGAATTAAAACTTCGTTTTCAGAAGCAACGCATGAGTTTATTTTTAACCTAAAGTTGAGAGATAGATGTTATATATATATAGGTTAATTATGTATCTAAAAATTATTATCTGTGATTTTTACTTAACGTATATTACTTATGTATGTGAAACTCCAAAAAAATATAATAGTATTTATGTAAAATAATATTTTTTTCAGATTATTTATAACTAACAATTGTTATAATATAATTAATACAAAATGTTGTCTAATAAAATTAGGAAGGTGGTAAGGAAAAAAAAAATTGTTTCATTGAATTTTGTTTCATTCAACAAACCAAATGTCCTGAAATTAGTTGATGACTGATGGTCACTCAACGTTAACTTTCGTAGGTTTTAATGATCTAGTTAAACAGAAGGCTTTAGTCGTATACCCATACGACTAAACCTAAACGAATGTAACTTTCTTTTCTTGGCTATATCAATTTTTACTGTAAAAATTGGCATAAGATTATAGGAGATATTAACGCTTTTAGGTGGCCGGGCTGAAATAATTTCAAGTACTTATTTCTCTCTAAATATAATTATATTCAAATCAAAAATGAAAGCGTTACATATATTCTATATCTTTATACCTCATTATGTACTGGCATTATTTATTGGTAGGTGTTGCAGTTATACTGTTTTATATGTACTAACGAAATAATTTCAGCCCGGCCACCAAGAAGTGCTTCTAATTTCTTTTAAAAAGAGTAACATTGAAAACGAAGGCGTTACATATGTTTGTAATAAGGAGTACATTTGATCTGTACCAAAATATTGACAGTATATTGTGTAGATTAGCGGTAAACAAGGTGACCGGGCTGCAACCGTCAGGCTGGCCCGGCCACCAAGAAGTGCTTGTAACTTCTTAAAAAAAGAGTTACATTGAAAACGAAGGCGTTACATATGTTTGTAATAAGGAGTACATTTGATCTGTACCAAAATATTGACAGTATATTGTGTAGATTAGCGGTAAACAAGGTGGCCGGGCTGAAACCGTCAGGCTGGCCCGGCTACCAAGAAGTGCTTGTAACTTCTTTAAAAAAGAGTTACATTGAAAACGAAGGTGTTACATATAAGCGGGTACATTCGATTGATACCAATCTCATTATCAAATTCCGTGGGGCCGGGCCAGCCTGACGTACGTGTTGGATTTACTGCCCCATCATACAAAAGGAGTAAGGCTATAAATAGTGCACAGTTGTGCATTATAATATCTCCAGCGCTGATGCCTAGTCTCTGTAGAGATTAGTTGCGCGCAACTAAAATTCGGTTAGTAGGAAATGTCCTACTAACCGAATTTTAGTTTAGGTTAGATATAAATTAAGTTGATATAATGATATGGACGTCTTTTGGCTGAGATGATGATGATGATGATGATAATGAATGATATCAACTTAATTTATATCTAACCTAATGTCAATGGTAGTTATTGCCCTCTTTCTGTCAAATACGTATTCAATGCACTTCCTAGTGGAAATTAATGTTATTAGCATAAAAAAATTACCGTACCATACCACCTACGCTAGGCTCTGAATGACAAATAATGTATGATTCCTTTCAATAACGTAGGCGAAGCAAATTACCGTTTAACAACGTGACATTGACAAGTCTATTAAATTTATGATTATTACTACCTTCTTCCTGTGGCTTCACTTGTACGGTATGTCCATGTCACAGATAATATCTGTTCTAAAATAACAATACTTAGTTAAAAAGTTGAATTGAAAACCTTTTTTAATTTACGATAGATATAAGGATGTATTGATCATATTTTAAAAGAGGTAGGGCAAGCAAGCCCGACTAGGGAAGGACCTCAAACTTACAGGAGACCACAGCCAAATTACTACACAAGCGGTGTAGTTGTAATTCTATGTATGGGTGTACAGGTCTCCAGCGCTCATTTAGGGATACGTTTTAAAACAAACGTTTTCCTATTCCAGAGATGTTCCATCTTAAAGCCCAGGTGCACAAAATGGGTTAGCAACACGCAAGTAATATCTCTGGTGCAATACCAGAGATATTACTTGCGTGTTGCTCCAAGCGTCCAAGCAAATATACTTACGTATTTAATGTGTTGTAATATTTTTACCCAAAGTTTTTGTTTCTTTTTGATGTTTTATTTTCTATCAAAAATAGTGTAAGTAACTTTTAATTAGTGGTTTTCGTAGTTTATCGAACTGGTAGTTTTAAGATTAACGCATTCAAACATAATATAAACTCTTCGTCTTTAAATAGGTAAAGTAAATAGTATCTAGTAGAGTGCTTTGTTTCAATAGAACGGTTCCAAGACGGTGGTTTACCACGTTCAAGTATGGTATGGCCCCCATTGTGGATGGTCCGTGATCGAACGGGCGCGGGTAATGAACCCAAGCATCCGCGGGATTCATGACCAAGCTGCGCGCTCGCCGCCCGCCGCGCTTCCGCCGCGCCTTGCACCGTCTCGTACGATCGGCCAAGTTGGCACTTCCACTTTATATTTTTATTTATTTATGCTACATAATTTTTGTTTTTACTTTACGTGGACGTCTTTAGGCTGAGATGATGATAATGATGATGCGACACAATTTGGTATCCCTATAGAAGATTTAACATGGTCTACGTGTAAATAAAGTAACACAGTAAAATCATAAAATAGTAATTTTGTCCGTTAAGGTCACTAGATAAAAATATTACGGGTAATCGAACGCCAACTTGGCCAATTGTACCTCGTGCTCACGAATTCACAGTTCCTTCGGGCACAAATAACACAATATTGTGCATTTCTAGTATTCCTTTTTGTTTTATTCTACTACTTACATAGATAAAATGGCGGAATGATGTCAGTGAACACGTTTGCATCTTTAAATATATTTTATTAAAAAGACGCTTTGCCAATTTATAAGTAGGTACTAAAAGTGTCACCCGATGTTCGAAATTCGACCATAATTGCTTTTTGCAGTCCTCCATATGGACTTTAATTATGCAAAATCTCACCGAGCGCGCAATGTGCTTAAAAAGGTGTACCAACAACGATTTGTCTTATATTACGCAATATTAAAAAATGTTCAGAAAGAGACGTTGAAAATGTTTTGATAGTTGACCTAAAATATTATTTACTAAAATATTTAACTATAGTACAAGGCTCTGTCTAGTTAAACTGTCTAGACAATAATTGGTAAACATAAATATATCATTAAAAAATCTACATACATATTATAGATAAATAACACCCAGACAGAACAAAGAATCATGCTCATCACACAAATATTTATCCAGGATGGGAATCGAACCCATGACACTCTCCAGTTTAGCAGCCAAGGTCAATAACCATTAGACCATTCATAGATATATGTAGATTAAAGAACTATGAATGTAAGCATACATTTTCATTAGCGCTGTTAATAAAATTATTTAATCTTGTCAGTAAGTTTGCAACAATCGAATTAATTATAGACTATTTTAGCGCGAATTATTTTTTTATTCCTGCATCGCATCGTACTTGTCGTGTTTGCCTTAATATTTACTATAGTGAAACAGTAGAAAATCAACTTTATGCTGTTGTAATAAAGTCGTAATTATTTTCGTATAGTTACACCAATATTTGAGTAAAGCCAAGCTGGGAAATGAACACAATTGTTGGAAGCGGCGGCAGTCGGGGGCAACAGCATGGCCGCATGGCATAGCAAAGTAAATAATAATGTGTTGTAGAGTTGAATGTCATTGCAATAAGCATCACAGCGGGCGAGTTCTCGTGGTAATACATTTCTATATAGGCACCTACTTTTATATGCTCAGTAAAGTTATGTTTGGTACAATTTTGTATCAACTGACTATTTATTTATTAACACTTTATTTTCACAAACATGCATAATGACGGCATTCCCATCAGCCAATGGTGATGCAGAAATAAAACAAAGCAGAGTCACGAGTATTGACTGATTTAACAGAAAATGTTGAATATTTTTTGAAAATTTTGTGAGTTATTCTATTGCAAAGACTTAAAAAAACAAGGGTGACACGGAAAAATAACACGTAATTAAAGCTGCGAGCGAAAGCTAGTAAAAATAAAGTTCCAAGAGAGCATAATAATAACTTTGGAGATAGAACGCTTGACAAACGAGTAGGTAGGTATTGTATTCGTTTCCTTCTCAGCAGATTGCCTGTTAAAATTATAAAATGAGCATAATATAGGGAAATTTGCCAAATTAATAATTACATTCTGTCGTGGTAATATATAAATAATGTAAAAATGTATCTGCACTACCTGTAATATAACTAAAATAATTTCTACGGATTGTTCCCACACACAAACTGTGAAAATGGTTTTGTGGGGCTGTGTTTAGATGGAAGATTTATTGTATTTTTTAAAAATAAAGATACATACATACAATATATAACATGAAAACTCAATAAAATGTTTGCAATTTTTGATGTCTCGTCAACAACTTAGCCAGAGTCACAACTTGCAATGCAATTCACTGCAGAGTATCTCGCCTGAATATTAATACAGCTACCTTTTGTATAAGAGCCGAAGAAAAAGATTTTGTGTTCGCAAATTGTTGGTGCATGATGGCTCTAACTTAATTAGTTTGCATTGCTCGTCCAGCCATCCTTTAAAGCTTTTTCTCGTACAATGTCCTTCGTATATTAATTGCCTCTTGTCGTAAAGGGTAAGTACGTTTTTAGGCTAGGTACGTTTTTGATTTACGATAAACGTATAATTGATTTTCTGTTTAGCAGTTGTCAGGGTTAATTAAAATCGAGGACAATGCCGACTGTGTAGGCATAGGTAGGCGGTTCGGTTTACTACATATAATGGTACCTAGATGGTACCTGACGAAGATTAACATTGGTAAAGATCTAATCACTGTATAAATTATTCATAATTTATATTAGGTATGTTAGCAGTCTCCTGCGATTTAATATATTATTTGGGCCTACTTATTTAAAATTCATCAATTTCATTAGAACGATTCGTTGGTTGTCTCAAATCGTCAGCTATAGCTTATGGTTCGGTAAGCTGTGAAGACGTGGGTTTTTCTGATAGAGAATTCTTAGTATGTGCACGGGAGGCTGAAATTGTGCCTCTGGACATCAGGCACTCTGAAATCATATCATGCACTTCTGCCTATATAACTTTAGCCAAAGGCTTGATGTTACATAAAATAACATATAAAATGGGGCGAGTCTGATGCAACGTAATTACTTAAGCCACTAAATCAATCGTGCAGTCAATAAAACAAAAAAGTTGAAACATAAAATCAATGTTTTTATTATTATTTTTGTACTGTATTTAAGTGGCAAATGTCAAAAAATTACGAACAGTCTCTAGAATTCATACTATTATTACGTGTAGGTAATAATTTAGGTAGGTATATCACGAATAAGAACAAGTTTTTAAACCTCATAAAATGTATTTTGCCGTTCACATGTTTGCGACGCGTTTATTGAGATAGTTACCGTTAGAGAAGGCAGTTACCTTGCCTCGTGGCCAAGAGGAACGGAAGCAGCCATATCCTGGCCATTGCCGCGGTTGGAATGGTCGTTTGCATATAATCAGTATCAAAATACGTCACCTGAGTATAGTGATTTAGTACTTATCCAAACAATATATAATTATATAAAACTAGGTGTTCCCTGTGATATCACCCGTGTTCGATTTCGGAGTTCGGCTTTTGTCGCATTTATAATTATAGCTTCGCTCCTAAAGGTCAAAATAAGGTCGTATTTCGTTTTTTTAATACTATTTAGGTGGCAAAGAAGCATACCTGTTTGTTGCCTGTTGGTAAGCAGTTAATCGTAGCCTATGGACGCTTGCAATACCAGGGTTTTATGGTGACATTTCCCATGCATCACTAAATGCTCTGGAAAACTGGGAGTTCTGAATGACTGAATAATTAATAATTTCTATACTTAGGCGTACCTACTGGACAACTACGATTCAAGTGTGATAAAGCCAAAAGAGGACAAAATTTAATTATCTTTGGATTCGGTAGACTAATAGAAATGTATAACCAGTGCGCAAATTTTACTGTCATCAATCAGTCAACCTCTATAGGTTGACTGATTCTGTTAGGTATATTACGTTTGAGTTTGAGGAGTCGAAGTCATATATTGGTAAGATGTATTGTTTTTCAAAATTAGTATCCAAGGACAGGGTCGTTAGTATTCTGGTGACAGTTTCACTAATTCACAACAGTCGGTCATGATTTCCTGTCTCTTAAACATGCATTGTAAGGTGGTGTTGTCATGAGTGCGTCAGTCGGTGAGTCTCCCCCCCTGAACCCTCTGCCCGCCACGGTCACCGCGCACTGTGACCTTTCGCTGAATATCTTACTACAAATATTACGTAATTCACACTACTTTGTCAGACAGGATTACTGTCTTCATTTCCAGTGTTAAATCTAGTAATTATATATTTATTAATCTATTGTTATAACTACTGCAGTTACATTGGTTCATGCACACAAAAGAATTTTATGGAATTTTTCTCCAAATTAGTGACCAGTCCCAACTTCACACAGATGGACATTTATTTGGTTTTCGTAGATCTCTATTTTATCTAAAAATAATACATATTCTATAGATGGAAGATTTTTTAAATCGGTTAATTTGGTTTTGAGTTTATGTATTTCAAACAATCGAGTCTTTTTATAATAATAGTTTATTTAGATAATGGAAACATTACATATTTATGATTTATAAATGTAACAAAATCGTACAAACATTTTTATGCGAGTATTACTAAGATAGATTAAAAATATCATGATATAATATAATGAATTATTCAAGTTTCTACACTGATTATTCCGCATTATAAAAGAAAAAACAAAGTTACCTATTTGAAAACAAAATATTTTTTAATAAAAGAATTGCATCATAAACAACAAAACTCAAGATCAAGTTTACATTCACATTAATTTAATATCAGAAGCAAGAAGAAATAGATAATCATTGCGGGAACGATACGTATCTTGTATCTACTTTCTATAGTTCTCGCTGCGTTCTCTGGCGAGATGAATTATCGGTTGATTAAAGTACCGGTGAGACAATCTTGGGATCAGATCTGTCGGCCATAGTCCAGTTTCCCAATAGTGCGCTATTGTTGTGTGACGGATTTGGTATTTTACTCATTATTTAGTAGCGGGCAGCGCTTGACGTCACGCGCTTACTACTCTCACACAAAAGAGTTCAACGGGCACTGTTTTACCATCGTCGAGTTTTAAAAACATTAGTCAGTCATTTGTTTAGTTCAATTTTGCGCTATTATGAATAAATTGCCATCATAAATATAAATTTGACTTTAAAAAATATAATCGTTTTTGTACTACGTCTACTTAGAAACGTATTTAAATAATTTTATATTACTAGTTATTTTTACATAATGATTCACTGGCTTTTTAGGGTTTGATTTCATATTTTTTCAAAGTTATTCCAGAGTTACCTATAGCAAAACTTTACTCCTGTTATTGCCCGGTAGGGTCAAACGCTTTAGTATACAGAGAATCTACGGCTTTAAAGATATAAAGCCCTACAAAGTATGTCTACTTTACAACTATTCTTTTTTTAAAGAACTGGTTTTAAAAGGCTTAAAGTTATAAATGTCCAGTATTTTTTACTAAGAGCTTAAATTTTACTATAGAATCGATGAAATATGACATACTGTAACCCAAGTAGGTTACTGTTAGGGTCATACTGTTCATGCGTATCTAAAGGTATGATTTATTAACACCTTTTGAACAGTTTGATTTAGATATAATTAATATATTTAATAGTATTTCCAATAGTTCGAAAAAAAGGTCAGTGTCAAAAAACAATATTGTGTGATGTCATTATCTGTGATGCGGTCATGTTTAAATTAAATAATTGATTTATGATTAGATATAAGTTATGAGAGGTAGGGCACCTTACAAGCGGGCTGACCAGACTGGGGATGGACTCTTCCTTACAGAACACAGCCTAACACAGTACTGTAGTTGTATTCTTGTGTGTGAGAACAAGTCTTCAAGGCTCATTTAGAGATGCTTTTAAGGAAACGTTTTCCTATCTCATATGTTATAATTTGTCAAAATTGCTTAGCATCGAGTTTTTTGGGTCGGAATCACGCATGTACACATCCTGGTATTGCAAGCGTTATTTAATAATTAATAATTGCGTCCTTAGGCTGCGGTGTATTTGTTTGCCGCCAAAGAAGTATAAAAAATACTATGTTGATATGAATAATATAATAACTGATGATACCTGTGACTGGATTTGCTTAATAAACAATTAAATAAGTACCTATACAACCGCGAATTGAAAAACGGGACAAAAAATATAAATTGAAAATTATTTAACCTTGTGAAGTTATCAAGGTTACGAAATAACGTATGTATGAAGAAGTTACAAGCAAAAAACAATAGATTGCATGTGGACGGTTAAATACTTTATTGATGGGCATTTTTTAAATATATAAATTGAATTTTATTGGTGCTTACGGTATTTATAAAAACAATTGATAGAGTTCGTAATATTACAATATTTTTCTTCTTCTTATCGTTTGGTTAGTGGCCAATCTGGTGACAGAGTTATTTAGATCGCTCATAATATATTTAGGCCTATATACATATTTAGGTCGTGATACTACAATTATTTTCGCAGGTACGTTTATTGCACCATATCAGACTCCGGTGATCCACCCGCGAAACAGGTGCGCAAGAGGGATTCAGTAATTTATTGGTGCTTACGGTATTTATAAAAAACAATTGATAGAGTTCGTAATATCACAATATTTTTCTTCTTTATATCGTTTGGTTAGTGGCCAATCTGGTGACAGAGTTATTTAGATAGCTCATAATATATTTAGACCTCTGTCGTGATACTACAATTATTTTCGATTGTACGATTATTGCACCATTGATGCCATATCAGACTCCGGTGATCCACCCGAACGACCTGACGAAGTAGGTGCGCAAGAGGGATTCAGTTGGTATGCTGGCCGCCTACCATCCCTAGGCTTGAGCCTAGGCGGCCAGCATACCGACTCTCAAGCTCTCAAGAGCTCTTAAGAGCCCGTCACGCGTCTCCGTCGTAACACTCCGGGCGCCGCGCCGCCGCCGGGCCAGGCGGTATGCATAGGGAGCATGTCACATTTGGTCGCATACTTAGAACCAGCGGCAGCGCAAAATCTCATTCTCTCGAGACGGGTAGGGTCTGCAGCACTTCTCTCGAAGTAGTCTGCAGTCTTACTAGGTGGGTGTTTACAGGCAATATTAAACTTACATTAAAATTAATTAAGTAGCCCAATATTCAAATCAAATCAATTTCATATATCATCATAGTGTAAAACTATACAGTGGGCTAATGCCTTACAAGTCGAAAGAATATCGATGTATACGTACTTACGCTGATTTATTCAGCCGCTGAATGGTCGTCAGTAACACAATTCAGCCCCTCTAGACTTCTAGACCTCTAGCACTTCCCCTGCTTCTTTCTCCATTTGGTCCCTGCAGTTGCTCTATGTAAGTACGTTCTTTGACCTACTGTATGGATTCTTATACTGTGTTATTAAGTTTACATAACAACAGTAGCATCAAGTTTGACGAGATGATGACCTCAACATATTGTTAAAAGGTTAATGATGTTATATTTAATTTGAATCAAGCTAAAAACAAGATAAGTATTTTTGTGATATACTAAAATATATATTTATTGTTTGTTTTTGTCCAAGGTTAAGTAATATTTTAAGAAAGGTACAGCATCATATAAGCGAGTAGACCCGACAGGAGAAGGACCTCCACCTAACAGAAGACTACAGCCAAATAACCATACTCAGTAGTGCAGTTGTGGTCCTTTCAACGAGTGTAGATTTTAAGTGCTCATTTAGAGCTATACGTTTTTTAGAAATATTTTTATACCCCAGGGATGTCCCCTTTACAAAACCATAAGCGTCATAACATCCTATCAGAAATCATTCTTGAGGTTGAGGTTATTAATAAAGTCAATAACTACTTATGTATTTGCTGCTTCTTCACGCGTGTCGAACCACAAAGCTTTTCTTTAATAGTCACTACAACGCCATTATTCTCTCATTCCTAATATGACTTCATATTTTTCTGGGTAAAATAATGATTTAATCTGTGGTTTTCTTATTTGAAAATATTACTAACTGTTCCCCGCAGTTTTCTTAATCGTGTATGAAACAGATACGTTACTCATAGTACACATAAAATAAGTTAGGTAAAATACTAAGAACGTTATGTAGATTATCGATTTATAATATTATTCACGGCAATCAGAAGACATGTATGCCGGTTATTTCTTTATTATTTTTATATAACAAATTGTATTTATAAACCATTGTATATTGTAATCAAGGTGTTTTTATTTTCATTTTTGAGGTTCCGGTTTTGCAACATTTATGTTTTTTTACTTTTTTGTAATTGTGAAAATACTGGCCATATCTTCACACCCGCTAAGCTAGGGTTGTAAGATGTATAACTGAAAGTCCTAATTAAACTCCTGAATTTAAAAAAAGTTCTTTTTTTGCTGCAGACATACGCACATACATAGACGAGATAAATTTAATTTCGTTGTTTATTTAAAAAAAGCAGCTGCAAGACTTCACAGCAGAATTCACTAATACCACCTTTAAATGATTTCATCCAGCACAGTTTCCTTCCAAGCGTCTTTTTCTTTGCGCGTACTAAGTACATATATAATATCCAAAATGTGGTCGAGCACACTTACTAATCACATATTAGCCAAACCATTTTGACTTTAATGGCGAGACTAAAAAGCCTTATAAGTTCATTGTGTTACTTCATTTACCTGTAGATCATGTACATTGTTGCGTTGTTATACCATATTGTGTCTAATACATGATAAAATATTCTATGAGTAGTCAAGCGCCAATTTTGTCAATAGTACCTACATGTAGGACGTGGAATGAATTGACTGCACGGTTAGTTCGTGCGCGCGGCTTGTTGTGGGTCTGATCCGCACCCAGGACAAAAATTGTGTGATCCATATGATTGTCGCGAGTCTGGCTGTACTTTGTTAATTGTGTGTTTGTAAAGTCCCCCGGGTTTGATCCCTAGTGCGGGAGTTGACTTTAAAAGAAAAAGAAGAAACTTATCAGTGTCACTGAGCGACTGACGCACGATGCCACCATTAGCACAGCCGCAGGCCATCGATGTCGTCTAATTGCTATAAAATACGTTGGTAAATCGATAATATATATAACGTTATTGGAAAAGACAGGATTATATGCATAATACTTTGCAAATGCATTTGCATATTTACTCAATTTTCCATTGGTTATTGCATATATATTTTATGGTCACCATGAACCATGAAGTGAAAACTTCTTTAGGCGTGTTGAGCACTTTTTAGGTGAACATAAATCATGGAACTCGCGTCATCGACACCAAACGCTTTCCATATTCAAAAATAATAATCTAATATTTAGTTTTCCACTTCTATCGGCAATCCCCAAAGACTGCCCCGCATGTTTTTTAAAATATAAATACAGCATTAGGAGAGAAAGATATATCAGTAATAAATATTATTTTTTGGTAACCCTAAGCGCTCCCGCGCCGTACGCCTCCGGCATCAACATAACCTCTTGAAACATGAGCCTGTGGATGCATCTGAATGTCTCATTTTATTTGCGACATAAGCATATTATTATGAGTGAATAAACAGCCATGGACTGTGCGAGACTCAGGTCAGGGCAAAAGTTTTATAGCAATCATAAACATAAATTATTATTGACTGAACGACGAATGTGCTAGAAGAATCCATGAGTCTTGACGTAAGGTTCAGATATGATAACGATGTTCATTTATTTAGAGCATCATATATAATCTCCATCTTACAAAAGATTACTTTTTCAGTTATGCAGGTTACGAACCTTGTACAGACTCCAAATGATGTTTGATATGAAATTGTCATAGGCTAGGAGACTGAATATATAGGACCTTACGGAAGACCACAGCCAAATACCTACACACAGCGATGCGGTTGTGTTCCTATGTGTGAGTATAGGTCTCCAACGCTCATTTAGAGATGCGTTTTAAAAGAAATGTGATGTTTTCCTATTCCTGTGTAAAAAAAGGATCAGCAACTCGCAATTGATACCTCTAGTATTGCATGCGCTACGGCTACGGTAACTGCTTAACACCAGGCGAGCTGTATGCTTCTTTGTCATTCGAGCAGTAGATACTAAAATTGAGGAAAGGATGTTATTTTTTGATACGGTAACACGTGTGTGATGCCTTAGCTATTGATGCGGTTCCTAGTCAACGGTAATTACTTACGATGATAATCAGCCGTATGTTCATTTGCCTCCTTAGTAATATAAATATATATAGATCATTAACGTGAAAAACAGACAATTTGCTCTAATTGAGCTACTGTCAGTTTGTCTTATAACATGTGATCAAAGAAGTCAGTGACCAGTTTCTGTAAGTTTTAGGCTTTCGAGGAGTTCATTGAACGCGTATTTGAGCAGATGTTGCAAGTCCTGTTTTGTAGTTGCAGACTGCTGTCTAAATACCACGCAGCTGACCGTGTCACTTAGTCGCGCCTTCTGTTCCTAATCATTTGTTCTACTTCAATTATAATGATTCTTTCTATACTTCTTAGGTGGCAAACAAGCATGCGGCCCGCGCCTGATGGTAAGTAGTTACTGTAGCGTAGATACTTCGTGTATCACTATCGTGCTGCCAACCCAAAAAATTATAACACTAGGTTCTTACGTTTCTTAGAAAACACCCTCTTAAATGAGTACTGAAAATCTGTACTCACGTACACTAACACAATCACACCACTGTGTAGTTCCTTCAAGTTTAGGTAGAGGTCCTCCCTTAGCCGGGCTTTCTGGCTTGTATGGCACCTTACCATTCGTAACATTACTTTTCTAGTCAGAATGCTTACTGCTTAATTTGAGCTAGAAAGTTCGTTGTTCCGTTCTTTCCAAATCTTTTCGTTTCCTCTAACTAAAACCATAAATTTGTTTTACTAAAGAACAATGACAAAGCAGATGAACATGTGAAAGTTATGGGAAAATGTTTAAATGCAAATGTTACAAGATTTAAGTAGGTAAATGGCGTACAATTAACCACGCTATTGAATGGTGGAGTATTTAAAATGGTATTTACGTTGGCACATTCACAAAGTTATACTTGTTTTGACTTTAAAACATGTTTTGTTTTAAAAAACCTTACGCAAGAAACTGTGTTACTCGACACTTTACGAAGCGAACCTTTAAAACCCGACATATTTGTACAAATACAACCAAATTTGGAGATGACCGGCATTGGAAGATGACGTGTTCAAGCTCAATTCTCAATGCTCAATTAAATGTCAGACAAATAAATCTATACTAATAAAATTAAGTTGAAGAGTCTGTATGTTTTTTGTGAGATCGCGCTGATCGATTGATTGCATGGTCGGTACTGTGGCTTAATGCCATTTACTAGTACGCAGCGTGGTTAATTCAATCCTCAGATGGTTGTTTTACGTCTGGATGTACTTTTATATCCAGTAATTGTATTTCTGTAAAGTTATTGTCTTTAAAAAGCTCTGGACCAATCTATTACGAAAAATAATTTACCATTTTATAGTTCTTTAACAAGTAAAGCTTCAAACTAGCAAATAAACGCTTATCATTAGGCGTCGTGCCGTATGCTTGTTTATTAATAGTACAAAAATATTTACATATTATTATGTATGTGTTACTTAAATTTAATAAAAAATGAGACTGACAGAACTGACTGTTCATATAACCCGCTTCTTTCAGAGCCTAGCGTTGTTTCCTGGTTTGAAAACTTACATAGTAACCTGTAGGTATAGTCCAGTATGTGCAGATGCCTCAAGCTATACAATTAAATAATAACAGGATACGGCCTCTCTCGTCAGTCTACCTCAGTGGGCAGCGATCCGTGGCACGCCAGTCACATACGGCTTTTTAGGCCCTTAGACTATGGCTTTTGTTGACAACGCAAAAAGGTTCCATAGGCAACCAACCTTCACAAAAAGGTTTCATATAATACACGGCGTAATATAAAAATAATAAACTAAAAATATTTATCTTTTCTGAGCAGAAAGAACCACAGGCCAAGATACTTATTTTGCAATTTGCAATATTATTCTGATTAGCCTATGCATAATAGACGCATAATGTTCAATGTCGTTTAATCATTATTCATTGCAGTTATGAAATCATGTTTATTTTCCTCAACACGATGTCTTTCAGAAGATCTTCACTTAAGCTATGTAAGCAACATAGTAGTGCTATATACCTACATTTACCGTTCGATGCCAGCCGATTCTATGTTTACGTTTAACACTAAATGTAGGTAATGCTAATACGGCAAGTTCGTTGAAATATTAATATGCATAATGCATATGACTGCGGTACAAACTTATCTTACATTATTCTTGGTGGGATATAACTACGAAAGTAACTTTGTCTGTCTTTTACGCTATAATCGTTATACCAGGAAAACGATTGTGATAAAATTTGATATAGACATAGCTTAATGTATGGAGAATGATAAAGGATACTTTTAACATGCCGCACTAGCGGAGTCACTCAAAAGCTATTTTTTAATAACTAAGATGGCAAACAAGCATCCTGCTCGCCTAATAGTAACCAGTTACCGTCGCTTACGGTCACCATTTACGTGTTCCCGATCCAAAAAGTGTAAAACTAGGGATTTGTGATTCGGATCGATTTAGACGAAATCACCGGATACGAGTAGTAGAATCTACTAGTATGTAGTTCTTGTTGTATGATATTCTGTGAGGAGTAATAAACGTTATATAGACTAAAAATAACGACATTATGACATTTTTTTTCCGAAGAGGCAGGCATTTTTCATTTATAACCATATACCGGACGCAACTCTAGAATCTGGGATGATTATCAGTACTTTGACAAACAAAAATGAAATCTGAAACCTCTGCATACTACGTACGTATTACCACTGCGCTACTGAGGCAGAGAAGCAACAATCCTACAATTTCACAATACATATATTGTAATACATCAACTAGTTTGATATTGTTTGTATTGGCGACAGACATACGAAATAGCGGTCGAGGTCCTTCACACACGTATGGACAAAGTGCAATCGTATACATTGTTGAATCAAAGCATTTCTTCTTTATTTATTTTGACCTTGTGGCTTCGTTGCTTTGGTGACATCACCGGTATTAACTTGACAGGGAATCGTGCAGTCGTGGTGATCCTTACTTACTGTAATCATAATTTATTCTTATCATTAATAAGCTGATGCCACTATGCTGTCATCAAAGTGTATTAGCTAATCGTGTAACTATATTACTCAGTATAAAAAGCAGAATAAGTATTATAAAAAGACCTCAGATGCTTTTAAGTGATTAACTCCATAAAAGTAGGAGTGCAGTGTTTAGCATTAGACTGCTTCTCCTCCAAAGATATGCTAAACTGAGGCAGTTTATTATATCTATCTAGACAGTAGACAAGTGGCATAAACGGTAGTCGAAGCGAATAGAATAGAAAGCAAATATATGGGATTTGACGTAAGTGTGCGACATTACGTCGTAAACTACCGTTTATGCCACTTGTCTAGAGGGGCTATATAACTAAGACCCAGGTCAATTTTGTGTCCCACCTGGGACACAAAATTGGTGTAATTCATTTGGATTTTATTTTATTTGTTGCCGTGAATTTTGTATTTGTAAAATCTCCCGCGATATATGGCTTGTTTTTCCAGTGCGTTTAAAAAATATTAATATCAACTTGGATATAGCGTAGGTCAATACACGGGCCGGCTTACAGATTGCAATCAGAGTGAGTAGGGCGATATTTGTACTCAAGTCTAGATAATAAAAAATACAACTTCAGTACCTCGAATATTATGTGTCAGAGTAAATGAGGGCGTTTAATTCCTCTATATTTACGAAGATTACAATATAAACTATACGTAGGTAAGTAACTTTTTAAAACATAGGTAGTTTTGGTGGCGCTGAGCGAGGCGGGTCAAGCAAATTAGTGGTGGAAATTTATGATGCTTACCTTTTCAGACCTTGGACATCATGTAGGTAAGTACTATTTATGTCAAATAGTACTTTTCAAGTCAAACGCAACAAGCCCTAAAACAGCGGGTTTATCTTGCAGATTTAGCTTCCGATTTAGCATCATCAGCCCCTCTAGACAAGTGGCAAAAACGGTAGTCGAATCGAATAGAATAGAAAGAAAATGTATGGGATTTGTCGTAAATTTACGACATTATACGGCAGATCAGTTTCATTGTACTATATCATTACATTGTCGAAGTTACGCAGGTATACTAACTCCGTAGGATGAAAGGAAGTAATTCAAATTCAGCTTGTATTTAACCTAAACAAACTTACATAAATTGCAAGTTAAATAAACGCTTATAACTAGCAACTTACTACTAGCCTGACATTTACATTATTTTACATTTTACATTATTTGATAAAAAGGTAAGTACACGTCGCGCGTCGGTGCGTGTCGTGAGTTATTCATTATAATCAATATTTTATAACAGCGATCTTTCAATTGTGTTTGCAAGAATGATGTACAGGCGAGGAGTAAATCGAATGTAAATTGTAAAATTTGCTTTTGAAATACTTACATCTTGAATTGAATGAACTAAATATTTATACATGTACTATCTACAAAGTTGGTGCTCAATCTTCTTCTTCTTCTTAATAAAGACAACTCCCGCACTAGAGAACAAGCTCTGTATCGCGGGGGACTTTACAAACATACAATTAATGGACACAAATTATACCCAGACTCTGAACAATTTTTTGTAGGTCACACAAAGTGTGACACACTCATGCCAAGTGATTTTGACCTTAACGGTTAATATGGTTTTACTATATGACTTATAGACCGCGGCTCCACTTGAATGGACATCGGTTATCGCGATAAAAAGGAACTCTATGTTTATTTAATTAAGATCCGTTTAACTGTTTAGTCGCGAAAAGGCAACAGACATAGGTACCGATTTACCTTCGTATTAATATTTGTAAGCATGCGCAAAGTTTTACAAAAGACTCAACACCTTTGGTATTTTCTACTTACAGTAAAGAAGGGACAAAAAGAATGATGTACTTTTTACAAAAATTGTATGTTGGTAATCTACCTATATACATATAATCATCATTACGCTCGGGCTTGTGACATACCCTGAGTGGGGTCAAACACTGCTATGGAATCTACTCGGGGTGATTTTCTACCTAATGGGAGTCTTGTTATGTGGTATGTCGACGACTATTATTGCTCGCGCATGCAGATACAAGCACTCGGTCAATAACGAGCTTATTAAAATATTTATTGCCGTATAAATAGTACTCAATTTGATGTTTGTTTATATTCTATTGAGCTTTTAGAGTGAAGATTTCGCGTCTGTGTTTAAATTTAAAGTAAAGGTTATTCGATGTTTGAGTGGCAATAGAAAGAGTGTTAAAGATTCTCAATAAATATTTAAGCGAGGCATATCGACATCCACAGAACATTACAGGGAAGGATATACACACAGTTGTGTAGTTCTGTGTACGTGTAGCGCTTTATTATAGATTTTCGTCTATATTATTTAGCTATTAGCTTATTGTACGAAATTCATATTATCAGATCAAAAATGAATCAGTAAATTGACATCTTTGCTACAAGCTCATTTAAGGAAATCCTTTTTCTTGTCCCAAGGTTACACATAACACAAGCTCGGTTATTTCTGGGGTGGTAAACATAGATGTGATCGAAATTTGAAAGTAACTCATTAAACCGAAGGTGTGGAATTTATTAGCATTTGATAGCTTGTAATTTTGACATGTCAAGCATCCACAGGCAATGCAAGAACAACAGCTACAAGATAACATACTTCTTTCTCACTTACGGTAGGTAAATGAGAAAGAAGTATGTCATCTTGTAGCTCTCTATTGTGTGAAGTTCTAAAAACATGTATCTAACATAGGTATTTAATAGCTCTAAGCCTAATTTTTAGAGTTTTTACAGAGTCGTGTGGAACGGAACGAATTCATATTTTATTGTTAGGGGCAGCGAAGCGCGAGACGCTGATGTCATGCTTAAAATGCATGATATGTAAAGCTAACATAAAAGCTAACGTATACCACTTGTGGTTTCTCAGAAACTTACATATGCCTCTTGATTTTTCCCACTGGTTGGTCAACAACTTGAATAGACTATTTTACTGTTTCAACAATCGTAACTTTTATAATGTTATCTGAATATAATCTAATAAAATGAAGAATGGATTAGTGGGAAATAAAACACAGAGTGATTATTTAAGTTTAATGTTATGTTTCGAAATTGTTTGCTGAGGTTTAACTATTAACTTAAAAGCGCGCCTGCATTAGTAGACACAGCAGCCGGGCGGGAAAATACTTACGAGTATACATTGTTTCGTGTACAGCTTAGATAGCTTAGGTAACAAACTAGCATACCGCCTGATGGTAAGCAGTTACCGTTGGCTATGGACACTTACCACTGACGTCATATCAGGTTTCGGTGGTCCACCCGTGAAGGCGGGTGTAGGTGCACAGGGGGGTTTTAGTCGGTATGCCGGCCGCCTACCACCTTTAGGCCGGAGAGTCCGACATAACCTCTTCGCTTCTCCGGGCGGAGCGGTATGCGTAAAGTATTTCCCCTCTACAAAAAATAAAAAAAAAGGCTATGGACACTTGCAATAGGATATCACTAGCGTATCGTTGACCCAAAATTGCTTTGCTTAGATTTCGACCTAAGTACCTAATTAACGTAAATTGTACGGGCGGTGTTGACCATAGGCACCGTTAGAAATCGCGCGGGAAAATAGAGAAAGACGTAAATATATTATTTTTTTCTGTTACCTTAGATTAATAATGTAGATAGACAGATATATTTTTATTTCAAACGATGATCTAAGATATAATAAGAATTTAATCGAGCTATTTAAATACTTGTTCTGTTTGAATTATAGTCCATATAATTCATAAATAAAAATAATATTAATGATGAGTTCGTTCACGACCGTGATCTAACACTTTGTAGAATTTACCTACACTAATCAAATGATTTATCATCTGTTAACGGTGAAAGAAAATCATCGTGATAATAGGCATACAGCGCTCGTTTAAGGATACATTGTTAAGGAAACGTATTCCTATCCTAAGGACCTTATCATAAAACCAGGTGAAAGGTAAACCAGGTATTGCAAGCGTCTATAGGCTAAGTGCTTAATGTCAGGCTAGTGGTAATTATACTTGTTAGCCACCTAAGAACTTATAAAAAAAGAAACAACTTAATCGAAGATGGCATCATAACCCTGCCATTATACAAATTAAAAACTAGTCTAGGTACTGTATATAGTACTTATCTGCAAGTATTTATTAATATGTAATTAATTTCTACCGCAAGTAATACCTCCTGCAATTATTTTCACATAGCTGAAGATGACGCTACGTGATCTCATCACGTATGGACTTGAACAGGTAATAATGAGCCTACTGTGTCCGTGTAACATATTGTAACTCATTTTATATCAATCTGCATTAGAATTATATTCAGGGCTGAGCAATAATAAGTATTGCATATAATAAGCGACCCGCCTTCACAAGGAGAATACAGTTTTGTAGTATATATAAATTAAAAACTAACAATAATGTAGGTATGCCAGGAACGCCATAATCTTAAGTTCATATTTAGAAGAAAAAAACATCAAGATTGATATTATATCCATATTATTTTATTTCGGAGTTCCAACGACCACCTATCAATTTTCTCGTCACATCCAGGACTCCGTCTAGGGATATAGTATGTAATTATTAAAAAAACAGACCAAAATAGTAAAAACAACTTAACCAATTTCTAGCAAACTTATCATCGACAAAACGCATTTTTGTCAGCGCACAGAAACCGGCCGAAAGTATTAAACAAGCTTATAAAAAAAGAAAAAAGAACGCATTCAGGTCTCTACCATGTCAAAACTTAATAACAGTCCGGTAGATAACGAGAACTAGTTTAACTCAACCTTCTTTGATTTGAAAAATAAAGAAGATAGTTACCACGTCTGCATTCTTTTTTTTTTTTCTCTTCTAATTTATTTGGGTAATTTCGCATACGTTTGATATAGGCAAACGTGGGCGGGATAGAAAAATACGACGCGCTGCTGTCGCGTGAGAATACAAACTCGTAGAAATCTCGCCAGTCTTGTTGTCCGCCAACACCGTGCTGTTTCTATGGCAGACCAGACTAATTACGGACAGATTGCATCGGCCATTGCACCTCACCCTGCTCTGGTTTATGCATTAGATATACGGATTTATAAACATGAATATGCTTAAATACAAATAAATTGCGGACAAATAGCAGTAATTGTATATAATTGTAATATTTAAATTATATAATGATACGATTGTTAAATAAATAAATAACTTTATTTTTTCTTTCATGATAATTTCGATTTCACGTATCCTAGAGATTTAACCTGAATTGCATTGCAATATTGCTATGGAATTCAGGTTATATCCCTGCGAAATCATGTTTTGTAATCATAATTTAGATCGCTGATAAGACTTACAGTTTTTCCAATCCTAGTGTACGCTGCGTAATTAGCGCCTAAAACCCTGTCTTAGTGGGGTTTCAGCTTGCTAGCTAAAATTACTATTTTGCTACAAATAAAAGGCTTTTGCGAACTGTGATCATTGGGCCTAGAGAGCATTTAGGTTGATGGTTTGGCAATAACTGAACAGACATGTTACTAAAAATTTATTTGATATTTTATGACCGAAGTTAATAGCTTTCCGTCAAAGATGAACTTTATGAGTTTCCAATGTGACCTTTACATTTGGTTTTCGATATTTGCAATATTTTGTGTATCTTCTCTGTTGTGACAACCTTGAAACTTGGCGCTTGCCTCCAAGTTTCTGTTAATGAATCACTAATGTTAGCGACATAACACGTCAACTATTGCACCGTATGATGCGTATAATAAATGCTAAGTTTTCCTTATATTTTACATAAAAGTGGTTAATTATTGCTGTTTATATAGTGATAATTTTCATGAATATTATTATGAACAACGTTTTATGTAAGTCTTTGTTTAAATGTTGTTTTTGTATTCCCGTATCGTAACTGTTATTGACATGAAGTAGAATTACGCATTTTTTCCTGATTATGCAAAAGTGTATGACAACCAGTACCCCTAGCACGATCAATTTTTGTATTATCACAAAGTTAAGATAAGAGAAACACCCAGACTTGAAACTACCATTTGTGGATCTCTTATCCCACAAAATTTTGTCTCGTATGGTGATCGAAGTCACAACACGTTACGCAGGTTATCATTTAAACCACTAATCTAGACGTGTAGTCGATGTTTTCCCAGTTATATATCCATATAATAGAGGACCGAGCTTTCAGCTATCACAAGTTCTTTTTTGCCGTGTGTTTCATCACTTACCTATAAGAATCCACAGCATGTACATTATGATAATCATTAAAATAGTAAAATTATACTAAAATGTGCCCAGCAGTAGGCTATGCCTTGCTGTTATTATTATTTACTTAATTAAAATATGGCAAATTATATAAAAAAAACAGTTAGGCCTCCAGTGTTCATTTAAAGATGCGTTTTTAAAGAAATGTTTTCCTATTACAGGGATACCTCACAAGACTTGTATGTACAATTACTTACTTACATGCAAGTAAGTGAACTTTATAAAATGTATCTCGTCCATGCGGCGATCGTCTCCGCGTAAGTATGTTACCGGTTCGTCTGAGAGCATTGCGTAAGCGGCGATTTCAACAGCCCGACCGGCGGATATAGCACGGGGCCGTCTTTCGTAGCCCACACCCACACTAAACTATTTGAACAACAGAGCCTGCATACACCATTTTGTTAAGTGGTTAAACAAACGGAACGCAAGGTAGAATGGCCGTTTCACGTTATCAGTTGTCACTATCATCGTATCGAGAATAACATATCAGTTTTGGTGTTTTGGCGCTTTGTTATAAGATAATCTTTGTTTAGGTTTATTTTATTTCACTATTATAATATTTTACAAGAAAAAGTAAGTAGATTAATCAAACTTTTGTGTATTTGGGTAGTAATAATGTTTGCTTATGGCCAACTTTTTGCTTACTGGACTGAATGAGATGAAATTTAGAGAAATAGCTGGAATCTATTTATACATAGTTGAAATCTTTCTCAAAGGTTTCCCTAAATGGCGCAAGTGACCACTAAGAGGAGATTTTTGTAAATTCAATCCTTAAATGGGTAAAAAAATGGTTAACCTGGTCTAAATCGGGGCGGGTCGCCAAACTCGCTGGTCTAGAATACAATGCGGGTGAAGCCGCGACCAGGAGCTAGTTATTTATAAAAAATAGAATAACGCTATTAAATCATTCTGCTTCCATAAAGTAAGCTTATATTTTTTGCAAATTTGTACATATTAAAACAGTTTTGCTGCAATTACTTTAATAAGTTTTTTTAGAATGCTATAATAACCCGTTATTATTTGCAGTCTGCAGAAACCACAGATTAATGTAAGGAGGTTTTTTACCATCACATTGTATTACCTTTGCCTATTCTATCTTTGAAACGTTCCAAGATATATGACTTGTTGAATCACGGCTTGTGTCATCAGTCGAGGTCTTTTGATGATCTCATTCTTTTGGAGACCTTCTGTTATTATTGAAATTCAATTAGTTTTTAACTGGCTTAGCAAAAGAAGGAGGTTCTCAATTCACCTGTATATTATATATATATTTATTTTATGAATGTTCGGATATAAGTCTTTTGTTTAGGACCCGAATTTTAATATTATTTTTGTGTTGGGTTCGGTTTAAATCCAAAGTGGTCCTTGGACCTCGGACTCCGGAGATACACCAAGGAACTCCTTAAAATTAAATAGGAAATAAAAAAAATCAGGAAACAAGCCTTGCGCTTTACAGGCATACAATTAACGGACACAAATTACACCCCTTCACATTGAGATGTTGTTAGGTTTATGGAATACAGGTCTCCAGCGCTCATTTAGGGATGCGTTTTGAAAGAAACGAATTCCTATCCCAGGGTTACTCCATCTTACAGCCCTGGTGTAAAAATACGGGTCAGCAACACGCAAATGATACCTCTGGTATTGCAAGCGGCAATAGGCTACGGTAACTGCTTAACATCAGGCGGGTCGTATGCTTGTTTGCCACCCAAGTAGTATAAAAAAAAACCAAAAAAGGTACCAACATAATATGCCCCGACTACTGAAAAATATTAAATAAACAACTTTTGTAAATAATGTAAAACGGACAATAATGGGCAAAATATCTGAATTATTTTACATTATTTGATTGTAAAAGTTGTGGTGGTAGCCGAAAAGTACCGGGTTTGCACACAAGAGGTATGAGTTAGATCCCGGGTGGCAGTACCTACCAATGTAAATTTTACGTTGTGGAATTTACATTCCTTTCTATATAAACATCCTTTTTTCCTTTCTTTTTAAACCGATTTTATTTATTGTTTTTCCATTGTTCTTTTAAAGTCGGTTTATTTTATTAAATAATATTTGTTTATTAAGTATCTGTTATTATGAAATTCGCTAAAAGTTTCAGATAGCCAATAACCAGTAGCGGCAAGATGAATAAGTAATTGATACTGATTGCATGCAGCTATGTCTGACTAATTGCTTTGTTGTGGTCAAGAGATTAGTACAAGGTTTGCGTGGCAGCGGTGGCTTAACTTGCCGATAGATGCTTGTAACACTTATTAAAATAACTATGTATTTATACCCAATTGATTATCGCTATTTATAAAGCTTCTGCTAGTAGATTTGGTCGCGGTTTATGTTAATAACCAAATTACAATTTATATCCCTATTGGATGAAGAAGTTGAGAGAGGAGACTTAAAATAAATTTTAAAGTCATATCTATGCAACGAACCCACATTATGCCAGTGTATGTGGATTAATGCCTAAACCCTCTCAGTTCTTTTAATACAGGAGAGGAGACTTGTGTTGAAAGCCGTAGTACCTGCAGCAGTAGGACAGAATTGGTTGCTTTTATTATTTATATACCTACTGAGTTTATATAATAATACTTGATTAATTTTTGTTAAGAGTTTAGTAGCTATATTTCAATATGGAATCCAAGAAGAATGTTTTCAATGTGAAGGACAGATGTCAGTGTCGGTACGAAGTTCCAGGAAAGCGCGCGGGGCGGTTGCTTCGCCCGGTCGTCCGTAAATATCGTGATGCCCACTCCCCAACGTTCGCCCACCAACAATGCAATGGAATTTAATGAAAACTCACATACATATAATAAGTATAGACTATTTTAAAGACGTTGCTAAGTTGCTATGTATTTATGCGAACCTGTCTTTCTACTTTTTTCGTTTCATCATCTATACTAATATTATAAAGTTAAAGAGTTTATTTTAAAAAAATATTTTTGTGTTTCATAGCCCGTTTTTAAGTCTTAAAGTTATCATCATCATTGTCTCACCCCAATGATATCCACTGCTGGACATAGGCCTCGCTCAAGGATTTCCACGGAACGAAAGTACTATCTAAAACAGCGGAGCGGTAGTCATCAATGTGGCATTAGTGCGGGATTGTCATATCGCGGCACGATCATCATTATGTCTTTAATGAAGACATGTATCCAAATAAGCACATCACTGGCAAAGGCGCTTAAGGATCAGCGTGTTAAGATTATGAATGTTGCGGTTACCATATGGATTACTGACTGCATAGTGGTATTTCATCTAAGCGTCTACGTTACTGGATTTCGAATTAATTTGCTAGATAACAGCAGAGGCTTATATGGGCGGCAAACAACTCTGTGTTTTTAAAGATACATCTTCCCTAAAGGTACTCCATCATAAAACCCTGATATTCTTTTTTTATCACGACAACACGTAATTGTTGTCCCAGGTAATGCAAGCGCTCATAGGCTACCGACTGTACTGCTTGTTTGACATCTAAGGTGTATAAAAAAAGAAGAAGCACAGCTAGTTTCTAACAAGATAGTTAAGTATTTTAGAGACAAATATGTCTGACCGCTTTGACGTATTTGGTTTTGTGCTAAACACCTATCGAATAATAAGCAAAACCAGTTGAAATAGTGACATCATCTTCCTGTACTGCAAGAGGCCGTGTCCTTTGCGGATTACAAACATTTTAACGCCACTTTAATTACTCATATATTTTTGGGTGCTTGGAAAAAATATAACAATCTACTCGTACATTGTGTGAAATAGGATTTATGTTTTGCGATTATGTTTTATGACTGTATGGTCTGTATGGTTGTTTGTTGCTGGGGCCATTCCGTTAGATATTTTTACATTATGTCTAACTTGAATTACGTATAAACCTTAAAGCTGGTTAATAAAGTTGTCATCTTACGAATTTTAAATCAAGATTGAAAATAAATCGCTATAATGATGTTAGGGTACGGTCAAAGTGTTATATATATTTTTACACATATGGTACGGTCTCTGTTTTGCTTGAGGATAAAAAGAAACGAATTTGTAACAGTGAACACACTGTACAACTACTTAAACTTACTACACGTGTGTTCTCGTGGTTACGGTGGTCACCTCACCGCACTGAGTGTTGTGGGTTACCTATATTCTTATACGGAACAAAACTTTTTGTGACCTAGATGTTCCTTAAGTTAAATGAATTTCATGTTTGTAAAGTCCCCTAGTAAAAAGGACTTTCCCTAGTGCGGGACTTGTCCTAATAATAATAGAAAAACTATAACAGAGGGGGGAAATCAAGTCTCGTAGCTATTGTCACCACTACAGTACCACTGGACTTCGGCATCGTTGCGTCGCATCGCATTGAGTCTATTTTCTGACCATAATTTTAAATTTTTGCAATTCTAGTCGTCTTACAAAAAGATAAATAAAATCTGCTAGGTAACGAAGCATCTTTTATGAATTTGATTACATAAACAGGAATGTTCAGTTTTTTTCTAGAAACAGAAACAGAAAAACATTGACATAAAACCCTCATTGTAAATAATTATAACCACAACTGAGATGTAATTATGTGCAAGTTTTATGATAATTCGAGATCATTCTATAAATATATTCATTGGCCTGAAACTTGATACGTTGATGAGTTACAGCAGCACTAATACGAGTTTTGATAGTTTTTTTACCCTACTTAGATGGTAAATAAGTATGAAGCCCGCACTGATGGTAAGCAGTTATTTTCGAAACGATCCAACTATTTGTTTCTTAGCATTCTTCTGCAACTAGTAAAAATAACCTGAACTTTGTCAGTTCAGAGACAGTAGATTAAGAGGCACCATACTAGCGAGCAAGCCCGACTGGGGAAGGTCCTTACAAAAAACCACAGCCAAACAACGGTGTAGTCGTGTTACCTGTGTGTTAGTCGGTCTCCAGTGCTTATTTGAGGATGTAGTTTGAAAAGAAACGTTTCTTAAGTATACTTCGTCTTAAAGACGATTCCATGATGAAGAAAGAAATTCTTTATCTCGATCTTAGTAGTCAGAGTCACTAACCACTTATCTAACAAACCAGCAAAATCTTACTAATATTATGTACGGTTTTGCGCGGGATAGTTTATTTTTTCGCGGACGGAGCACCGCGCTATAGCTAGTAGTACCTAACTTGTATACGAGTATAAGTATTTAAGTAGTAAAGATCTTACATCAATTGTACAATATAAGATAGGATGTAGCGTCCATTGTTCATTTTTTTAAAGGTTTTGTAACAATGAGCTGCTACGGATGAATTCATGCGGCCTACCCATTTGACTAGTTTACGCAATTTGCTCGTACCTACCCCTCGGATTGCGAGGCTGCCCCGCGAGCAAGCTTATCTAGTGCTCGCAGGCAATCAGACAGTCAGTCGGGCAATGTTCAAATTGGTTCGCGAGGCAAATGTGTCTCCACAACACAAGCCTGCCTCGCGCGGCATCCCTTGTGAGACAGCTTCGTGATGTCGATACCCGCCTTACGATAATGTACGCTGAAGAGAGATAGAGCAAGGACCTCCGCCTTAAAAATAATTACAGTAAACAAATAACTACAAGCAGTGGTGTAGTTTTTATGGTTGCGGTTTTAATATACCGTTATGCTATCCTCCATCACAAAACCCTGGTGTTAAAATGTTTGTGTCGGCAACACGCGCATGTCCCAAGTATTGCACGCGTTATAGACGCGTCTTCAGTAGGTAAATGTAAAAAAAAAAACAAAAAATCTACACTAGCTTATCTCACCGCAAATTTGTATTTCGTCTGGTGTCAAGTTTATTGTAACTACTAAGCTCGTCTTAGGTCGTAGCGTAATTATATATACGCCTATAACCTTCCTCAATAACGAGCTATGAATTTCGAAAATATTTATATAAAAATTAGCGTGTGCAAACAAACTAACAAACGTTTTAGCTTTATAATATAAGTGTAAATTGTGTGTAAGTACAGATGTTTATTTATAATACTAAATTTAAAAAAAAATCATGGCAGCAGTTTGCAATTAAAAATATTTTAATTGATTTGTTCATCAATTAAGTTTTAGTTTAAATTCTAATTAGTACGATTTATTCTTGTAATTCATTATCCATTTTGTCTTGCCAAGACATGTTTACAAGAGCAATATTAAGTTCATAGGATTTATTGAAGTGAGAGAAGTAATAAACCGGTTCAACTTTTTACTATGCAATTACCTATAGTGTATGTGTAAAACATAAAAGCATATTTAGCATCCCCCAGAGTTCAATGTCTTTAAAGCTTAGTCGACGTTTTTAATAAGTGGCGGTTGTCGTAACCTCGTCCGCATGAAGTATTCGCGAGTTGACTGCGATGTCCTTGCCATCTAGACCTAAGTTGTTGTCCGCTACGCTCTGTGGATCAACAAGATGGCGGTTGGGGATCATCGGGACGAGAGGGACGGGGGTGCTCGGGACAGGTCTGCCAGTATCGCAGAGCCCTGAGCCCGAGCCGAGCTCTATTTTTAGCGCTGTGTCACCGTTCGTACGTTTGCGCTCGCGACCCGCTCACCCATGCGAATAAAGCCTTACCTACAGCAGTGGTTGAAGAATTAACATTAAAATACGAGCCATTCTAACAATGTACTGCAAGTGCCTTTAACTCGTTAATTATGTACCAGACTTTGTAAATTGCAAAGGGTTCTTCGCATCTTTTTTGCGATATTATAAGTTGTTGTGTATAAAACTATTGTTGACTATGATAATTTGCATTTCTTACGCACATTTTTTTAAATTTTCCATGGCTTTCACAAGCCATATCGGCCATGAGTCGTATTAGAACACCTCGTAGTGTTTTTTATTCGAATCACGTATAGCGTTCTATGTAACAGTAAGTCGACCGTCATGATGTCATCGGTATGTGATGGGCTGTGCCCTTTTGTGTAGGTGCAGTGTTATGTAAGGACATCTATATGTTATTATGTGTACTAGATCTATGTTTGCAGTATTGAGGTGTAGAGTGGTCGGGCAGGGGACCCCGGTCCGTTGTGTGACGTTTATCAATTTGTTACGTACATTACGGTTTGTACGCAAGTGTCGTATATTGTGGTTGTCATTTAGAGCCGTTATAAATGTTTTTGAGGTGGCTGACTTTTATGGTACACAATTCTTGTTAAAACTTTTATATTTTTGAGAAGTTGGTTGTAGATATAAGCTTTTAACTGCGACTTTGTCCGCGTGTTAATTTATACGTTTTTAAGTAGCTATGTGTTATTCTTATGTATAAGCTATAAAATTTGTAAAGGCCAAATATGTGATACAAAACAATTGTAACATGTTTGTAACTTACCATATTTGACGCAATAAACGAATACTATTATTTATTCTAAAGTTTCATCAAAATTCGTCCACTAGACTCAAATTCAAAATTCATTCATTCATGTAGGTTACAAAGTAACGCTTACGAAGGTCATAAATTATGAATAAGCCAGAAAGACGATGTCAGCGAAAGTTGCCTACGGCTAGTTCGCTGACGTGGAGCTATGAGAAGAACTAGTAAGAAGCTCGGGCTACTCTTTTTAATCACCAGATAGTTACAATCTTTTGTAAAATACAATGATAGCATGCAAGCTGAAGCAGTCAAAACGCGATACTTCTTTATTGATAGTAGTATTTGCATGACAAACATTCAAACATCCTCACAAACTTTCGATTAAATATTTATTTATAGGATTGTACAAGTATTACTTTAGATATTCATACAATCCGCAATGTCCATTTATGTAGTCTCTTAAACAGTGACTAACCGGTAGTAATATTTACATACATATACATATAAACATAACCTCACGCCTGTATCGCAAAAGGTTTGGCAGAGATTTCCATTTGCTCCGATCTTGACATACTTCTTCACACTTTGCTTTACGCGGTGGCAATAATATAATAGGTTAGTTAGGTAAGTAAATCTACGGACCGCTTGATGGGAAGCGGTTAGTGTAGACATCATTCGGGCGTGGTCGACCCTTAATCTTGTTACAAAAACAATTGGTGAATGGAAAAACCCATGAATAAAAAATTAAATGAACATTACAAATATGTTAAATAGGTTAGCAATATATACAAATATTTTAAATGCAAAAGTTTGAGTAAATAAATGTTTGTTTACATTGCAAAATGGCTGAAGGGATCTGGATGAAATTTGACACAAGAATATAGTCTGGAAAAGCACATAAACTACTTTAATTCCGGAAAAAATGTACGGTTTCCGTGTGGTAGATATTTTTTCGCGGATGGAGCAACGCGCAATAGATAGCAATACCTAATTTATATGTAAGTATTTGAGTAGTAAAGGTCTTATAAAAATTGTACAATATAAGATAACATTTTTTACGATTCTTTTGTAACGATTTTTATCCGGAAAAACATGTCTTCGTGGGATTGTACGCGCGGGCAAACCACGGGTAGAAACTAGTATTATTAAAATTATAAATTTATTTATATCTATTCATTATAAGTTATGCGGTAGTTGTTACATTGTACATTTTTTATTAATAACTATACCATATGTTTATGAATGATCGTATTTGAAGTGTATTACTCATAATATGAGGCCAATGCGCAATGACATAGTGAAGTAACAGTATCGGGCGTTGATTGTTGATGACGAGCTGTTTGTCAAGGCTTTCCATTTCGAGTGGACACCCACACGGACGTTTTAGGTGTCGCCTGGTGATTGCCACTTGCTTGCCATTCGCTTCAGCCTACGCGGGCGCCGAGGACTCTACCCACGGCCCTTTGTATATTACACAATATTTATTTTTGCATAAGATTCTTGCTTTATAACTATAATTTTATTATATTTGATACTTCTGTTTAATGCAGGCCCATTCTTGGCTGCTTGACTAGTATCACTAATTTGTACTTCTTTTTTGCAGTTTTGCTTGCGTGGTTAGGTCATTTAAACCCCATATGAATCTGAAATAATTGAGCGAACGAACGAAAAGTTCTCTTAGTCTACAGTAACAATCGGCGCGAGGTGTTTTGTATGTATAAATGTTTGTTCGACTTAAGCATCGTTGATTGGAACGTCGTGAAATTTGGTAGGCGAATTAATTAAACAAAAAGTATTGTTGAATTGGAACATGAGCCTAATCGTTCAAGGGGTTACCGAGATATAGTGAGGGTTGTAAAACGAGTACATCGCGAGTTCACAGTTCGGGCCAAACTACCTACTGCTAATATAGGAATGGTAGTTCTTAAGATTAGCGCGTTTAGACATACAACCCGTCTGGCCAGCTAGGTATAGTAGGCTAAAATCCGTCCAACTGTAAGGAAGAGACCTTTGCCCAGCAGTGGGACGTTTATGGGTTGACATGATGAGACATACAAACTCTTCAGATTTTTAATGTTAGCGATTGCACTGAATTACCAATGTATGGTGGTGTAAAAACTTTAACACAATATTTTGTATAGCCCATTAATAGTTGTTTCAAATCTGGGTGTCTCTAGTGTTCGTGATTTTATTGCATAACAGTAAGCATCGTGTATATTTTCAAAGAAAAAACAAAAGAATTGATGAGAAAACATTTTTATTGCTCATGAAGTGTCCTAACTAAATTATTTATGGCATTCGTGCACGCTGTTTGGTTGAAGGTGGGTACAGTAAAGACACACGCAATCACGATATATCTCGGTGACGTCAGATATTTACTTACTTATTCATAGAAAATTCAATAACATACAACAGTTAAACCGGAAACCACACAACCAAAACTCGGAACCTTAGTTTTGTATCGAGTATTTATAGTTATTAAGTCAATATGCACCGATTTCCTGCTTTTTTATTTTAACCCTGAGACATGCCAATATATTAATACGCATCCTCAATACATTTTATAATAAATCATTTTTTCTACTTCATTTAAAATATATATCTCCTGCATTATGTAGCCCTATCTCCTGCTATGTCGCAGTAGACTTTACAGGCATACAAATCACAGACACAAAATACCAATCAGTTTGGACACAAGTAACCCGCTTTCTTCCATGAATAAATACTCTCTTTAAACTAGCGCTCATTTAGGGATTTGTTTTGGAAGAAACAATTTCCTATGTCAGAGATACTCCATCTTAAAACCCTGGTGTAATAAAATGGGTCGGTAACACGTCCATAGGCTACGGTAACTGCATAACGTCAAGCGGGCTGTAAGCTTGTTTACTTCCTTGGTAGTATAAAAAAAAATAGTCAGAGTACACCTTGTGGAACAAACGATAGAACGCGCATATGGAGTAAAAGACTATTTGTTGCTAAGAGTATAACACTTGCAGCGCTCTCTGATTCTTCATATTTAATAAGTACATCTCTAAACTTCAAATAATCCATTAGAATAGTTACGAGGTAGCCATAGCGGATAATATTTAATCTTCATAATCACAGACGAAGCACTCAAATTTAAATCCACATTTATTATCATAGGCTAAAGGGCTTACAACTCGTGATGTTATTCTTGTTCTCTGATTCCGGGATACGAAATAGTATGTACATAAATCTTTAAATACAGGCACCTATCTGAGAGCTGCCTGATTACATGTCTTAAGCTTTGCATAATATGGAAATGGTGTCTAAAGTTTGCATAAAATACCGAATACGGACGTATTTTCCATTGATTTAATGGATGCTTAACAAGATGCTGATGATATACCAAATTCGAATAGTTTGTGAAAGATTTATAACGAATCCTGATAAATCTGTCATGTTCTCAGCATTTGTACTGCAAACACCGTTGAGGTTTTATTGTTGCAGCCCAAAATACAGCCACATTGACTGCATTGTCTTCGGTAGCCGTCAAGTCCTCGTGCAGGACACGATGTGAGGTGGGACATCGTTTGTAGGTAATTATGATTTGGAATAGATGAAAAGATTCGATGAATGAAAGTAATAAAGAAAGTACAATTGAATGCCAGGGTCATTCATAGGTGACAAGAGAATGTATTACCCTTTTACCGTCATCAGTGTCATGCCTTATATAGATTTTAAATCGCAACAGGATTTCTTGTTGTATGTGGCGCTGGGATAAGTATTATTTTATTATATTAAAGACAACTTCCACCTCTTACATGTTCTGTGTTCGGGCTTGACATTAACATGCTCTGTGATCGGGCTCAGGCTTGGAGCAACCATTTGTGGATCGCACAATTTTTTGCTTCTCCGTGTGGGGTTCAAACCCACAGCACGCCGCGGAGTGAATCAACTGAAAACACGGGACAAGAAATTGTATAATCCATAAATGGTTGTCCCGAGTCTGGGTATACTTTATGTCCGTTAATGTTTGTAAATTCTCCCGCGACACAGGGCTTGTTCTCTAGTGTGGGAGTTGTAATTTTAAAAAACAAACAAAAACTAATTAGGGATTCAAAAATATCTAAAAAAAGCTTTCTTTAAATGAGCTCTGGAGACCTATAAAGCACAGGTATACAATAACTACACAGAGTTATATTGCTGTGGTCTTCTGTAAGATGGAAGTCTCTTCCCAGTCATACTAACTCGCTTGTTTATTTTTTATTTCTTGGTAAGTATATGTATGGTTACACGTCATAATTTGCTTCACTAAGTCTGGCATAATGTTAGGTACATTTCCATTGAGATTTCCACGAAACTAAGCGTTAAGGGCAACCAGGATAGGTTTACAAAGTTAGTCTTTTATAACTAATAGTTATAGTAACTAAGTAACTTAATTCACCAATAAGCTTAATAAATAAGTAGAATAGGCTAAATAACACCAATAGTTTTAATTTTGAACGCCCGTCACAGAAGACAAGTGATTAAAAGCAGATACAGCCTCCTTTGTATATTTTACACTACCTAAGTGGCAAACAAGCATACGGCCTTCCTTATGATAAGCAGTTACCTAGCCTATGGCCGCTTGGAATACCTGGAGATTCGCACACGTGTTGTCCACCCAAATTCTTTTAACGACAGAGTTTTGTGTCATGGGGAATATTGAATCATTCATTTTTATCAATCAAAACTACTTCCACAACCTATAATTACTGTCCGCTGTCGCCTATATATGTATGTAGTTATTAAATTTTCGACCTGCTTCCATTAAAAATTTTAAATCTATTGATGAAATTAAAATGGTGGACAATAAGAACTTTATTTGGCTTTGTTAATTATTTTTATAAAGATTGTCTATGTCTATAATTACGTAGGTATATACATTTTTGGTGTAAATTAATGTTGACTCATATTTCTTTCATGACCATTTTAAAAGTTTTCCAATTGGTTTAATCAACTAGTCATATACAAGTTTCCTATTTTATACACAACTGCGAATGTAATTATGAATCACTGGTTATTTAGCATTTCCAACATAAAAGAACTAGGTGTTCCGCGCAGTTTTACCCGCGTTAAATTTGGATATAATCTCGTGCCACGTTTATTGTTACTGCCAAGCTCATAGCGTGATGTTTAATAGCATAAAACCTGATTTAAAAATAGGGCTATAAAGTGCCAAAAAATGTTTTTAATATGACAAGTAGTTTCAGAGATTAATGCGTTCAAACAAACAAACTGTTCAGATTTATATACAAGTACAGACTATCCGGTTCTTAGTTTTCAAAGACGTCCAATATGTGAGAAGTAGACTGCCTTGATATTTCGATGTTAATTTTTATAAATGTCACATAACGCGGCGCGGAGGCAGCATGTGCGCGCAGACACGGCTGCGCAGGAGTCGGGCGATCGCGACGTGCGACGTTATTACAACACGGAGAAAGCTGTAATCGTCTGGCGAAATCACACCCACAACGCATGTGCCAAATCTTTTAAAGAACCCCTCTCTACTTATATGGCAACTTAAACGGACTAGTAAAAGTTGTTTTTTGAATGAAGTAAATTCTTATTTATATGTTTCAAGGAGATAAATATTGGTGCAGTATAATTTTAATACAAAATTACATAAATGGAGTAACTCGAGTTACGTTGTTAAAAATAATTATAACTTGTTTTAGTTTCGATTCGCAAAATACTTTATTATTAGGTATAATTAGTTTGTGCTGAATTATTAAATGAATACGTGAAATAAAAACTTCAATTCCTTTTTAAGAGTATTTTGCGCGTGGTGGAGTGAGATATGTATTTGGCATATTCAACAAAGAAGGAGTGCGGGAAACTGGAATGTGTTACCTCATATGTAGAGTATGCAAAGCGGATAAGGTGCCAGAATCGTTCTATAAGTTTTTTTTATGAGGTTTTGTAACAATTATACTCATTTAATAACCATAGCAAATCTAATAAAAATTGATTCAGTATTTTTTAAACAAACAATCCTTATAAAGCGACCCTTTGCTTTGTATACTGCACATTAAGTTACAAAGTAAAGCAATAATTGTTTACATTCATGCTACCAATGTCAAACATATAATGCTGTATATACTGGCAACTAACGTAAGAGGATACAATTTTAAAAAGTAAGGATATACATACATACTCTTTGATCTAAAGAAAGTTCAAATTCTAATTTTGTCCACCTGGCGGTGTATAGAAATAGAGTTTTTTTAAGTTATATTACTACGTTGCGAAACAAACTTAAACCTTATGTACAGCTTAGGTAGCATACGGTCAACCTGATAGTTGGCAGTTACCGTAGCCTATGAAAGTTTGCAATCCTGGGAGCATTACTCGCGCATTGGCAACCCTACGCCTCGGAACACCGAAGTTTTGTGTTTTGGGTAACCATGGCATAAGAAATACTGTATTTTAAAAACTAGAGACTTGGCTCTCTAGACAAGTAGCACAAACGGTATTGGAATCGAAGAGAATAGAAAGCAAATGTGGCGGATTAAGATAAGTTGATAAGTTTACTACATTAGTTTATTCGTACACTTATGTTAATACCTTGCCTAGAGGGGTTGTACTCATGCACAAAAATATAACTACACGCCTATGTGTAGTTATTTTGGTTTGCTCCAGTCAATGTCTGACTATTTACAAAATTTGACCGTAACTTACATTTCAATTAAAATTATAAATCTTAATTATACCTTGTTATTAATAAGCTTAGTAAAACACAAATACAAACTAAATAAGCAGTTATACAAAATGATATGATTGCGGTATATTACGAATGACATGGCATAACATTACGTGTGTACGATGGACACGTATAAAACGCAACCTTGTATGATGGCAGACTACGATTGCGATGGTGAGCCGACCGTGACAATGACGCGGGATATGATAATGACGACTTGTATTACTATTGTCGAGTTTCGGTGTAAATATGTACTAGAAGCTGGGAGTCGACTGTGGCGTCTGCCCTCTGAGTGTGAGTACCTCAGTGACCGTTATTCGGTCACCGCTATGCGGTGCCACGCCATGGAAAATGGCTGCAAACATTCAAGCCTTTGGGAATTTGAAATAAGAACGCTTTATAGTGAACACATTATACCGAATATAATCATGGACCTAATTATAGGGGCTATTTACATCAAACATCTTTTTTCTTTTTTACAAATGGTTAATGAACCGTGTCTAACTGAAATATTGTTTAGAAATGACATTATGATTATATATATTATGCATGGTGATCATTTAACGTAGTTAGCATAGAAAACTGTGTATGCACTTATAATAAGTGTGATTTATAAAAGACTTTCTTTTGGCCACGGCTCGGCCAAAACGAATGTCGATTTTTGAAATCTAATCTTAATATGTTCTAGTCGTATTTTAGTAGTAGTCGTTTTTGAGTGAAGGAGTAACAAACATCTTCACAAACTTTTTCGCTTATAATATTATGCTGGACAAATTTTTGCCTTTTTTATACTACTTTGGTGGCAAATAAGCATACGGCCCGCTTGATGTTCAGCAGTTACCATAGACTATGGACGCTTGCAATACAAGAGATATTACTTTTTAAGAGAGGTAGGGCACAGAAAGCTTTCTCGTAATAAAATGGGTCGGCAACACGTCCACAGGCTACTCGCTAGTATGGTGCACTACCTCTCTTGAACACCTTACATTGCCCCTGTTGATTTTGTCAACGAGGAGATATTCTATCCCTCTTCAGGTCTATTCTTATTATCTTTGGTAAATGAGTAATCCTAATAAAACATAATAATAGTATAGCAACCCTTATATGTCCCACTGCTGGGCACGAGTCTCCTTTCCCCTATCAAGAGAGAGAGAGAGTAAGATTATTTAGGCCTTAATTCACACACGCTGGCCTTATGCAGGTTGGTGAATCTGACATGTCTTTAGAATTTCTTCTAAGACATATGGGTTTCTTCACGATGTTTTCCTTCACCGTTAGCATATGGTGAATCATTTGATTAGTACATATAAACTCCACAAAGTGAAATTTACATTGGTACTGCCACCCGGGATCGAACTCACACCTCTTGCGTGCAAGTCGGTTCCTTTCCCTCTCGGCCACCACCGCTATCTCATAATAAATATATATAAATATAACGTAAGGATAGTTCAATCGGAATGTCTCTTGGATACACCACTGTCATTCCTCCATCGAATGTACTATAATTTTCTGTTGGATTGCTGCAATCAAGTTAATTGTTCAAAACCTTAATTGGCTGCTAGTTATTAAAAGAAATACCTTTACTGCTGCTGTAAACTTGGACATCAACCTATATGGTACTGTATGTGCTATAAACTTACTACATCTATACCTACTAATGTTATAAAGGAAGGCAGAGTTTGTATGTTTGTTTGAATGCACTAAACTCTGAAACTACCAGTCAGGTTCTTATTTTTTTAAAGACAACTCCCGCACTAGAGAACAATCTCTGTGTCGTGGTGATTTCACACACATACAATTAACGGACACAAATTATACTCAGATTCAGTACAACTTTTTGATGGTTCACACAAAGATTAATTGTCCTCTGTGAATTGAACCCACAACCTCGTGTACAACAGTCGCATATTGCGGCTACTGGACCACCAAGGCAGTCATTTGATTCGTTCTTTTTGGATTCGATACCCCAATTTTTCAAGTACGTTATTTAACATCACTCTACAATTTAAGAGGAGCATGACAATAATAATAAACGAAATCCAAATTTATCGAGGGTGAAACCGCGGTGAACAGCTAGTATTGTAAAGAACTAAACATCGAATGGGCTTGAGAGTTCGTGAGTTATTTTTATAACGGTATATACTAGCAAAATCTTATCCTACTAATATTATAAATACGAAAGTTTGTGAGGGTGTTTGGATGTTTGTTGCTCAACAGTGCTCACCATAGAAGCGAGCGAAACCGACTGGGGAGGGACCTCTACCTTACAGGAGACCACCGCCAAATGAGTATAATATACACACAGTGGTGTAGTTGTATTCTTGAGCGTGATTACAGGCCTACGTGCTCATTTTAGGGTAACTGATTATATACATGCTAGACAAGCGGCCGCCCCTAGACAAGCGGCTTTGCACGGGTAATTTTTTTTTGCTTAATTTCGGGGATTCCTTTTATAAAATGGGTTAACATTATTAACCTTTGTTTCTAACCAGAAGGGAGTATACGAAATGTCATGCTTTTAACTTTGGAAATTACGGACTTGTATGTAACCGTTATCCTGTATTTTATCCCCATAGAGAAACTGCTTTTAAAATATTATTATATTACCTAAATTGCTATGTATCCCTTCTCTTTTCATTAAGCAAATCTTGCTATGTATAACGCGTCCTTTCAAATTAGAGAGCTAGAATAATATAATTGTTACTGAAATTTTCTTTTCGGCACTATAGGTTTACTGTAAAGATCGAGAAGATATTACAAGTACTATCACTGTATACAACTGTTTGTTGCCAAAATAAACTAAAAAAAAAAATATCGTTATCCTCATACTGGACTTACCCATTACCCAAAACATAATGATGTAATCGACACATGAGTAATGTTCTTGGAATTGTAAGCGTCCATAGGCTACGGTGACTGCTTACCACCAAGTGGGCTATACGCTCTATAGGCCTGCTGTGCACGAGGCTGTGCACAGCAGGCGCATAGAGACACACATAGGACAAAACTTTGGGTGACCCACAAAGAGTTGTTCTGAGTCTGGGTGTAATTTGTGTCCGTTAATTGTATGTCTGTGAAGTCCCCTTGTTCTCTAGTGCAGGATATGTCTTTAAAAAAAACAAATATAGTCTGGAGTGGCACGTGGGTTACTTTTTACCTCGAAAAATAAAACACTGTTATGTATCCCTAGGAATATTACCCTAGGAATGTAGGCGCGGGCGGAGCCGCGGGCGTAAATATATCTATCTGGTTGGTTTTAGTAATACATATATTTATTATCAATGCATATTATTGTTGTAAAACTTTATGCAAATAAATATGTATAGCCGGATTTTATGCCTGAAGTATTATTTACCAGTCTACCTTGGGGTGATGCAGTGATAAAAACAATGTAGGTGCAACATAAAAAGTCTCGATATCAGATATTCTACATATTCTGGGTTCGGTACTGAGTTAAACTTGACGGAATGTTTGTCTAGTGGTTAGTGACTTTGATTGCTAAGCTGGAGGTCGTGGGTTTTATGGATCACACCGGACAAACTTTGTGTGATCCATAAACGTTTGTCCCGAGTCTAGAAGTAATTTGCGTCCGTCAGTTGTATGTTTGTAAAGTCCCCTACGACACACGGTCTATACTCTAGCGCAGATGTTGTCTAAAAAGTTTACAAACATATAATTCAGGGACACAAAATACACCCAGATTCGGAAATTATTTGAGAATTAAACAATATTTGTCACGTTTGGGCATTGCCAATTTCAGAGGTATAACTTGCGTGTTGCTGACTCTCTCTTTTTTTACACCAGGGGTTTAAGATGTAGAATCCCTGCGATAGGGAAATGTTTTATTTCAAACAGCAACCCTAAATGAGCGCTGGAGACCGCTTTGTGTAGTTATTTGGCTGTGGTCTTCTGTAAGGTGTAGGTTGTTCGCCAGTCAGCCTTGCTCACTAATAAAGTGCCCTACTTCTCTTTGTTTTTTAGCTTTCTCTTTAAATACATTAAAACTTGTGATATGAGTCTAAGTCAACTAAAGCTTAGTTCTTAATAGATATCTATGTACATATAGTGTTTCTTGCTGCCCACGCCTTCATTGGTGCGTCGTGTCGGCCTTCTTTTCTTTATTTTAATTATTTCTAGCTCTAGGTATTATAAGCGTCAATAGTTTACAGTCACTGTTTACCATCACGCGGGCTGTAAGCTTGTTTGACATCTAAGTAGTATAAAAATATGCCATTTCGTTCTGTATTATTATAAGTTTTAATTCTATTTATATTATAGCGGTGATGGCCGATTGGAAAGGTAACCGACTTGCTCGCAAGAGGTGCGAGTTCGATCTCGGGTGGCAGTACCAATGTGAATTTGACTTTGTGGAGTTTATATGTACTAATCAAAAGATTCACCATCTGCTAACGGTGAAGGTAATCATCGCGAGGAAACCCACATGTCTTAGAAGTTATTCTAAAGACATGTCAGATTCACCAACCTGCATTAGGCCAGCGTGTGTGAATTAAGGCCTAAACCCTCTCTCTCACTTGATAGAGGAGACCCGTGCCCAGCTGTGGGACATATATGGATTGCTATTATTTTAATTCTATTCTAGTTAACCCAATAGCCTTATCTTCTGAAGCTATATACCAGTATTTGAATGGCCACGTATAATATCATATAAATAATATTTACTTAAACGAAATTTAGATTACCTTTCTACTTTTTGTACAGTTTATTACGTTCCGAATGAGAATTCGACGAAGCTTATATATAAATTTTGATGTTATATTAGACAATTCAAGTTGTGTGTGTGTACATTCAACCTACACAACCGGATTTTCTAGACCGAACATGGGTATTTGTCGTTTCTTTACTTGTATACCTAAAAATATTTAAAAGTATGACATTATGTTCATTCGATTCAATATAAAATGGTTCCAATAAATATACAAATACGTATCTGCATTTCTTTTCTACTATTTATCCTATTTTTTATACTAAGTACTAGGATACAAACAAGCTTACAGTCTTTCTGAGGGTAAGCAATTACTGTCGTGTATAAAAGAGGTCGGGCACCATACTAGTGAGCAAGCCCGACTGGGCCTTACAGAAGACCATAGTCAAATGACCACACACAGCGGTGTAGATGTGTTACTGTGTGTGAGTACAAGTCTCCAGAAATCAAACGTTGGATGCGTTTTTAACGAAATGTTTTCCTATCCCAGGGAAATTCCATCATAAAATCTTGGTGTTTATTTTTGGGTAGGTAACACGTTGTCGACTGCACATATAGTAACATCACAGTTTTGTGTTACAGGTAGGTTACATGGTTAACGTTATCTATATACGAGAAGAAAAATCTTTGTACCCTCTTTTAAACACAATGCGCGCACAGTGAGACTTGGCATAATATACAAAACAAAGTTCTGCAGGAAAAATAGAGAAGGACTGTAAAATGCTAATTACGATTAAATTCTGGCCACCGAGCGACTTCTAGTATATCCATGTATATCTTAAACTAGTGGCACGTCTCCGCTTCGTAAGGGTGGGCATTTAGTTAGATTTTTAATTTTCTTAATTTTCTTCAATAAAATACAACCTATGATAATGTAGCTTTCTAATGGTGAAATAATTTTAAAATTCGGTCAATTAGTTTTCAAGCCAAATAAATCTTTCCTTTTTATAATATTAGTTTAGATGAGCTGAGATCTGTCACGCATAGGAACACAAATAGACTGTGTATATTTTGCTAATTTCCCGTTACATGGAAGTCTTCCCAAGTCCGGATTGCTCGATTAATAAGAGGTATTAAGATTTTATAGCTAAGAGTATACAGATTTTTAGTTAATAGTGTAATATAACGTCTTATAGAAAGGACATTAAAATAACTATATACAGGTTTTTATTCTTAAGATTTATAGCTCGAGATTAATTGCTCCAGGCAGAAAAACGAGTACATTGCAAATAATAATTAATTTATAGGTTGTTAAAAGTTATTACACATAAACCTTTTAAGTGCTATTTGCAATATATTTATGTTGTCTATTTTTTTAGTTTGTTTTGGCTAGTCTTTTAGGCACCTTTCCTCAGAACTAAACTGACTTCGAACAGATATTTTGTTAATAGGTAAATTCATATACAATATCTGACTGTTTTACATAGTTTTGTTTTAGCTGTGTTTGTTTTGATTTATAAAGTTTTTTTTTAATAATAAAATTATTCTTTTCTTTGCCCGGTTCCCGTTACACGGGTAGTCAGCTTTCCTAATATGCTGCGTCATTTATTTCATTCTTGTGCGTTATTTTTTGTAAGTCTTATCTCCCACACGCCCTTTCGGACCTTTTTTCAAATCAAATCAAATCATTTATTTTCTGCAAGAAACACTGTTACAATCAAAGGTGTTATTACATGTACATGTTTCAAGTGATTCTACCGTAAGGCATGCAAAATGTATACAATTATGGGTGGTAAAAATCAAAACTGTCATTGAAATATACATATAAAATTAGATAGATTATTTATTTAATATTAACCTTCGTCACTTATATGATTTGTGGTATTGTCTCCTCTTTTTTCATTAACATTATTTTGTAAAAATAAGTCAGGTACTGTAATTCATAAGAGTTCTGGTATTGGAATGACATAGGTTATTAAATTAATTTGTGAACAGGATTCTATTGTCTCGAAGTTCTATAAGAGTTAAAAGAATTAATGAAAAAGGAACAGGAAAATTAATTTTGTGTCAATAGAGTATTAAAATTTAGATTCATTCATTTAGATCAAATGCATGATATTTATGAACGTCATAAAAACAAATGCTAGCATTTTTTTCCTATGGCAATTTGCTGACCAGGGGTAGGGCCTCGAGAAGAATTGGCAAGAGACTTGGGCCACTCTTTTTAATCGCCAGAGTATAACATTGGTATTATAAGTACATATTAAATAAAAAAATGATTATTAAATAAAGAAGTCATGAACTTTTAAAGTTTGCGATAAAATTGCTGTCCTTTCGTCAATCAAACGTGATGTCATAAAATCAGTCTGTCTGATAATATCAATATTTAAAAGCTTGTTCATACTTTTTAGAATAATAATTTACAATATAAAATTTTATTGCAGTAACTCTTGATATTTGATAAAATTGCTAAAACACCAAACAAAGTTTATGGTCGTCCGGCCCACACAAGGATGAGGTCAATGATATGTCCACCGAGCATAATTAGAATAAAATAGTTAGTTTTATACCATTTTAGATATCCAAGTAATAATTTATAACAAATAGTTTTTATCTGTCAATATAACCAATCAATTTGTGACGTCATCATTATTTTTAGAGATGTTTTTTACTTTTATGTAGATTTCAAATTTCAGGCATCTATTATAAATTTCTTGACAGGTTTAGACATGCAATTAAGTCGTTCTTTCTTAGCAAGGCAAAATAGCATATTTAACTAATACTTTTATATAACATAACTCTTGCAAAATTATATGGAAAAGAGCAAACAAAATATCAAATTGTATGAAAACTCACGAAGTTACTAGCGATATAATATTGACAATTCAAGTTAGCGCTACTCAATCGTGATATCACATACCTGTAATGCCATTGTAGTTGACAGATTTGGCATACTACTTTATATTCGTTTTCCAAAAAGGAACAGCAACATTTCGATTTTCAAACTTTAAAAGCTTCTATCATCCTTTTTTTTTTTTTTTTTTTTATACTACTTGGGTGGTAAACAAGCATACGGCCCACCTGATGTTAAGCAGTATCCGTAGCCTATAGACGCTTGCATTACCAGAGGTATCACTTGCATGTTGCCAACCCATTTTTTTACACCAGGGCTTTAGGATGGAAGTAACCCTGGGATAGGAATACGTATCTTTCAAAACGCATTCCTAAATGAGCGCTGGAGACCTGTACTCACACACAGGAACACAACTACACCGCTGTGTGTAGTCATTTGGCTGTGGTCTTCTGTAAGGTGGAGGTCCTTCCCCAGTCGGGCTTGCTCGCTAGTATGGTGCCCTACCTCTCTTAGATCCTTATTAATTAACCATACTTTTTCACTTACTTTGCTATTTCATTACTTTATTTAAATTTAAACTAAAGAATATTCCGTCAATTAATATTTATTTTGTTAATAATACTCCATTGTTTTGTAGTAGGTACAATTGCTCTGACCCATATATTAGACATCAACGCGCGCTGTTCCAGAACGAATTTTATTGTGTGAACGTGTTTAAACTCACATAACTTACATCCTCTTTGAGTTAGAACATCTAAGCTGATGTCAGGTTTTCTTAGAATAGTAGAAACATGAATACAATAATTGTACTTAATATTAAGTATGAGTAAACATTGTTACATGTAACCACAATGTTTGTTCAAACTTGTGCTCATATTCTGTCCTTAAGAGAGATTTACATTGTGTTCTGAACATTAAAGTAAACGTTAAGTTATATTGTTCACCTCGTTACTGTGCTAAGCTCTTAAATTTTACAAAGCATGTGTCTAACAATAGATGTGGTATGTTCATGCGTTTGACTTCAATAAGGAATACTCTTCTGAAAAATTGTTGGTGTACCAATGTATGTAAAATACTTAAGAGTATATTATTAAGCGTTGATATATGCAAAAAACACTAAACTGTACAAATTTGTGCAAAACATGGTTGTACTCTTTATTATATCAATCCCATAGCCTGATAAGACGGCATCCGTTGCGACCGGAGATAGATCAGGAGTAGAGTAAACACCTATATTTTTTTTACTTTAGGCATATATTATGAAAATCTATTTTTAGCTTGACTCAGGTATTGAGCCCAGGACCACTGATGTCATATGAGGTTCCGGTGATCCACCCGTGAAGGCGGGTGTAGGTGCACAGGGGGGTTTAAGTCGGTATACCGGCCGCCTACCACCTTCAGGCCGGAGAGTCCACCATAACTGCCTCGCTTCCCCCCAGGTGGGGCGGTATGCGAAAAGCATTTCCCCTCTACAAAAAAAAGGTATTGAACCCAGGACCTCGTAATCACCAGTCGTACTCAACGACCACGAGACCAACGAGGTAGTATATTATTGCTCTTGTACTGTTAAACAAAACATTAATAAACAACAAATTGGTGTAATAATACTTACAAGCGCATCAAATAATGTTGTATACAGTTATTACATTCACTCTCGCGTAAAGTATGATGTAGGTATAAGTAGTATTTAAGGGTAGGGTTAGTGTTGCTTAAAACAAGAAGCCCTGGCTTGTACCACCAGGGTTTTTAGTAAAGATTTGGGTAGGACTTCTCTTTAAATTATCCCCACACGAAACACAAACGTTTGATGAACCCTGGCGATGCAGGGATTGATCTCTAGATCGGCAGTCTTGTTGTCTTCAAACTGTTACCAAATGTAAAAAATTCACGTGAATTTAATCTGTGAAAGTCAAAAAGTTTTAAGTTTAAACATTTTTTAAATAGCAGTGACCTACGTAAAAGTGAAAACAGCCCGTAGGCATAGCGCTGTGCATCTGATATTTAACTTTTTGTGTTAATGTAATGACATATTACCTACGCCTGCGTTATTTCATATTCAATTTTGCTTTTATCGTGTGCCTTTGAATAACATCACCAGAGGCGTATACTTCGGACAATCGAATTGTACAGCCATTACTGCGATTGTGTTTTTCAATAGACCTATAAAAATAGATGTAATTGGTGATGGGAAAAAAACGAAGAACGCTTATTGAGCCCCGCGCCGACGAGCCGCGGCTCGCCCTCTACCGCCACGAGGATGTTAATAGCCGAACAGAAGCTACACTTTTTATACTTCTTTGATAGAACCAGTAGGAATGTGTGATTTAATTTGTATAACATATGTGAGGCCACCGAAGGCCGCATATTTTGAAAATTGATGTGCTGTCTTGTATCGATTAAATCCAATAAAAATCTAATAGGAAATATTTTAACAGGTTCAAAGTTAAGTATTTTTTAATATCAATTGCTTCAAGAATAGACCTGTGTCCTATACCTTTTTCTAACAATAATATGGATACTAAAACTTCTGCCAATTCCAATGAAATTTTAATACCGCCCTTGTATTCTAATCGCCGACCTTTCTGGCTGAGAGGTACATGGGTGCCTGTCTTTTTGCAATAGTGGGCGAACGGGTTTGGTGCTCGCTTTATCGCCCTTGCAGCTTAGTATAGCGTGTAGATAGAGCAGGGCTGGCAAAAGCTCGGCCACTGGGAACGCGTTCCAGAGAGAGGTGCAGCGCGGGGGACGCGCATCGCGGGGCAGCCGCGCCGCGGGTGAGGGGCAGGGGGGCGCGCAACCTGCGCGAGCGGCGAAGCCTACGACTTCGCGTTCAGTCATTGTCCGACCAACATCTCGGTCGTACGTACAACCGACCGGCGTCGTCGCTACTTCATTTGTCGTACGAGTGCCCGTTAAACGAACGGTTAACTCCGACCCTTGGAGTGTAGGTGCAGTGTTCAGTGATGGTGTGTTTTTAGCTATACAGTACGGAAGTGTATCGCTAACAAGTATTACCGTCTACGCTGTGTGGCGAGTTCCACGGAGTTGCCTAACGGCTGTTCGCCTGCCGGCGAGGGAAGGCGGGTCGCATCTACCGGGAGGAATGAGCCCCGTACAACACAGATCTTGCACTCACCGATGATCTCAAGGTTGGTCTCGTATCACTGTATCTCGTCCACCGCGAACATATGCATCACGCAGTGTCGCAAGCGCGACTTGGCACGACACGACCCCGCGACCGCACTCGCATTCTAACTACACTCTATTCTGATCTCATTCCAATAACTTAACATTCATTTTAGCTCGCTCACATCTGAGAAACGTTCACTCGCTACTGCTTTATTGTTCATACTTTATATAATTAACGAGAAACTCTCAGTTCTTTTTCTCTCATTAAAATTTTATAAGAGTCTAATTGGTCATAACTGTTATCCGGATTGAGAATTAATATTGTCATTGTAGATCTCACATCATTCTAATATAGATAACCAGACAATAATAACCTGGAACGATAACGAAGCTAAATATTACAGGTATTTTTACTGTCACTTACGTGTTGTGTAAAGTGCCCTTTACCGAAATATCCTAATGGATTCCACAAGCGTATTATGAGTTTTTTAAAGGAACTATTACATAAAAACGTACCACATGGAACTTATTGGTGACTGCAAGAATTGCAAAACAAGAAAGTTTGCTGTAAATGGCCTTATTGCTCTTACGTAGAGTTGTCCATAGGGCTGTCACGAAGCATGTTCTTACAAAGATATGTAAACCAAATGTATTAGGGCTGTTCTTTATTATGTACCTACATTTTGTATAATTTGATTGGATAATTTATAACCGGGTCAGCTTCTCAATACATAGTAAGAAGCAGATTCATAAGCAACTTTTGTACCTAATGCACCCATATTTCCAAACAATAAATTTAGACTATACTTAGTAGAGCCTCAGCACGTAGTCTAGTTGACATATTACGACAAATGCTGGTTCTTATCTCTGTACCTACTTTAGAGTTTGGGTCAAGTCCATATTAGTCGCAACGTTTTACCAAAGGGCTAAGCTTTCAAGGTATCTTGGTTGTTGTTTTTCTCTGTCTGTTGTTGCAAATTTAGATATTATATGACTACGCTGGTTACGCTTACATGAATTTGCATTACAAAAGAAAAGAATATTCGCCATATATATTCTGTATGTCTGGTTGTATTTCTCGTATTCATTCAATAGGTAACACCATTAGTTTTGAAGTTAACTCTTTAGTTTCTAATCAGTGAAAGTTTCGACAAAATGTAGGTAACAGTTTTTATGTAGTGTTCTAATAAGCCGAAAAAACTGATTGATTTTATGTAATACGTATATATAATACAAATTATAATAAAGTATGACTAGGACCATTTTTAAGGTGCGGTTTGACTGACTCACTTTTTCTAACCAATTTGAATTAGGTATTAACTTTCGAGTGTCTCCCACGCATAGTATTTGCATAAAATTATGACATTAGTGGACCAAAATAAAAAACCATTATTAATTAAATCTAAAAGAAGTAGGGCACGATATAGGTAGGTAAGGAAGACTGATGAAAGACCTTCAACGTCTCCTGTCACTGACCTCCATCAATCGTAGTTGTGTTCCTCTGTATGCCTTCTTCTTCTCTTTTGAGTCGGCAATATGCAAATGATGCCCTAAAGGTATGACGAATTTGCCACAAATAGGTATATATGTGGCAAATTCACCATACCTTTAGGGCAGAAAGGTCAGTTAATAAAAATAATATTTCTTTCATTTTTGCCATACTTGAGGTAAAAACCCACGTATCGTAGTCTTGTGAAGTGTCTACATACATCGAGATCACGGACACAAAGTACAACACATACTAACAAGATCTACAGATCAGTTCTATGCAATAATAGAAACGGCAACACATCGTGCATTAGTAGTAGGTGTGGCGATCAGATCCTAAACAATGTATGTTAGTCTAGTAATTAGATTGGTATTGTAATATATAAGATATCATTCATCAATTGACTACACGTTTGGTCTAGTGGTTTATGTGGTCAAATTACCAATAACACTTCGCCAAGATGCAATTCCCATAACAGACAAATATAGATATACGAGAACCACAGATAATTGTTACAATTTTATTTCTTATTTCTAGATTTGTTCACTAGTGTAGAAGTTATCTCTAAAAATAGGTAGCATTTTTATTTCTGAGATTTTGTTGTCGTCTAAGATTTTGCGCTCATTATACATTTATGTAATGTTTAAGTAACAGAACGCTGACGTATTTAGAAAAACCCATTACTAAAAACTAATTGACGAGAATAATTATCATAATGACATGAAAACTCAAGCATGATAACCCTAACAAAGCTAGATTTCCAAGCTAGGATAAGCTGTTTTTCCATAGCTGCATCCGGTGCGCCCGCGCCATCGCGTTATTACGCAACATGATGCAATAGTCTGATATTGTAACAACTGTAATAATGTGCACTTATTATACATTACTTAAGATCAAGCGTGGACTAAAATTACTTTATTTATTACAAGCTTTTATTTAACTTGCAGAATTTGCAATTTGTAAACCATTTTTCGACCAATCTCCGATACAATATCTGATTGAGCTAACATTTCGGATTATGTAAATCCAGTCATAATGCATTGTGCAAATATTGGATTTTAGTAGATTGTATGTCCGTTTTTACTGATCAAATCTTCTCAATTGTTAAATATTACTTCTAACAAGCCCAAACACGATGGTTTTTAGAGAAATTCCAATCAACTCGTCTTTAAACTGTAGTCGCTATCAAATCATGATCTAAATAATAATATAAAGAATAAGTATTTTTAAACGCAAACTTTTATCGTATATAATCATCTTTTGAGCATCAAGCCAGCTCCATGCTGCGTGATTGCGTTTAAAAATACTTATTCTTTATATTATTATTTAGATCATGATTTGATAGCGACTACAGTTTAAAGACGAGTTGATTGGTATGCAGAAAATGACACAAAATGGCTTTTGCATTCCATGTAACTTGTCTGCACTTTGTCGATACCTGTTTTGACCCTTCCCTTTTGCTTGGATTACGTTTTATATAATATTTTCCTTGTATCAGCGTAATAATTTGCTTCGAATTTTTGTTTTTTTTTTTGGTTTATATTGCCAATTTCACTTTAAGGCACAAACTACCAGAGAAAAAGAATACTGTATGTATCTGGGGCCATACGTATGAGTTCCCTATAGTGATATGTTTCTGATCTTTTTTAAGTTAAAAATAAAACATGAGATGATTTCAAATGTAGATGGCAAATGAAAAGCGATTCATCTTCAATTTTAGTTTGAAATTCGTTTGTATGTCATAATATGCCAGTAGCTGTATCATGACGTTCTTACAGTGATAAAGACTTCGATTCTTGCCAGTTTTGTCAGCTGGATGTTTCATAACAGCTGATGTATTTTCCTTTTTTTATGTTGTAAAGAATGTTATATCTTAGTTGCAAAAGAATGAATCAGATAAATAATACAACTATGCGACTTTCACTAGATGACAGATGAAATCCCTGACCATTGTCGCCGGTCGAGCGAGCAATACATGAATACGACAGCAGTATATTCGTTGATTTTATTTTAGTTAAGACTGTCTGACACTGTTAGACTTTTTTGGTAAAGAACGTGATTTGTTTGATTTTTTTAAATAAACAACTCCTGCACAAGAGAACCAGCTCTGTGTCGCAGACTTTACAAACATACAATTAACGGACACAAAGTTTTGTCCTGTGTGGGAATCGAACCCATAACCTCGTATACGGCAGGCGCATACTGCGGCCACTGGACCACCAAGGCAGATTGCTGATTGCTGACCACCATGATGTCCATATAGCCATTCATATTTGATTTATTACTCGACTTTATTAAGGCATTAAGGCAGTCATTTTTGTACGAAACTAAAATTTACTGGCTCTGCGTATTCCAAATCCTAAATCTATTCACTTTTTTTTTATCCTATTTGGGTGGCAAACAAGCATACGGTCCGCCTGCTGTTAAGCAGTTACCGTAGCCTATGGACGCTTGCAATACCAGAGGTATCACTTGAAGCTCTATTTCATCATGCTATCTCCGTTTCTTTTGACAAGTAAGCGAAAGACGAACATACAAATTGTTATAAAAAACTTGCATTATGTAAAAAGTTTTGTCTTTAATTAAGCTAAGATTTCAATCGAAGAACAGGCATTATGTTGTAAACCTGTTCATTTGGTCAAGGAAATTCGATTTGGCAATTAAATGGCTCTGACATAAATGACGTTCACGACAGCCTTGGTCATAGTTTACCATGTATGAATATTTAGATAGCAAACAATGCAACTAGAGGTACGTTTTCACTTGTCTGGTTTGTCTATTGTACGGTTCGGAAACAATTTTTTGTCTAAAACATTTTTTTGTATTGTATGTTGGCCAGTTACCATGAAGATTAAGGTTCTAAGTCGGCTTTAAACCTCTTTTTTTTATTTGTTTTTAAGAGCCAAGCTATTGCAACATTTCTCATTAGGAAACGTTTGATTGGGGAAGAAACTTTTACAGAAAGTTAGGCAAAGTGACTTCTAATAGGCAGTGTTTTTAATTTGTTACAACTATTAGGGTCAAAATTGAGACATATAATGTAGAAGTCAAAAAGAAGTCAAAGGATAGGGAACAGTGGCGATTGCTCAAACGAATAGAGCTGAGAAATAAAAATTAAAAAGGGTTACCAAAGTACTTTAGGTAAGCACTGTGTCAACAGCAAGGCCTTGTTACTAGGGTTGTCAATTTAGAGTTTTTGATTTTGTTTTTTTACATGGCAACGGTACACCTACTAACTACATTAATTTCTTACTTTCTCTAGTAAGCAGTTACTCTAGCTTGTAGGCAATATGATGGATTAATTATCCGTCGAAATCTAAAATTGCCGAAAAAATATTATGGCCGAGACCAAAAGTCGGTCAAACTCTATTGCTTAGGTAGTATCGAGGGATCGCATGCTTATTTGCCGCCTTAGTGGTAAAAAATATATCCCACGGATGTTTAATGTACCTTGTGTGACTTAACCATATGGCGTTTTAGAGGCTCTATGTCGACCTTCGAGGCAGTTAAAATTGTATAATAACATACCAAGAAGTTTAACGGAATAGCTGCCACTCAAATATCTTATTAGAACCGGCTAATTGGCTGTCTCATCCATTCATTAATATATAATTATATTATTGTATATGTTGATTATCTACCTTGGTATCCAACTGCCATCAATTGCATATAGTTTTTTTTTATAAAAAAATGGTTTTTTACTACTGCGTAATTATTCAAAGTCAAATGAAACAGCCAGTAATAACTAGTGTTGTTTTTTAAATAAAACTATTAAGTTTCCTGGCAGTGCTGTCGCCGATTTCATTACTTTAATTAGTACTTCACTAGCCAATTAATTATGCCTGCCATATGCATTTTTATGTGAAGATAAAGATTAAAACTAAAAATATAATGATATCAATCAGTAGCAGGACTATTTATTAGTTTTTATTAAGATGTGAAAATGTTTCAAGCTTGTTGATTTACAAACCTTTTGAATGGAGTGTTTTACAACAAAGAAAATATTTACTTATTACGCGTTGAAAGAAGAATTGAAATATCAAAATGATTACCAAAAGTTATAAATTTTCAAAGTTTGACAATTAGTATATTGCTCCCATTTCAATTAATCAGACATTAGTGCTGCAGTACTGTTAACTACGAGGGCGTTACGGGAGTGTGACGTCATTAAAACAGTAGTTTTCAAAAGTCAAAATGTTGATAATTTCGTATTTTTAAAGCAATTATATTTTTGTTTTCACTTTTCAGCACAATTTTGCTTTTTCTTTTCGTTTTGTTTTAAACCAACGAAAACGTAGCCTCATACCCTGTTGCATGTTTTCGATGAACATAAAGAAATATTGCGTGCATGTGGTAATTAAATGAATATTCTGAAAATAACATGACGTCATCTATGTGATAAAAAGTCCGTTGTTCACAGAAAAATCTTTCAGAATTTGAATAAATTTACTCCTCAGTTGTGAGGCATACAACAATCTGCTACTTAATTGCTTTATAATCCAAATATAGACTTAAATAAGACAAATGGACGCTGTATCGGCTTCTCTACAAAAAAACGATGCAGCTCATTGGATAAACTGTATCGAAAGTGATTGCTTTAGATTGAGTAAGCAAGTCTTTTTTCATAAACGAGGCATTCTTACACTAGCATGAATTTTAAAATAAGCCTTGAAGAGTTGTGAGAATAGTGGCTTAATAATTAGATTCATAATAGTTGCAGTTCATTAGCCCTCGGCCTATTGCATTAATTATTCGCGTGGGTTGTTGTTGAGAAGGATAGTGAGAATAGCAACAAAGACACAGTATGAGTAGACGAGGTTGCACCCGAGCGTAGCGCCTCCTCCAAGGCCCCTTTGTTCTTAATGCAATATATTCCCACCGAGCGGTTATTGTAATCAAGTATCAACGGCAGATCAACTCGTTTTTATTCCACGTTTCGAAATAGACACTACTATTTTATTATATTCCATTCTTAAAGTAAAGTATCCATCCATGCATTATTAAAATCTTTGGAACAACATCGGAACATAGCACCTATTTAAAAGGTTTTTTGCGTAAAAACCGGATACTTGTAACGCGAAACACGCACGCTTGTTATATTTTTATTACTTGATTGTTTGCTGTATTCAGACATTCTAGCATAGTAACTCACTTTTTTATTTATTATTATTAACGGTTCGAAGATGGTGTCTAGTTCATTAGCTTAATGATAAAATCTACCAGTTTATCTAGGTATCTGAATACTTTAGATATGCACCAAGAAGGTCAAACTGTTTGACATATTTACTGGTCAAGTGTAGATAAATCCTTTATAACGGATGCGTACATAAATATTCAGGTATGTAGGCTTTATAATAATATTATGTATGTTCGGAGATTTTGTGAGTGATGGGTGTTTCTATTTTCTATGCAAAGATAGAGTAGCCTTTATCTACTTATAAACAGAAAAATATATTTAAGTTAGTATTTATAGTATTCATAGCTTATAATTTAATTGCTGTGAAACTTAATTATGTAATAAGGTCAACTAAAAATAACATACTACAACATACCATTAGTAGTAGTACCATTAGTAAGTAGAAGGAGGTGTTAAACATCCACTTTTCACCAGGCTCTATGTTTTGTGTCATAGAGGCTTTATTTGTCATTTATCGGGCGCATTATAATAAAAAAAAGTATATTATAATTTCGTATCCTTAGTCTTATTGGAGCTAAGTCATAAGATGAGACGTTTGTTCCGAAATATCAACCTTGTGTTAAAAGGGATAAGGTTAAAAATAGCTTAATGACATATTTCACATGATGCTTTATCGTGGAGTTTGTTCATTGTCTTAAATTTTATAAGCTCCCACAAATTACTTATAGTTCAATAAAATTCTTCACATTGTATCATGACGTTAAAACAACACGAACCGAGAATCCGTCAATAATGTATCGCGGCAGGTGGCGCCGCGCCGTATTGGTTGCGCAGGCGCACCTGTCGCTGTTCACCGCCCCTGGTCGCCCGACCGCCGACCGGCGACATTGGCCCGTTATGTCATTCCGTAATACAACTATAATGTACGGTCCTAACTCATCCCATATTCTCACGCAACCACACATCAATATCCCATTGCCTGTGAGAAACTGTATACCCATTAAGGCAAGTACCTCACGTGGCTGGGAAGCTCTTTCTTCTGAATGTGACTGCCTACTTATGACATTTCTATAATTTGATCATTTTGTCTATGTTGTTTTATAATAGTTTTTTAATGTGATATTTCATATTACACACAGTTTAAGCCGTGGGACTAAAAAGATGAAATTATCGCACAAGTCTTCCTTATTAAGATGAGATGCAAACTTAGAATAAATATTTGATAATCCATTCCTTAGGTTGTGTTCCACAGCTTTACTACTGGCCTACACAATAAAGCTCTAACAAATAACAGAGAGACACAAGGCTAGTGCCGGTATGTCTAGAATCATGATGTTGATGATGTTTTTACACTAAGAAAAGATTTTATAAAAAAATCAAAAAGGGTTAATTAAGGGCTATTTCCTTATTTATACTGTACCTATATTATCTACACACATGGTTTCAGAGTAAAGATTAGATATTGGCCGAATATTCTGCTACGGCCGAAAACGAAACTTTTTCTTAGCTTCTTTACCTTAAAGGAAATATGAAGGCAGGCATATCATTAAGTTAAAAGTATTGTTATAATGTTAAAATAACTTAAGTTTTTTAAAACACAAAACAAGTGGGTAAAGTTGGTCAGTAAATTTATTATTCGCTTTTGTCTGAGGCCGAATATACAGTTGGTTTCGATTTTAATAAAATCTGTTTTAAGACTAAAACAGATGCTACTATAAAAAGTAATATATTGCAAATTTATGTAGTTCTTGATATTACGTACATAGCTATTATGTAAGTAATTAAGATTTTGGCAAATTTAACTCAATAAATAGGTTAAATTAAAGATCTTAACCAACTTTTATTAAGTTAAATAATGTCGAAATGATATCACGAATATTAATTTTACCTAAAGGGCAATTATTACAAGGTGGATTTCAACTACAGGTTGAATTTGAAATAAAGTATGAAAGGATGCCTTATTATTATAACTCTTTACGTGGGTTGGTTTGCCAAGTTTCCGTTTGTATTAAATAATAGTTGGATACTTCCATCGATCATTGTTCGATGATTCCTTGTATAAATTATTTATATACGAACGGAAATTGCAAATACATTTTATACTCAATGAAAATTGTAATAGGCTGTCAATTTACTGTCACCGGTGACTCATAGTGAATCCGAAGTCTTTTGTTGTTTTGTATGAGTAAATTTTAATGATGTAATGTCAAAGAAACAATCACTTATTATTTTTTATTACGAGTAGTAAATAATTCACTTTCTTTAATAATACTCGTACGTAAGTAATTACATTCAAATCTAAAATCAAACAATTTCGGGTTATATTATTATTAGGTTCTTCAAGAAAAGAGTTGAAAGTTTTAAAAGGTCGCCAACGCGTGAGTGTCTTAGGTATTGAATCGTTTAGTTCCTATTTATTAGAGGGCACAGTTTTTGCCATATTGGACTCTATGCTGCTACTGAGAATATTCTCAAAATACTGCCCGATCTAGACTTTCATGATCACAAGCTTAGGCCGCGAAACTAATAAGGTAGTTTTAATTAAGAACTAGTAGATTTAAAATCGTGTCACCTACTACATTTTCTCGTTCATTTACTTACATAAATCGTGACAGAAATCGGAAAGCATACACTTACATTAAGAAATAATGCATCGTCACTAATGTGTTACTCAATAAGAAAAGTGAAATATAAAAATAACTGATGTTAAAAACTACTCTGTGGAGGTAAACTACAGCGACAAGTCGTGCACCTTACTGCTGGCCTGTTGGTCCAGTGGTTACTGACCGTGACTGCTAAGCCGGATGTTGTGGGTACAAGAATCGAACCCACAATCTTCGGTTTACCCAAGACTAATATTTGTGATGAGCATGATTCTTTGTTCTTTGTCTGGATGTTATTTATCTATTATATATTTATCTCATACTGGCGGCTAGTCCCGGCTTCACCCAGATTAAATTATTTTCAGCGCATTTTTTTTTTCGATCCTTCTACAGAGTATTTTAAAACTTAAAAAAAGAAAAAGACAAATAATCGGTGAAGTCTTTGTCAAGTTATGGCATGACCAAGAGAAATATATAGACTAGCTAAACCCGGTACGCTTCGCAATAGCTCATTCTGATATACTTGGGTTTACCCGTTCCCGAACATTGGTACAAGAAGTTGTACCAATATTCAGGAACTGGTAAACTAACGGGCCTATATAACGCTCCATAAAATTAGCTATCTGCCAAGGAAAGTCCCGTTAAAATCCGTCCAGTCGTTGCGGAAATTACCAGACATAATCAGACGAAAATTAAAAAAATAGCATATTTGTTATTAGTAACCGTATACTAACGTGTCATATGTATTTGTCAGAAAGCTGTTACCAGACACTTTAATTTTATTTTATGGATAGAAAGTATAAATAATATCTATACTCTGTCTGCTAATAACCACACAACTATTATTAGTTGTGTGGTTATTAGCAGACAGTTATTAGCAGTAATCGCTAGACGAGGGAACTATGCAGAGCTTATGCTCTGCATAGTTCCCTCGTCTAGCGATTGCTATTATTGAAAATATATTAATTAAGTCAGAGTTGGACATTTGATGAGCGATGGACAAATACGCACATTCTTGAATGTATACTCATTGTTTGTATTAAATACTAGAGTCGAAAGTACTTTATGCCAATGGAATACACCCTAACTGAACAATCGTTGTTTTAAAACTATTCAAAGACTTGTGTAGTTATTTTGAATATTTCAAAATAACTAGCAAGAAACGTAGGTCGCTCTATTTAATAGTCGGATAGCATCTCAAGGTGTTGCATTTTTTAATTAATTAACTACATAGTCTTTGGCCAAGTTAGTTAATTGCCCCGTTCAATTTAAACGTCTACAATCTAACCGATTTGAATCCTATTCTCGGCTTTGTATTAATTTAGACGATTTCAAATCCTTTACCAAAATATACTTCGTTCAGTTGTTATTGATAAATTCAAATAAGATCGAAAATGAATCGTTATACGAACGTGATGGTTTTCAATCGTTCATGGACTGCGATGATTGCTTACCATTGGGTAGGTAATATGCCTTCTTAAAGCGCTCGAAAGATGAATATATTTTTTGTTAGCCAGTATCGTCCCACTGCTGAGCCAAGGTCTTTCAAATCTAAACAATGGATAGATGGGATTAGAATTTAATGGAATTAAATTTTAATCCCGTCTATCCATTGTTTTATTCCACCAATCTTCTGTACCTACCAAGGTCGTCACGCCAGCGTTTTCTAGGCCTGCATCGGCGGCGACGCCCATCTTCAGGGACCCACTGTGTGAGGAGTCGTGCCCATCTTTCCGAGTGCATACGAAATACATGTCCCGCCCACTCCCATTTTAGTTTGGCACATTTACCACCGACATCAAAAATATTTTATTATATCAAAACTTAAATAATATTGCAATGATCAGAATATCATATGTCCAATGACGTCGTAAAACAATATGTTGTTTGCTTTGCAGCTGTAAAACAAGAGGTAGGCCCGACCCGATCCTTAAAAACTTTCCCCACATTTTTACTCTCAACAGCCAAAACAGGTTTGAAAGTGGTTAAATATCTGAAACAACATTTTACTCGTCCATTGCGAAACAATAAATGCGAAATGGACCATTCACGTGTACGATGACGGACTATAAAATGTTTTACTTTTGGATATTTCGATATACTCAAAATAAAGACTATAGGTACGTAGGTACGTATAGTCTTTATTTTTTAGTGAAAACTTATATGATATGGTAGTGTAAATTAATTCAGCTTAACTATATAGTGGCTCGTTCGTCTAACTGTACTTTTATAACTGCCCATATCTCGGCAATTACTAGACTAACTTAGCTCATGTTTAAAAATATGTGTAAAAATACATATTTTTGTCTCATAAATCCGAGAAAACATTTATGCATGGTAAATGCTGGATTGGTCCCCGCAGATTCGGAGAACTTTTGTCGCTTGTTTAAAAATAGTAAAGGTATGAAAAATAATATTTTATGGTTTCTTATCCCAGGGTCACCAAATAATCCAAATAAAGGTGTCTCCAAGTTTTAGGGTCAGTAACGTGTGAAAAGTCATTCTAGTAGCGGCTACGGTAACTTCTTACCAATAGAGAAACCGTTTACTTGTTGGTCACATTAGAGCTATAAAAAACGACGTCCTCTTCAAAATTATGCGATAAACAAATAGGCTAATCGATTTCAAGGCATCTTTGACATTCGACTTATCTCTAATGGCAGTGGCATTTAAATATTAGGCAATCTTCAGTTGCAGTGTCTCTTGTATCTATTAGAACCGTAGCACATTATCAATTGGCGATTAAAGCTTTAAGTAGATGAAAATATATCTAAAAGAGGTAGGGCACCATACTAACGAGCAAGCCCGACTGGGGAAAGACCGCCACCTTACAGAAGACCACAGCCAAATAACTACATACAGTGGTGTAGTTATGTACCTGTGTGTGCGTACAGGTCTCCAGAGCTCATTTAAGGATGCCTTTTGAAAGAAACGTATTCCCAGGGATACTCCCATCATAAAGCCCTGGTGTCAAAAAATGGGCTGGCAACACGCAAGTGATACTTCTGGTATTCCAAGCGTCTATAGGCTACGGTAACTGCTTAATATCAGGCGGGCCGTATGCTTGTTTGCCACCTAAGCAGTATAAAAAATATATATATAGCGACCGATGGCTTCGCTTGACATATTAAGTGGAAAAGAGGCGAGAGAGGAGATACACCTGTTATCTTATGACAATGAACATAAGGTTAAAAATAAATAAAAAAAGTCTAAAAAACAAATGTATGAGATTTGACGTAAGTCTACGATATAATGTCGTAAAGTTACGTCAAATCCCATATATTTGCTTTTTTGACTTTTCGATTCGATTATCGCTTATGCCACTTGTCTAGAGGGGCTTTTGTGTCTGCATTACTGTCCGTGAAAGCGTTAAGCTTTTGTTCCAGTCAGAGTAAGATATAAGCGATCGATTGCTGATCCTTAAATTTGCCAAAGTGTTGCACCTTAAAAATAACTAACGGATGCAATTGGTCTATTCTAAGTAATTAGCCAACACCGTACTTAAAAAGCTAACTAGATAACAATTGCCACAAATTACTATACAACTAGTAATCGCATCAAAGGTCACAACAAGGTCATCTGAAAGGAAAGAGATTTATTTGACATTAAAGACAAAATAATGAATGAAGGAAATTGTTACTAACATCTTGTTGCCATGTTGTTATGCAGTTAAGAAAAACATTGAACTTTAGCGAGATATTACGTTTATTGCAGAAAAAAAATAACGTGTTATGTACCTATTCATAATTTACCGTTTCGCTAAAAGTATTATATATACGAGAACGTGGCTTTAACGTGGTATTTTCAACAAACCCTTTTAGGAGATGTGTCACATTACCGTTTACTATTTATCAAATTACATAGCTTTATACATAATTTTGGCGATACAGTGTGTGGTCTTACTATATTGTTTCTGAGATGTTTTTCCTTATCATAAAACTTCAATGTTCATAAAATTGCCTAGAGAGCAGTATTTCAATTGTGCAAGTCCAGAATTTTCCCACCTCTATCGCGTTATGAGTGGCAGCGCAGAGGTCGTTTAGGTCGAGGCAGCGTAGAGGTCGAGTGCAGGTATTAGGGCACAAAGAGCAAGACGAAGAAGTGAGACATTGTTTGCGAGTCAGTGCCATATTCACACCCAAGAGAAAAAAAAAAACATTATTATTACGGACAAGACGAGACTGAACATGAAAATAAAATAAATAAATTAACCTGTTTCGAACGCAAATATTATTTTGGTCATTACAATCGTGAATGTAGACAAATAGTTTGCGTAACACTACGTTAAAGTGCAGTAAATGTAATTTCGTATAACGTTATAGTCATTAGCAAATATAAACATTGCGTTAGAAGCCATTTCTATAAAATTAATTGCTTTTATATAAATGTTTGTAACGGAAAAAACGAACAAATACTCGTAGTATTTTCAACTACCATTCTGTTGTTTAAGAGCCACTTTTACAGGTTTGATTACTTGAATTGAAGTAGAATATCTAGAAATAGAGGTGACTGTTTTAACAAAATGTTATACGATATAATAGCATCCGACTCGGGCTCGTCCACTTGATCGGTGTTATTAAAATTTTCATATAAAAATAGCATCCAAATTTCTAACTTTTTCGTAGAATTTCCAAAAATATTATTTTATTTGTTCTGACAATTACGAATACAACGAAAAATAATTGAAAAATCGGTCCAGCATTCTTAAGTGTTGGTTAGTCATACATGTAGCAATTGATAGGAAACTACTAAGGTAACAAACAAGCATATGGCCCGCCTGAAGGTTAGCAATTACCGGAGCTTTTGGACGCTTGCAATGCTAGAGGTATCACTCATGCGTTGATCCTTTCTTTAAAAACCCCGCGCTTTAGTCTTTCGTGGAAACCTCGGGAGTAACCATACGTGAGAGGATTTCTTACTCTGAAGCCGTAGCTCAGTGCGGGGCGATTTTTTAAGTATGCTTGCCTTTTGTCTGATCGAAATCTACGTGGTCCGACGCGACGTGGTCTTCTACTTTCCACTGTTTCATTCATACTTGCATTATTTTCTTAATCAGCCTCTTTCTTGTTTCTTTTTATTTGATAAAAAGGTCTATCTTTATGTATATTTTGATTTATCGGAATAAATCTGTGATGTCTTGGATACAGGCTAGTCGGCCTAGATTAGACGTTTCTTTGTATATATTTTGTAAACATTGATATTCTTACTGTAAGTATGTGATCACATAATAAAAATAAAGTTAATATGAGATCTAGTGAGACATAACTACAAGGCTAAAGCAGACGATTGTGTGACTATCAGTATTACAGCTGATGAGAGACAATGTTACGCAAATATAATATGTAAATGATTATAATGTAATAAGGTATGGTTAACGTAACGAATGAATCATGTCTTTATTTAGTGTCTATGTACATATGTATGTAAAATATGAATACTAGCTTCCTTCCGTGGCTTTGTCCACGTGTACTATTCCACGGGAACAGTGATTTTATACTGATAAGAAGTATTTCCAGATAGCCGTTGAGTAACAAACGTCCATCTATCTAAACTTTAAATAAGAAGGAATTTAGCATCTACATATAATAGTAGCACAGTGTGAACTTTGAAAGAGTTCTCTAAAGTGATAATAGTAAGAGGGGTTCTTTACAAAATAAGTAAAAAATTGCTTGCTTCCTTTGGGTCTTAGTGTGCTGTTAAGTAGCCTATAACCTTCCTTAGGAATTGGACTATCAAATCCGACGCGCAGTTTTAGAGATAAGCGCGATCAAACAAATAACGTTTTCAACTTTATACGAATATTATAAGATTTATTTGCAAAAGTATATTTTTACAAATTACGTAATCAATTTGTTCAACCGGATTTTATTTAATAAATGGTGACTTCGCCATTGTCCTCGTATGATATTGACTCGTTTAAGCAAACTTCTGAATACTAAATATATAAACTCAACTCTAAATAGGTATTTATGTGTGTATAACAGTGAAAGGTCATTAGGAGAATGCTAAATTTCAAGTTCATAGATTTTATGGATTTAGAGATTTTGTTTGCTTGGTGACGTAACTGTTAAGTCATTTTTCTTCTGTAAACGTGGGTAAGCAGACATGTATCTTTAGTGTACAAGAATTAAAAATAATGGGATGGGAAACGGCAAGAATTCCTTGCCATGACGACGAACACGCGGGAAAAAGTCATTTTAATAACTAGCTTATGTTAGCGGCTTTATTCGTGGTATGTAGATAAAAGTAGTCTGCGTATGTCACTTAGGTAGATTTTAATCGGTGAAACATTTTTAAATTTGGGTTGGGTTTGTTTGGGTCTTTAGCCTTTTAATATTAAAATATAATTATAGGCTTTAGGTGTAAGAATTAGCTAAAGCGTGTCGTAGTTTAACGATATTTAATTAAAGTACATGTTTTAAGATTTATTCATGAGTGCAAATAGAAATGTTAGCTACCTATGCACCTAAGTAAAACAATTCGAAATTTGCCTGTTGCCGTGATAACTTCTGAATGAAAGCACGTAATAATTCTAAGTTAATCCGTTGATTACTTTTCGAGCTTTGCAGACACAAACATACATAATCTGAATCATGACACGTAACTAGCGACCCGCCCCGGCTTCGCACGGGTCTCAAATGACCCAAAAGTTTTATGTCAAGCTACCTTGTTCGGACAAAAAAACGACCAAATCGGTCAAGCCGTTCTCAAATGATGCTCATCCATACACGTGGCAATTGATTTCTATTTATATAGAAGATTACTTATCAAACATGTTTCAAGGAGGATTTGACCGGAACAAAATGGTGCGTCGTGAGTAATATAATAGGGCGCTTCGAGCGGTCGTTCTACTTGACCGTCCCTGGGGGCTGGCAGTGCGTGCCTGTACTTAGTATTCCTGACGCGTGAGCTCAGCGCGCCGCGGTCGTCGGTCGGGCCGCCGTCCGCCGACATCACCGGAACTCGGTCTCGAAGTAACCGCTCTTTTGCCTTTATTAGATACTATCAATACATGCACGATGTGCCGTATTGTACATACTGCCGTCACGTCTCCTAGAGAGGGGTCGTCCTTTAATCACGTGATGCTTTATAGTAACTTTTAATCCCTCTCTGGAGGTATTAATCTAACAATACTACCCCTACGCAAAATCATGTGTATTTTTTTGGTAGATATAAAGTGATAAAATATGATATGAGTACCTACATAATTTGATATATGTAATTCTGTGAAATTAAACCCTATGATAAATGTCCAGACAGACATTGAGGTTGCACAGGACTGGACTATTTTTGTTAGGATCATTAGGTGCTTGACATATTTTACATGTACTATCGAGCTTTTTGTGATTAATGGATGATCCCTTAGTTTAAAGACAGCTCAACTTATTCGGTCACGAAGTTTTCGTCTTTCACTATTGTTGTACCGTACAACAGGTTTTGTAATCACCGTATTGTTTATAATGTTATTTAATTAATTATTTTATACAAAACCTCATAAAAACTCAAACAAAAGCTAGTTAATATGTAGGTTAAACACGTAGGCTGAAGGCGACACAATGACACATTAAATATTTACCTACGAGTAGAAGTGTTACCCGGATCCGGGCCGTATCAGTACCTATTCATTTAAAAGTTAGTAAGAAAAAAAAACTACAAAGCCTGGCAGTAAGTTCTTTTAATGTATTGTATATAATATAAATAACTTATAGATTGCCTCTTTGGTCTAGTGGTCGTTGAGTGTGACTGTGCGGGCTCCGACGTCCGACTCCCGAATTGAGCTACACATAAATATTGAGGTTTTCTGCAAAATAGATGCTCGAAATTCGGAAATTGGCGGTATTTACAGGCTCGTGACTTAGGCCCGTAAAACCGTCCCCCTCCGATCGTGTCTGTCTGTTATCGGACTATGTAATGAGAGTGAGGGAATAAAGAGTGCATCTGTTTAAGCGCATACACTTGTACACAGTGCACTATAATATCTTCCGCGCAGGTGGCTTGTCTCCGTCAAGATTAGCCACCGTGACCAAAATTCAGTTAGAAGGTCATTATTATATACTAAAACAATGTTTAATAATTATAATTATGTACATACATATATACATGAATAATGAACAAGCCGTGACGTAAATATGTGGCCAATAACAACGTACACTTGCAATTCCGCTATTGCTGTTGAAACAGTTGTATTGTACCGCTAGTGTTACTACTGGTACCGTTCGCAATGATACGCTCGCCACTCAAATCGATTATTATCGATAATACCAATGTAATTTTGTGCTGAGATATCGAGAGATCTTGAAAGACTCTCGATAGCTCTAGCTGGTAACATTCACCGGTTGAGTGAAGAGATTTTTGTGCCCTTACGTTTTGCTCGCGAGAAACTTCGTGATCACGTCTAACGATAAGGATGATGGATGATTGCGTTAGGTTACTTAGGTTCACAAGATCGACCATCAATTTACAGCTTATTTTATTGAATATTTAGTTAATATAATGATTAAATTATGTATGTCTTGTTCTATCTGTATAATAATTATATTGTTGAGAGAAAGCGAATATTGTGGCCTATGTAGAAGGTTGTCGTTGAAACTGCTAATCCGACTCTGAAAACTCTTTCACCAATACGAAGCATAATTATTCCTAAATACATAATGCTACTTTTTATTGACATAAGACGCAAGAATCTAGTTAATAATATTTATGTAGTAGAACTAGTCTTTTTCGTTTTTTATTTTACAAGAAATTAGTACAATAAAATTGCCAATAACACACCTCCCTATTGGCGTACAATGCATGAAGATGAAACCTATTCTTACATTACTCTAGTTAAACGTATTCCTATCCAAGGGATATTCCATCTTGAAGCCCTGGTGTTAAAAATGGGTTGGCAACACGCAAGTGATACCTTTGATATTGCAAGCGTCCATAGGCTACGGTAACTGCTTAACATCAGGCGGGCCATATGCTTGTTTGCCACCCAAGTAGTATAAAAAAATAGGAAAGTATATTAGTAGAAAAGTGTAGAGTGTACAATTCCTCGTGTACAATCTGTGTGAAACGGAACACAAGTAAGTACCATCATAGATATTGATCGTGAGTCACTTCTGGGAAATATTTCCACGGTGGAATCGCTCAACTGAAATTATTGTTCGGTGAACAAAAAACAATCAGGTTTTGAGTTAAACACGCCAATTGGCCAACGAGGTTTTTGTACTCTGAACCCAGAATACTATTAAGATTTTTGTTTGTAATATATTGTTTCTAAAAACGAAGAAATGATTCATAAAACTATATAAAATCTTTACAATCTTTGACTGGCGTTTACTTGGTCGGTGGTACCGCTATTAATATTACTTACCGACTGCTCATTATCAGTGTAAAGTTAATACACGTGGTCGTGGGTGTAGAAGTGAGCGAGCTTGACTGGTAAAGGACCTCAATCTCACAGAAGATGACTAAGACACACAGATAAAGTGCAATTTTTACAAAAATTACGAGTAAATATTGACTGTCTAATTTATATTGTAACTTCACTATTTTTCAAGCGATTTTAATTGTTTTTGTTTTTCTGTAAGTCATAATTTTTATGTGAATCAATAAAAAGGTATCTATTATAGTCAACTATCATGAATTCCCCGACCCTGTCCATTGCTTATGGCATTCATCATAAAATAAAAAGTGCGTAACTCGCAGATTGTTCATGAATGAAGTTGACAAGATACAGTGGTAATCAGATATGGAATTGTTTGTGAGGAGAGAAACTGCACAACCATTGTTTTGCAGCCCACTTTCAATATACGTGAAGTACAAAATGGTAGTGAACGGGTACTAGTGCGACTCGGGGCGTGAAAGTGAATGGCGCAAGAGCGCGCGCGCCGCGACGACGGACGCCAGAGCGTATGGACTCGGACGCATTTTACGCCCGATTTGATACCACATTCGTACACGCGAGAGTCGTGAGACCACATGTTACCTTGTTACTTTACACGAGTATATGACGTAAGGTAACTTACTGTGCGACTAAAGATTGACGTATGTTGATGAGTGGGCGGATTTATCGGTATCGGTAGTCTTGTATTTCACTTTCATTAGAGTAGAGAAAATATATCGGTGATTGGACTCAAATATAATGCAAAAAATTATTTAAATATTTAAATCGTTCTATTGGAATGTTATTAAAGCGATTATATATTGATTAAAATAGTATTTTTAAAATTAAACGTATGTCATCTCTCCTTTTGACCACAGTGCTGCGCGGCGTAAATTCGTTATACCTATAATTTCAAAGTTCAGAATCAGAAATTTTCTCAAATTCTACAAGTAATTTTTGTTTTAAATGAGACTATATTGCCTAGCTTAATTGCAACCAAACATATGGTGAGGGCAGCCAAATGGGCAAGAAACCGACTTGTACAAGTGGCACAATCCATGTAAACTTTACTAAATTTATACGTTCAAATTAATAGAAATGATCGTGAGGAAACCTAATGTCTTAGAAGAAATGCTTTTTTTTATACTAGCAAGGTGGCAAACAAGCATACGGCCCGCCTGATGGTAAGCAGTTACCGTAGTCTATGGACGTTTGCAAAACCAGGGGTGTCATTCACGCGTTGCCGACCTTTTAAAAACCTTATAACTCCTTTCTTAAGGCATGTTTAATCCACCAACCCTGATTAGGCCAGCCTGTAGGTCGAAACCATCTCATCTTTTCTAATAGAAACTCTCGAAATATTTATATAATAATATATACAATGATTTAAACAGACATATTGTCATGTTAGTAGGTAAGTAGGTATCCATCTAAAATAAACTTAAGATCTGCGTGACATCACATAACATATTTTATGTTGTCACGACTAAAGCAGATCTATTTAAATTGTATTGGTTACTTCACTGTTTCTGATTACTACGGTAACAACACCTCTTCAACTGAATTACGTAATAGTAGGTATATATTGTATATTCTATTAGACACGCTTTTAAACCATCATAGATTACAATGTATCGTGCAAAATTTGGATTGAAAATGTCAATGACTCGTCATTAGTACCACACGAGAAACTATTACAATGGGGCAAAGTTAATCTATGATGGCGCCACTGGCACAGGTACTTCTCATAATTTTAATTGTTGTTGCTTGTCTGTGTCTTGTGAGGGATTTAAATCAAAAAGCTTTTATATGCTTATATAACCTTCTTGGTCAAAACGCTTTTTTTTATTAATAAAAGTCATTTGATAGTTTTGATAGTTCAGTAGACACCAGTGATTGTAGAGATAGGTACAAACATTTAACTAACAGATACAAAGTGCACCGTTTGTTGATAACATAAATTTTAACTTTATACGGCATAGTTTTTCTAGAGACAACTATTTTTTTTTCCTCAAATCTATCGTCTCTTAAGGTTCAAACTATTTATTCATCTACCTAAGTCACAGAGTAACACTTATGAATGTCAAACGTGATATTTTAAAGTTACCGACAAGTTTGCAAAGCAGACTTTTTATAATTTAGTACCTCATTGTCCTGTAACTGCCGCCATGCAGTTAACAATAAATCTATGCATGTTCACGGTAGAGATTTTACAGCTAATTTGTGTCAATAATAAAATATGTAAGCGTTTGTCACGAGCACTTTAAGGTGTCAAGGCTTACGATTATTGAAAAACAGTATTAGGTGTTTATTCTTAGTGCCTTGGTTGGCCTTAGCACAGTCGTAATGGCTTGTACCTACGCAATTTGTGACACTGTGGAGCCTTGTCATCGTTTCTATATCAATTAACTTGGCTTACGGTTCTTTAGGCTCGTTAAATGTTGTGATTATTTTAGTTAGTAATTATGTACAGTGAAGAAGGTAGTTTTTATATTAACTTGTTGCTTCAGTCATTCATATGACAAAATATTAGATGAAGTTAATAAAGTAAAATATAAAGAAGAGGTTATCCTGAACAAAACCACAGAAATACAAAAATAAATTAATTTATTGTTTTTCTTTTTGCACTCAAAAATAAATTATTTATACAGTTAAATGGCTTACAGTGAAGCTGGGTAAAATCTTTAGATTTGTTTTTTATAGGTTTTTTGTAACGATCTTACTTTAGATAATGATTATGTAAGTTCATAAAATATAATTTTTTACTAAGTTAAACGCAACGTTATTAGAAAACCACCATCAGTATTGTTAGCATAATTATTATTTAGATAATTATTTTTACACTAATTGTTATTCGTTATGTAAGCATAATTATTTATACGAGTATACAAGAGGTCGCCAGTATTTAACATACTTATAAACGGTGATCGAAATTCGGCTCTTAATCGAATATAATAAAACTGCTTCGACTTTTTAAAGTTCAATTTTTTTTCTTTTTTTTATTAATAACACTCGCCAATAGCTTCTAAACTAGAACAAGTACATAAATAAAACCAATAAAGTAAGAGGAGAAAATAAAAATGTTTTATTAACTATTCATTTACTGATATTTTTTTTGATCTAGCTTGTTTATTTATTTATTAGTTCGATAATTTTACGTCAGTCATTTTGTATTTGTCAAGTGTTCGAATAACGCTGGTATTTAAAAACGAAATTTCTAGTAAAAAAAGAGATATCCTGTAATGTTAAAACTATATAGATTTGTTTTTATATTTTCCAACTTTTTGTTACAGAAAATATACTGGCTACTTGTACCTTTAGCTTTGGTATAATATAACTATAATATGATGCGTTGTTTAGCCTATTTTAATGTCTTCATTAGGTACATGGCCATGGGCTACAGTCCATAAATACGTATTAAATATTTTAAACTTAGTTAACATATGGTCAGTTCGTGCCTAAAGCGTTCACTTTCAACCTGACAACAATTATTTTTATCACCGTGTACAAAATAATAGTGTGCGTGTTAATGACGAGTGCAATGGGCACAACGACATGTAACAGTGAGTTTTGCGCTTAGCCGAAGTGCAAACGCAGTCGTAAATACCCATGCAGTCAGTACACGGAATGTCGTAAAACAAACGCCTAATCACACAAATAGATAACGTAATATGTAGATACAATGTATCGGCTGCATACGACCTATTTGAACTGTCCAGTCAATTCATTAGCCTGGTGCTACAAATGTTGGTGATACGCAAGTCTTATAGCAACTTTATTTATACTCTTTAGATGGCAAACAAGCATACGGCTGTAGCCTATGCCGACGCTTGGAATGGATGTTACTAGCGTGTTGCTAACCCAAAAAAAAAATACACCGGGTTTTTATGATGGATTATCCCTGGGATAGGAAAAGGTTTCGTTAAAAACGTATCCCTAAGTGAGTGCCGGGAACCTGTACTCACACACAGAAACACGACTACACCGCTCTGTGAAGTCATTTGGATGTGGTCTTCTTTAAGGTCGGTGTTGTTCAATTGTATGGTTTATGCCCTACCTCTTTTAATATATTCAATTTGAAATTCGAAAGATGACAAGTTTATTACTTTATTATATTACTTACCCGCACTCGCTTCGCTTCGGTTTACTTTTAAAATTTTATGTAAATAATATAGCCTAGTAGTAGTAGCCAGTTAGTGTCAACTGACATATATCGTGGCTTTCTATTGGTAAAAGAATTTTCAAAATCGGTTCAATGGATCCAGAGATTACCTCGTACAACCTCACAAATTCACTAAACTCACCTATTTGTAATACTAGCATAGATACGTAAGAAAGAGACAGCATGATAGTTGATAAGTAAAATTTGCATGGCGTAAATCAGCCTTTACTTTCGCATATAAAGGTAATTAATTATGTAAATGGTAGTATATGGTTACTAATGGTAAAGATTATACTGAAGATAATGTCATTAAGGTCTTATGTAAGTAAATAATATTATTTATTTACTGTAAAGTAAACAAATACTCTTGTGTGGCGATGTCGGCTGTACAGTAAAAAAGAACTCATAAGAAAGACCGAGTAATTGTTAGTTTTTTGACCTGGCATGGCAGGCCTATTGGTCAAGTGGTTAGTGACCCTAACTGCGTAGCCGGAGGTCGTGTCCCACCCAGGAAAAATCTTTGTGTGATCAGCACGACTCTTTGTTCTGTGTCTGGGTGTAGTCATTAAGGCACTAACAAACATTTATTGAGCAATAAGCAATAAATTGTAGATTTGTGGGCGTGGCTTAGCTTTCACGGCTCACCGACAGGTATATTTAGGCCTCTGTCGCGATCTAACGACTGTTAACAGTCAGGCTTTAAACGTGACCTCCGAAGCACGAAGACACTCAGACGAACTACCCCTATGCGGTCACCCATCTATATTGTTACCGTGCCCTTAGTTGCATCGTGCAGTCAGTATAAAGTACACAGTAACAGTTTTCATTTCATGCCTTTAAATTATTGCGTCGACTATATTGTCGCTACCAAATACTGAGTAGTAAGTAAATGATAAATATACCGCTCACACAGTTATACGACCTCGAACAACAGCCTTCGCCTTTGTCGTGCCTTTAATTGTGCTTATATCAAAAACTTTGTTCTGTTACATTCTCTGTATACGGAATATTTATCAAACATCTGGATCTATAAAGACAGACTTGCTGTTTATTTTAGTGGTATTTTTAGATTATTTTCGTACGAGTTGTTTCTCCGCGGTTGTATATAAAAAAATGCAACCCATTTTCTATAACTAACATTATAAATATGAGAGTTTAAATTAATTTGTTTGTTACTCAATCAGGGCTTAACGGATCTAGAAGAAATTCGGTACAGGGATAGATTATAGTTTGGAATCACACATAGGCTGAAATGTATGGTTTCCATGAGAGTTTCCTCACGCTGTTTTCTTTCACCGTTAGCCATTAGATGGTAAATGATTGGATTAGTACTTATAAACTCCACATATTGGCATTCACATTGGTACAGCCACGTTATCGAACTCACTCCTCATAGGTACAAGTCGGTAACTTAAATATCAACTTGCTCTATATCTGTCGATATATATATATAAATGAATCCCTATTTCACTTGGTCACGCGGCACGCCACAACTTCAGAATGACTTTACGGACTTCATTCATCTTTAATTAAAAAGGTTCCTCACCATTTGTACCTTCAACACTTTGTAGGAGGTTCTTACGAAATAAAAAAATAGACAATTTGCATAGAAAATAGTTCTACATAGGTAAAGTCGGGGCGGGCCGCTTGTCTTTTATAAAATTACTAAAACCTTATATGTAAGTATACCTAGGTGTGGAACTTACACAACAAGAATAAAACAAATTTAATATTTCAATTATTAAGTATATTTAATTATACTGTAGACAAAATTAAGAGACTTTTTACTGAACAAAAAATCACGTCCCATTAAAAACGAATACACAAATATCAACAGTGTCATTGAGTGAACTGGTTTATTGCGTTAAGTGTTCGACATTTATACAGTTCTCATTAATCATGCTTGTTTATGTACTTATTATACAGCTGATCAGGGTACCATGGCGTCCTTATAGCGATTTGTTTTCAATCTTAATTAGAATTTTGAAAAATTATAATTTTAAAGCTGAAAGTGTTGAACTGAAGCTGATAGTGTTCACATGTTAAGAATTTAAATTTAAGACCGAATATAAATCTGTATAAGGGCGTTATGGTTAATTCCCACCAATAGCATATCGCATTAGTATCATTAGCATATCGCAGTCCACTGCTGCAAAAGGGCCTCTCCTAATTTTTTTTTATACTACTTGGGTGGCAAACAAGCATACGGCCCACATGATGTTAAGCAGTTATCGTAGCCTATAGACGCTTGCAATACCAGAGGTATCACTTGCGTGTTGCCAACCCATTGTTTTACACCAGGGTTTTAAGATGGGAGTATCCCTGGGATAGGAATACGTTTATTTCAAAACGCATCCCTAAAGAAGCGCTGGAGACCTGTACTCACACACAGGAACACAACTACACCACTGTGTGTAGTTGTCTGTGGTCGTCTGTAAGGTGAAGGTCCTTCCCCAGTTGGGCTTGCTCACTTGTAGGTGCCCTACCTCTCTCAATAAATAATAAGTGCACGCCATCTACTTGTAGCACGATCCATGGCTTATTGCATCCAACTACTCCCTCCGATTTGCGAAGATTTGACTACAGTAATTAGTTTAGTAACTTTCTTAGCTTTGCAAATAGTAAATAATTCAATTACTACAAAAAAATGCCACAGAGAGAAATTCCCATTGGTACTACCACCTGGAATCGAACTCACCTCCTACGTACAAGTCGGTTACTTTCCCACTCATTTACTACCGTATAGTTACGTGGAAAAACATTTTTTTTTATTTCTATCTGGTAATATTTTCTTCAAAACAGTGACAACGAAATTGGCCTTCAAAAACACCGTTTATTTACTTATTATTTATCACTCTACCGTTAACAGTTCCAAGATGTTTTTAGGCCGAGTTATAACAACATGTAATCACGCTATACTGTGGCGTTGCGATGCTCAATGAATACTTTGTATAATTGAGTATATTGTCTTTTATAATATAGTACCTTCGGTGTTACAAATGTCTATAGAGTAACTGCTTACCATCGGGCGGGAAGTTTTGATATTAGGGTTTTGTAATCGAGTTTTCCTGGGATAGGAAATCGTTTTGTTTGAAACGCATCCCTAATTAAAAGCTAGAACTCTGTATTCGCACACAGGATCACAACTACACTGCTATATGAAGTTATTTGGCTGTGGTCTTCTCTAGAAGATTGGTCCGTACCCAGTGGTAACTTACCCAAAACTCAGCAAAAGCCTTTAGCAGTTGTTAACATGTCAGGACTGATCTCTTGTGTTTGTAAATATGTTATGAAGTTATTTAATATTAAACTAGGGGTTGCCCCGAACTGTGAACTGGCGGCTCACTTTGTAGTGAGCCTTGGTGGTACCATGTAGTGCCTTGGCTATGTCTTCGTACATGGCTTCGGCTATGTCGTCGCAGTATGTTGACGTCGGCGCATATACCTGTACCACCTTCAGGGAGTACCTGTCGGTGATTTTTATTGTAAGGTACGCTACCCGTGTCAACACACTGCTAACTTCTACAACGGAGCTTTGTTGACCAGGAAACTGACACGTTCGTAACTGACCCTTAATAACCAGCTACGTTCGTAGCTGGTTATGTTGACCGACTTGGCTCATTTTCAATTTTTTTTTGTCTCAATGCCTAGGTACCAAATTTGACGACACGACGATACGATCAACGATAGTCGATTATCGTCGAACAAATGTTTAGGATCGTCTCGGAAATCTTTACTCGCTTGGCTCGCTCGTCCAAATATCGTGTTTTCACAGAGTGAAGTCCTGCTAATATTATAAAATTGCTGTTGCCCGCTCCTTCGCGGCAGCTATTCTAGACTATAATCTATCTGCTATTCCAGACTACAAACATCCAACCATACATCCTAACCAACTTTTATATCCTACTAATATTATAAATGTTAAAGTTTGTTGGTACGGGTGTATGGATGTTTGTTACTCTTTCACGTAAAAACTAATTAACGGATCTGGATGAAATTTGGCACAGAGGTAGATTATAGTCCGGAATAGCGAATAGGCTTTTTATTGTGATAACCGATATCCATGCGGGCGGAGCCGCGGGTAACAGCTAGTTCTATATATATTGCGTTTTAAGCTTTCTTAATGATGTAGTTTAGTGCAGTAGCTAGGTAATTTACATGTATTGTTATGCAGTCTTTGTATATTTTTACCCTGTCTTCGAATTCTTCTTTAACCATCCTTGTTACGGGGTGTGTTTGTGTGTGCGTATATACTTTTGATTACATTATTTTGATAGTGTTGTACGAATAAAGAATAATAATATAGCCTTTGGTTTATTTTTGTCCGACATCAATAAACAAGGTCTTGCATTATGCTGTCCTGTTAACAGTTGGTCTTTGGAACGTGTTATTGCATATATGCATATTCAGAATAAGATATATTATTATAATTTTGAAAACAGTGGTGTGTGGTCCTCAGTTTGAATTCCAAATCATGTTTTTGAAGTAAAAGCTTTTGCGCGTTTAGCACTTTTTGGGTGAACAAAAATCATGGAATTCGCGTCATCGTCACCGAACGCTTTCCATATTCAAAAATAATAATCTAATAGTAATACTAATCTATAGCTCGACGATACAATTCACAAGTTACATAGTTTTCTCTTCAATCGGCAGTCCCCAAAGACTGCCGCGCATGTTTTTTTTTTAAAGCTTATTTACAATCCTATGTATAGTCGCCAAATAGGCTTTTGTCGTGACGTGATCTAATAATAGTTCGGTTTTGCATACTACTTGGGTGTCAAACAAGCATACAATTAAAAAGATTAAAATCGGGTGGGCCACCCGATTTTAAGCAGTTACCGTAGCCTATGAACGCTTGCAGTACCACAGGTATCACTTGCATGTGGCCGATCTATTATTTTACACTTTAAGATGGAGTATCTCTGGAATTGAAAAACGTTATTTTTCAAAACGCATCTCTAAATGAGCGCAGTAGATCTATATTTATACACAGGAACACACCTACACCGCTGTTTGTAGGTGTGTTCCTTGGCTTGGCTATTATAATTTGCTAAACCAAAACTTCGGATTCCTTTGAGGACACGATCAAGCGTCTACTACTGTTATAGACGAAAAATATTGTGAGAATGATTAGCTATTTGTTACTCCTTAACACAAAAACTACCTGACATATTTTGATAAAACTTTACAAAAATATAGCTTTTACATCAGATTAACACATAGTGTATAATAAACACAAATATAGATTAATAATTTTAAAAATACTATCATGAAATATTCGATTCCGATTTGATATATTTTTATTTATAAACTCGCCCCATGTGAACAAATATTAATCGTTAATTTATCTTTTGTTACAGAGACAATGTATATAGACACCTTACCGCTCGTGGTTTGGACGCTCTTAGTCACAACGACAACACATGTAAGTCATAGAATAAGCTTTCTTTTAACTCGATTACGGCAAAGCCAAAAGGATGGTTTTGATTTTAGCCTAGATGTTATGTTTGTTTGTAATATCAAGTAAGTTTTATTTTTATTCTTCTTAGTAAAGAAATAAGGACATGGCAATATCTGGGGCAGCACTCGTGTGTTTCCGACCTGAAAACTTGTAACTCGAGGGTTTTGTAATGGGGATATGAAGAAGTTTATTTAAAAAAGCTAATTCCTAAATGAGTACAGACAAATCCGATAAAATCCGTTTTTATTTGCAACTAACTAATATTGTTTAAAATGATCTTTGAGCTATCTCGGAGAATACGTAGAATGCGTCACGTTGTAATAATTCGGTTAAATTATGTAACATAATTATGCAAGTTTTTGTGTAACTTTTCATCAGCTTACCTAGCGTCAGTTCAGTTATTAAGTATTTCTTGGATTCATTATTGGCAGTTTGGTTTTATTTCAGTGTAACTCAACCTACATTCTAGCAATAATGAACTGTTTTGAGCTAATGGGTAACGTAAGAGTAAATAAGTTTACTTAGGTGGACTATTGAGTCTTGGTGATGCTTACGTTGACATTATATTTATCTACTTAATAAAGACGCATTTCTTAAAGAAAGCTAGGGTATCATACTAGTGAGCAAACCCTAATCCAGAAAGGACTTTTAGCTTATAGACCCCAGCAACGGGGACTAACTACGAGTTCGTACAGCGTTGTAGTTGTGTTATTGTGCTCGTGAAGCTATCCAATGCTCATTTAGGAATGTGTTTTTTAAAGAAACTCATTTATTAATACAAAACCCTGGAGTTTTAAAGTTTTAGCGCGAAAGCGTCCACAGGCTATAGCCCGTTCAATGGTTAGTAGTTAGCTTACTATCAGGCAGACTGTATGTTTGTTTGCCCCCTAAGTATTTACTATAATAAAATAATTGTAGTTATTGACACCGCGATGGCGTGGTGCTCCTAGCAAACGCTATCCGAGGTCTGTTCTAAACGCAGAGAGCTACTGCGATAATTTTTGTTAATTTAGATATTTCCTTTACAGGTAGCGACACAAAGCCAATATGGAATAGGTTTAGGAATAAAACGAGAAGTATTTTTCTTAAATTTAGAAGACGGCTATTTTGGCTGTCAAGTAAACGAATCGACACAAATATTACAATTATATGAATTATCAAAATTATGCGACGGTGTATCGGATTGCTATAAGGGATCCGACGAGCTCAAGACAGAGTTGAAATGTACAGGTGAGTCTCGCTTATTAATTGTATGCAATAATTATACAGTGCAATAATTATACACGCTAGCGGCGCGTGCTTATTTTATTCATAGACTAAATAATGTTATGTAGCGTTTTTGTTCTATATTATTTTTATTCGTATTCTTAATACAAGAGCGTCTTAAGATGGGTATTCCTCATTATGTAATTCCAATCTTATGATAATAAGTTCAAGATTAAAACTGACGAAATATTAGTTTAAATAAAAAAGACATACTTAATATTCGATACATGTCATTATGTTATTAGTATTTTTGCACTAAGGGTGTAAGTTTTTATCTACACATATAAACTAAAATTATTAGCACGTGCATTACCGAGCATTACGGTATGAGAAAGGCTGGTCTGATTACGTAGATTTTTTCGTTTTATTCTTAATTTTATTTTTAGGACAAGGTCTGATTGACGTCTTAATACAAATTTATTTTAATTTGAAATTGGTTATATATCAATTTCATTTCCTAGCTTTAGGGTGATCATTGTTTGATATCGCTTTCGGATTTATTTTGCACGAAATTCAAATTGAGATCGAAAATAAATCACTATAAAAACGTTATCAGGGCGACGGAAACACGTAAAGTTTTTCTGGCACAGCTTGCTTGTTGTAAATAAGACTTGTACTGATTTATTGTAATGTTTTTAGACGATTGTACCAAAGAAGATGGCGCCCAATGTATAAATGGGGCTTGTCTAAACGGGGTGTGCCATTGTAACGATGGTTTTGGCGGGTGTAACTGCCAGGATCAAGGTAAGTGCACTTATTACACCATTTAAATAACTTAAATATTGTATGCGATTAGGGTTGTCAGATGTAAAACAGAAACTCGTCAACAAGTAACTTGCCATGAGAAAAACAAGCAAGATTTTCTTCCGAAAGGTTATAATAATAATATATGTATATTATTAACTATAATATAAGATCCTTGATAATAGTTGAGAAAAGTCAAGAAAACTAAACCGAAGCGACGTCCTCGCTTCACTTTGATTTTCTTGAGTGTTCTTGTCTTAGTAGTTTGCCAATAATTAGATGTTTTTATAACAATTCTGATAAGAACCTGAAACCTGGACATCTGATAACCCTATGCAGCGATATGAATGTGTAATTTATAATACTCACTTTCCGTTGCCTACTTGCAGATGTAAACGAATGCAAAGAACGGCCATGCGATGTTTTTGCGCACTGTACAAACACGGTTGGTAGTTTCCAGTGTTCATGTTTCCCAGGCTACGAAGGCGACGGTTTCTCTTGCCGAGGTAATGAACTTACTGTTATTATTTATTATTATAAGGTAACGTAATTATAATTGTAGTAATGTATTTTTAGTAATTTGAGAAAATCCTGATGCTGTATTTTATGTGAACATAAGTAAAAAGAATACGGTGGTGGTCGAGTAGGAAAGGAACTGACTTACAGAGTTGTGAGTTTGATCCCGGGTGGTGACCAATGTGAATTTCACTTTGTGGAATTTATATTGTGTACCTACTAATCAAATGGTCTACCATCGGCTAACGGTGAAGGGAAACATCGTTATGTAGACAGAATTATGCTTTAGTGGTATTTGGCTGCAATTTTGGTATAATTTGTAAAAACTATAAATCAATTTTAAAAAAACATGCTGGATGTTCTAAATTATGCCTTTTTTTACCAAGGACAATTTAAAAATTGCTTTAGAAATAGCATGGTGACATGGAGGGTATATAAATTATTTTGTTGACAGATATAAATGAGTGCGAGGATCCGGCGGTATCGTCACGATGCGTCGAAAACGCGGAGTGCTGTAACCTGCCAGCTCATTTTATTTGCAAGTGCAATCGAGGTTTCGAGGGCGACGGCGAAGAAGAGTGCCGAGGTACTTGTACATACAGTCAACTGAATAATTAAAGTGGAATGCATCGCAGCCGACTCTTTTGGTTGCATTATTAGTTTACGCTTGAAATACGCTCGTTTTCTAATGTGTTGTTAGAATATGATATAAATCTGCGGTTTATTTGCCGAGAAACGATGCGGCGATGCCACTATCGCCATGTCTCTAATGAGTTTCCATGCTCACCTGCTGAGAATGAACGATCCAACAAAAATGCATTTTGGGTACCTAACTTTTTTTATCACGTGTCAAACAGTAGCATTGTTCTTTGTAAGCAAGTCTGTATATTACCTAGTTTATACAAAACTTATATGCATACACACGGCAAATTAACCGTAGGTTTATACGGTGAAAAAACCGAGGCTTAAATATATGTTCGAATATTGTAGATATTGACGAATGTCGACGTCCCGGTGCTTGTGGCGCGAACGCTGTATGTCATAACTACCCTGGGAACTACACGTGTGCCTGTGAACATGGTTATACCGGCAACGCGTTCGATGGCGTAAGTGAATTTGTTAATAAAACATTGAGTGTCATATCATAGTCACTTAATAAGCTTGGAAAGTTCAAATTGAGTTTGTAGGTTGCATTTGTTCCAACAGTACACTCAATGTGTTTCAATTTAAATTAACTTTGTTTTATATAGTGCGTTGATATCGATGAATGTACGAGCGGTGAAAGCTGCGGTCCTGGCGCCCTGTGTCGTAATGTGGAGGGTGGCTACGAATGCAGCTGTCCACCTGGCTACGAAGGAGACCCTCGTGTTGGCTGTCGAGACCAGGACGAATGCTCACACTCTACTTGTGGCGTTGGCGCTCTTTGCGAAAACCTCCCTGGTGGTTATCGCTGTGTCTGCCCATTGGGTTTCGAAGGCGATGCGAACGTGCAGTGTATTGGTAAGCCCTTATCGGCATCGTCAGTAGGTGTGACCAAATTCTAACAGTTTTTCATTTTCTGTGGTCTAACGCTTTGTGACACTTACTTAACTTAATCGCGTTTAACGAGCCGAGCCGTAAACTACTAAACGTAGTTGCTCGGTGGCTTCACGCTTTTACTAATTCAACTGATAATAACATTCAAAACATTTAAACATAATTGAATCAAAGTTTTCAGTGAGTTTTACGTTGATAGACAACAACGTGTCGTCGGCAACGTCATACTTTACGACGACTACGCTTATTTGTGTGTTCCAGCGTTACGCCGAAGGATTTCTTTCTTCATTACTTTTTTCTTTAATAATTTTCTACAGTTTTTTCTTCTTGTCTCTCGTCGTTTTCTCTGTCGCCTTCCGAGTCGTCTGTGTACCTATAATTTCCTCTTCGTAGTGGCTGTTGGCGTACCTACTGCGTGTTTAAATATCGGTCATCGCGCACGCGGCACTTATAATAGACGTTGCGTTGTTTGTTACACCAGACATAGATGAATGTAAGAGTAGCGAGGCTGTATGCAGTGCTGAGGCTTTGTGTACCAACACTCTTGGCAGCTTCGTGTGTACTTGCAAGCCAGAATATACAGGAGATGCGCGAACACCAGGAGGCTGCCGGGATATTGACGAGTGTGAAAGTCTTGAACGTCCCTGTGGTACTTACGCAATTTGTGAAAATGCGGTGCCCGGCTACAATTGTGTTTGCCCGCAAGGATACAGAGCTAAACCAAATCCACAAATTGCTTGTGAACAGGTAATAGCACAGTTCATTATTGTGTGTTGATGTAGTTGATTGTGATGTGGTTAATGTTTCATTCAATTTCAGGTGGATGTCAATACTTTATGCAAATCAAACTTCGATTGTACCAATAACGCCGAGTGTATTGAAAACCAATGTTTTTGTAAGGAAGGATTTGACGCCCGAGGATCAGTTTGTGTTGATGTTGATGAATGTGCCAATTCTACAGTTTGTGGCGACAATGCACAATGTGTAAACACACCAGGTGGATACAGATGTGAATGTGCAGCTGGATACATAGGTACTCCCCCTCATGTAGCATGTCGGGCCCCTTGCGAAGACGTGCAGTGTGGAGAACACGCATATTGTAAGCCCGATGGTATAGAAGCATATTGTGTTTGCGAGGATGGATGGGCATATAATCCTAAGGATATAGCTGCAGGTTGTGTCGATATCAACGAATGTGATGCTTTATTGGGACCCGACAGTCGATGTGGCAGCAATGCACGCTGTAGCAATACACCTGGCAGTTTTACTTGTCAATGTCCAGAAGGATATACTGGTGATGCATATAAACAATGTTCAGATATTGATGAGTGTCAGACGGATGGAGCTTGTGGAGTTGGAGCTGAATGTATAAATCGGGATGGATCGTACACCTGTGAATGTTTGGAAGGCACAATACCAGATCCTGATCCTAGGGTACGATGTGTTGAAATAATGACTTGTAAAAATGACAACGATTGCCCCGGGAATGCAGTATGCGATCCTAATGCAAGATGTTTGTGCCCAGAGCCCAACACTGGCAACGAATGTCGCCGTAAGTATACATAATTAAAATTTTCGTTTTAATTAACAGACTTTACTTTGGTAATATGCACGCAAATATACCTAAGCTTCACAATAATGTTCTTTTTGCAGATCCTTGTGAAGCATTGCAATGTGGAAGCAATTCTGAATGTCTTCTAAATGAGCAAATAGCCCAGTGCACATGTAGAAGTGGGTTTTCTGGCGACCCAACGTCTCCAACCGGTTGCCAGGATGTCAATGAATGTATCGAAAATCCTTGTGGCCCTGGTGCAGTTTGCAAAAACCTTCCTGGACGTTTCCAGTGTGAATGCCCAGGAAGTTTTAATGGTGATCCATACGTTAATGGTTGTGTCCCTGGTAAAATGCCGAGTGAATGCAGTAGCATTAACCCATGTCCTCAAGGCGAACAATGTATTGCACACGACGGAGAAAATGTTTGTGTCTGTTCTCAAGGATTTTCACGCAGCAAAGAAACTGGATTATGTGAAGACATTAACGAATGTACACAAATTGGTCGTTCGCCTTGCGGTTTGAATGCTATTTGCAAGAACTTACCAGGAAGCTATGAATGCAAGTGTCCTGCAGAATATAGTGGTAATCCATACAACTTGTGCGAATTATGTAATGATATATCATGTCAATGCCAGCCTCCGTACAAAGTAGTCGATGGAAATTGTGTACTCTCAGGTTGTACAAAAGATAAAAAATGCGGCACAGGTGCAGAATGCATTGTAATTTCGGATGGGGTTAGTTACTGCGCTTGTCCTGTTGGATTCTCACAAACAGCAGAAGGTTCATGTGAAGATATAAATGAGTGCTTGTCTGGTCAACCTGCTTGTGGATTCGGTGCAGAATGTGTGAATACGATTGGATCGTATACGTGCAAATGTCCTCCTGGTTATAGTCAAGATTCAGTATCTGGACATTGCACACTCAATCAAAAACGGTGTATAAGTGATTCTGACTGTTTTGCTAACGAAAAATGTATTCAACCTGGTCAATGCGTATGCCCTCCGCCATTTTATTTAGATGTCAGTGATGGACAAAAATGCAAGAGTCCGTGTGAACGTTTCACTTGTGGCATTAATTCTAAATGTACACCAAGCGACCCTCCTCGATGTATGTGTATGACTGGATATGAAGGCGATCCTTATATTGGATGTACAAACATCAATGAATGTCACAGCGCGCCATGCGCCTTTGGTGCTATTTGTCATGATCAAAAAGGTGGCTATCGATGTGAATGCCCTTCCAATATGATTGGTGATGCCTATAAATCTGGATGTAAGTCATTTATACCCACTGCTATACTTATTTGTTACATACTTTGAAGAATTATATTTGATTAGTTATGCTCTCTTTTTGTAGGTTCAATGGAGGAAATTCCAACAGAGAAACGTTTATGTGGCTCTGATGACGAATGTGCTAACACTCTTGCATGTTTGAACAATACTTGCATATCACCTTGCCACAGTGTTTCTTGTGGACCTAACGCATTCTGTGAGGTGGACGACCACGCTGCCTGGTGCCGTTGTAACCCTGGTTACACTAAACCGGAAGGTGGCAAATGTATATCAGGTATCTACAACTATTACCAATAATCAGATTTAATCATTTTGGTAAACAAATTGCTAACACAAGATTTAATTTCAGGTTGTGATACCTATTCATGTGCATCTGGTGCGCAGTGTATTATATCAAAGACAGGGCCAACTTGTGTTTGTCCCGAAGGAATGGTTGGAAATCCATTCCCTGGAGGCGCCTGCAGGAGAGATACTTGTGGTCCTGGTGTACCATGTGAGGATCCATTGATGTGTGTAGCAGGACGTTGCAGACAACGCTGCGAAGGTGTTGTTTGCGGAGTTGGCGCTTCATGTAATGAAGAAAGCGGTCGATGTGTTTGTAATGCATTCTTTGTGGGCAACCCGGATCTGCTGTGTATGCCACGTAAGTTATCCAACTCATAATTTAATTAGTTTTGATATCTGATGTCATTCAAACTACATCTTTATTTAACCCAACATGGTTTTACAGCTGTTTCTCCGCCCGCTTGTGAGCCAGGATGTGGACAAAATGCACATTGTATATATGGACAGAATAATGCATGCAAATGTGATAAAGGTTATACTGGGAACCCGTACATAAAATGTTTGCCTCGAAGGCAAATAACTTGTGCTAAAGCATCTTGTGGCACTAATGCTGTATGTCAACAAACGCGATCTCACGTTGAATGTCTGTGTCCACCGGGATACATTGGAAATCCTAATATCCAGTGTACGGATATAGATGAATGTAGCAGTAAACCTTGTGCTGAAAACGCCATTTGTATAAATACACCTGGAAGTTTCAGTTGTATGTGCAAGAGTCGCTACGTTGGAAATCCCTACGAATTATGTTCACAAGTGTCTATTTCCAAATGTGCAGATGGCAACATTTGTACATGTTCTCATAATGCCACTTGTCCTGAAGGTTACATTTGTGAGAAATCTAAGTGTGTCGATGTTTGTCGCGCTATGATTTGTGGTCCAAAATCTATTTGTGAAGAGGGCAGTTGTCATTGTCTGCCTGGATATAGTGGTAACCCAAATGACTTACAACGAGGATGCATCCCGGACAATAAATGTATGGTTGATGGGGACTGCAAAGATTCAGAAATATGTTTCCAAGTAGCGAAGAATGTGCGAAAATGCGTAGATTCTTGTAGCAAATTACAATGTGGACCTAATTCTCTCTGTATAGGTGCTAACCATCAAGCCCATTGCATATGTGCAGAGGGATATATTGGCAAACCTACTGATATTAAAACCGGCTGCCATTTACTTATACGTGATACACCTGAGTTGGAATGCAATGAAAATAGTGATTGTAATGAACCTGAGGTTTGCATTTCATTGGATGGCTCTGCGAGACGATGCCTCGATGTGTGTTCAACGATAGCTTGTAGTGCTAATGAAATTTGCAGAGTCATAGAAAATAACGCTCGCTGTGAATGTAAAGATGGTTTCCTATGGAATCCTGTCAATTCCAATTGTGAACAACCGTCAACGCCAAATTGTGAAGATGACTATGACTGTGATGACAATAAATCCTGTCAAAGAGATGTTCTTGGAGTAAAGAAATGCGAAGATAGTTGTTCTTTATTTACATGTCCACAGAACTCTAAATGTATCACAAAAAATCATAAAAGTCAGTGTGAATGTCTCAATGGTTTTGTTGGAAATCCAAATGATCGCGATGGTTGTATAGCAGTTAATAAGAATCAATGTTCTGATGATGTACAATGTAGAGAAAGCGAATTGTGCAAGTTAATAGGAGATATCAAAAAGTGTGTTTCTGCATGTCAACATATAATATGTGGTCCAAATGCTATATGTGTCACGAACAACCACATTGCAAAATGTCAGTGTCCATCTGGTCCATTCACTGGAAACCCAAATGATTTAGAAAAAGGATGCCAATCTGTGCCTTGTATTTATAATGCCGACTGCTTATCGCATGAATTATGTAACCGAATAACACACACATGTTTAAATGCTTGTGGAGAAGACTCTTGTGGTGACAATGCCGTATGTATAGCGGAAAACCATAAAATAAGTTGTCAATGTCCTAATGGTTATAAGGCAGATCCACTACCTGAAGTTAATTGCAGAAAGATCGAAGCTTGCAACCCTAATCCTTGCCACTCTACAGCTATTTGTGAACCACGACATTCATCGTACGTTTGTAGATGCCCAGTAAGCTATGTTGAAGATCTAAATGGAGGTTGCCGAAAACAAGATCAATGTGCAAATGGTGATGAAGACTGCCCCTTAGAAACTGCGTGTGTCAAAGGTCGTTGTGTTAATCCCTGTGATGGAGCATGTGGAATCAATTCACTATGCAAAGTTGTAGACAGAAAAGCAATTTGTATGTGCCCAGATGGTTATGAAAGCATAAAGGGCAATGCATGTAAGAAAAAGTTATTAATATGTTCAAGCGAGTTAGATTGCAGTGGAGATATTTGTTCTAATGGTCAATGTTTCACAGCTTGTATAAATTCAAGCCAATGTGATCCAGGAGAATCATGTCTGAAAAATTTCTGTATTACACAATGCACCAAAAACACACAATGTGGTATTGGGCAAGCTTGTGTGGGAGGACAGTGTCTGATTGGTTGTAGAAGTAATGGAGATTGTTCTAGTGAAGAGGCATGTGTAAACAATAAATGTGTCAACCCTTGTTTATCCGCCAGAGGTTGCGGTCCAAATGCCATTTGTTCAAGATTCGATCATAGTACATCGTGTGAATGTCCTCTCGGCTTTCAAGGAACACCAACTCCTCAACAAGGTTGCGTGCGGAAGCCAAGTTCTTGCACTAGAACAGCAGAATGCCCTCCAGATCACATGTGCATTGGTTATTTGTGTCAAGTACCATGCCAAGATAATTCCGGATGTGCTATAGGAGAAAAATGTAGCGACAATAGATGTCACAAAATCTGTCATTCAAGCAGTAACTGCTTACACGGAGAGCACTGTAGTTCAGGTGTATGTATACCAGGATGTAAAACTGATTCTGATTGTCTAAATAACCAACTATGTAAATCTACAGAATGCCAATGTCTTCCTGGTTTTGATTTAACTGATGATGAATGTACAAATATAAACGAATGTGTTGAAAATCCTTGTCACCCATCAGCGCAATGTGTTGATACACCTGGATCGTACAAATGCGTTTGTTCAGTAGGTGCTATCGGTGATCCATATACGACAGGCTGTTTGTTACCTAATCAGTGCAGAAATGATAACCAATGTGAAGACTCACTTGCGTGTATGAGAGGAAAATGCTCCAACCCATGTCAAAGTAAGGGTTGTGGCCTAAATGCTTTGTGTTCGGTTGTAAACCATAGAGTTACATGTTCCTGTGAGAAAGGTTTTCTTGGAAATCCATTTGACAAACGAATTGGTTGCTTTAAAGTAGAATGTATTGAAGATGCTGACTGTTCCGATGACAAAAATTGCAACAAGAGAAATAACAAATGTTCTGGTAAGTTTTTAAGACTACGTTATTCGTAGGTACCTACTATTTATCGATATAATTAATTCATCTTGTGTCTAATTTGTATGTTTGCAGATAAATGTGAAGAATCTGCATGTCAAGGTGGAACTTGTTCAATTCAACTACATAAAGCTGTGTGTAATTGTCCTACTGGATATGATTTAGAAAATAATGTTTGCAAAGATGTAAATGAATGTCTAAGCAATCCATGTCCTCTGAATGCAAACTGCGTAAATAATCGAGGCTCGTTTTCATGTTCTTGCGTAAATGGAACAGTATTAGACGAAAACACTGGCAACTGTAGACTTCCTGGTGAATGTTTTTCTGATGACGATTGCTCTGAACAGACAAAATGTAACAATAATTACTGTATTGACCCCTGTGAAAAGCTTTCTCCTTGCGGAGAAAATGCTGAATGCATAGTTTCAAAGCATAATACTATTTGTGAGTGTCCTACCGATAGTCAAGGCGATCCATACAAGAAATGTATTAAATTTGAATGCATTAAAGACAATGACTGTTCGTCAGAGGAAGCTTGCGTCAATTATAAATGTAAAAATTCCTGTAGCATACCACGCGCGTGCGGAAGAAATGCTGATTGTCTTTCTAGGAATCACATTGGACATTGTTCTTGTGCACCTGGCTTTACTGGTGATCCTGTTCTTGGATGCGTTCCTATACAATATTGCACCGACGATAGCAGGTGCTCATCAGGAACTAAATGCGTTGATAATTTGTGTGTTGGTGAGTACATTTTAACAATTTTGATCAATATCTTTGGATTTTACCACTCAAATATTGAAATATTTATTTCATAAGATATTTACATGAATAATAATTAAAATAAAAGTAATTTAACCTAAACTACTTAATTTCTATTTAATTATTTTACCACTTAATTTTGGTCGAAGATAATCGCTATTCAATGGTACCTATGAAAAAGCACATTTTGTGAATCTATCTAAAATGTGCATTTGTTAACCCATAATTTACAAATTTAAAAGAATATTGTAAACACTTAGATGAATCATTTTTTTTTAAATACTACCAAGGTGGCAAACAAGCATACGGCCCGCCTGATGTTAAGCAGTTACCGTAGCCTATGAACGTTTGCAACACCAGGGGTGTCACTCACGCGTTGCCGAAAATTATTGCTTTGTAATGAATTATTTTGGAGAGAATAATTAACTAACACTTAAATTGTTTCTAGGTTTATGCAAAAACGCAAGGGATTGCTTAAGTGACCAAATTTGTATTCAAAACACTTGTCGCATAACATGTAACTCCAACAGTACGTGCCCTGACTTCCAGTTTTGCTTGAACAGAATATGTACTAAAGAAGTTCAATGTATGGCAAACGAAGATTGTGATGATGACGAAAGATGTACTGTTGGAAGGAAAGGAGTGCCACAATGCGTCAAAGTATGCGAAAGACATCCATGTGGTAGACAAGCAGTATGTGTTGGTAAAAACCATCAACCGTCTTGTTCATGTGCACGAGGCTTTTTCGGCGATCCTCTATTAGGATGTAAAAAGAAGGAATGTGACGTAGACTCTCAGTGTTCCGACGATAAACTTTGTAATGAGAGTATGTGTAAAATAGCGTGTCTTGTAGACAATAACTGTGGAGAAAATACCATCTGTTCGTCTGAAAAACACCGACATCTTTGTTACTGTCAACCAGGTTACACTGGTAATCCCATAAAGGGGTGCGAGCTTATTAATTATTGCTCATCAAATCCTTGTGGTAACGGCGCAGAATGTAAAAATCTAAGAGACCGTGCTCAATGTGTTTGCCCATCGGGATACGTGGGAGATCCTAACGTAGAAGGATGTCGCAAAGCCCAAGAGTGTCGATTTAACAGAGACTGTCCGCCTGTAGCTCGCTGTACTGTTGTAGACGGTATACGAAAATGTACAGGTGAGTTTTTAATTACAGCAAATCTCAATTATCTAGTGATTGACTAAATAGAAAATAAAATATAATATACTAATGGTTAAATACTTTGTAGATGCTTGTGAAACTGTTAAATGTGGACAAAATGCAGAGTGTATTGCTTCGAGACATACCGGACAATGTAAATGTAAAAATGGATATATTGGAACTCCAGCTAGTGAAAAGGGATGTCGCCTTCTTGAAAAATCCTGCAAAGAACGAACTGACTGTAGTGATGGTCAATATTGTCACAGAGGTAGTTGTAAAAGTAAGTAACAAATATCTAGTAATTATAAAAAGAAACTTGTACAAAAATAAAAATTCTAATTGCTTAACACAGCCATTTTTAATTTAAGGTTTGTGTCTCATGGATGAAGAATGTAGCTCACGAGAGAAATGTTTCAATGGTCAATGTTTGGATCCCTGTCAAATGGAAAAGGCTTGCGGCTTAAATGCTGTATGCCGGACCGATAACCATGTAGTGCAATGTAGCTGTCCTCAAAGTTTTACCGGTAATCAAGACATCGAGTGTGTGAGAAGTAAGAATCACCATTTATTAAATAAAAATGCCAATCATAATTCTAAAAAATTGTGCCTAACTGTGGGACAGTTCTAAATGATGTTGGATATAGATTTTATTTCAGTATCTTTGCATGCAAGGTGCACCATTATATATTGTGTCTTGATTTTGGTAGTCTTAAAGTAAATTTAAAATTAATAAAATTGTATTTCGTAATACTATTTTTAGTGCCAAGACTTTGTGGTGGAGCGGGCGAATGTGATGACGACTATATGTGCCAGGACTCTATGTGTTTGCCACAGTGTAAAGCTGATGAGGAATGTGCTTTAAACGAAAGATGCAGTAAAGGCGCTTGCATGTGTAAGTATATTTTAATTACATACAGTAATTAATTACTTAAATATGTCACCCGGATGGCCACTAACCAAACGCTAAGAAGAATGTCTTTATTAATGATCATTTATCGTTGTTTACAGTAACGTGTCGAGTAGACAATGACTGCTTCTTAGGTCATATATGTCTTGGAAACAGTTGTCAATATGGCTGTAGACACGACGACGATTGCGGTCCTGATGAGTTTTGCAAAAGTAATGTCTGCCAAAACCCTTGTGCGAATGATATCAATCCTTGTGGGCCCAATGCCCTGTGTTCTATAGTAGACAGAAAAGCTTCATGCACATGTTTAGAAGGCTTAATTCCTAATCCTACACCTAACATTGGATGTGTGCGTACTCCGTCGCTATCATGTCGTATGCATACAGATTGCACTACAAGCTGGCGATGTGAAGATGATCGGTGTCGTCCTGCGTGTACAACTGATGGTTCCCAATGCTTGCAAGGTGAAAGATGTGATGCAGGTGTTTGCCGATATGCTTGCACCTCCGATGAACAGTGTTCAGATGAAGAAGTTTGCGATGGCAGAATATGTGTTACAGGCTGTAGATCAAACTCTGATTGTGCAAATCAGCTAGCTTGTATATCAGGACAGTGTCTTGATCCTTGTATAGAGCCAGCTACTTGCGGTGCAAATGCGCTATGCGCTACTAAAGACCATCATCCAGTATGTACATGTCCACCAACACTGACTGGAGATCCAAAAGCAGTATGCAAAAGGACCGTGTCGCCTTGCGATTCGAGCAAGAATTGTCCTGCTGATTTCAATTGCTATGGAGGCACATGCCATCCATCTTGCAGAAGGTATGAAAATGTCCTATTGAACTAACTTTCTTATTTTTTTCAAAATAGAAATAAGAAAGCCAATTAGCTTTCTTTTTTCTGGACCAACACCAAAATAAGTATCCATTTAACGTTATATTAGATGGCTATATACTAGTATATGGCATAACATTAAGAATAAGTTTAAATTGTAAGAAAATATTTAATTTCTATTTAATATCATGTTGTAATCTATTTTCAGTGACAGTGTATGTCTATCTAACGAAAAGTGTATTCGCGGTATATGCAGAGTCGTATGTAATAGTGACGACGCATGCAGTGAAGGCTATATCTGTGAAAACAGGATTTGTAAGCAAGGTTGTCGAGATGATAATGCTTGTGATATTAACCAAGTGTGTCTTAAAGGACAATGCAAAGATCCGTGCAGTCAAACAGGTGTCTGCGGCATTTGTTCTGATTGCAAGGTACAAAACCACCGCGCGCAATGTAGCTGCTCTGGTAACTACACCGGTAATGCGCTAGTCGAATGTAAGAAAAAAACAACATTATGTGACGGATTTTGCCCTTGTGATGAAAGTGGATATTGTATCTCACTTTGCGACAGTGACACAGATTGTTCATGCGGAGAGAAATGTTTCAATGGAGGCTGCCGATCGGTTTGCTCTGTAAGAAGTAAATGTCCCGAGAGACAAATATGCCATCAAAGTGTTTGCGTACCCGGATGTAGCCACAATGCACATTGTGGAGATGATATGGTATGTGAATCAAGACGTTGTGTGAAAGCTTGTCAAGAAGATACTTGCGGTAAAGACGCTGCATGCTTTGCAGTTCAACATCGCGCTATTTGCAAGTGTCCTAGCGGATTCTCCGGCGATCCAGCCGAGGAATGTAAAGCTTACGAATGTTCACACAATGAGGAATGTGGTGCCGATGAGGAATGCTCGGAAGGAAAATGCAGAAACGTTTGTTTAGGAGCATGTGGAGTAAACGCTATATGTCGCTCAGTAAATGGCTTACCGCAATGTTCTTGTCCACCAAATTACTTGGGTAATGCAAAGGTGGAATGTTCTAAACCACCGGCTGGTAGCTGTTTGCGCAATCCGTGTGGGGTGAGTGCACGTTGTCGCGATCTGGAAGATGGAAACTATGAGTGCACTTGCCCTCCAAGCTGTGCTGGTAATCCTCACAAACAATGCTTCTGCGGTGTCATGGAATCATGTGCTTATAAATCTTGTGGTACAAACGCTCAATGTCACATTGGCCCTCAAGGTCAAGCACAATGCTTCTGTCCTCGAAACTATCCTAATGGTGATCCTAATATAGAATGTAAGTGTAGTTTTTTATTCAATATTATTGTATTTATTTTCGGTTCACCCTTGTTTGGTATATCAACTTTTGATGTAATGTTACTAATTCGAACAATGCTTAAGAAAATAATCACTTTGTATAATATCGATTAACATAATTTTTATTTCATCGAATATTTATTTGCGATAACAACATTTGCGCTATTGATTAAAAAGTATAATGTTCATTTGATGTAATGTTCAAGTGGTATAAAATGTATTTTTTCGAATAGTCAATTAACTATTGTTACCTGGAGAAACTGGATGCAATCTGGACTTTAGGGTACCCCGACTCGGATATGTTAGATTAAAAGGGGATGCCATCCCCTTCGTGGTTACTTTTTTATAAACCACCCAGAAGTAGGAGCACCGCGAAGCGGTGCTCCGTCGACCGATCTTTTGATGAAATCATTATTAGTCTAGTAAAACATTCGTTTCGTTTAAATAAAATTAGTGCATTTACAATTCAGTGAAATTACTTTATTTTAAAGAAATAAATATGCTAAATAAAATTCTACCAAATAATTATTCGGTCAAATGAATAATTATACGGAATGACTTTATTGTAACTAAAATTAGCCGGAGCGATTTTAGACTAAACGTTGTTATACCAAACAAGGGTGAACCTTTATTTTCATATATACATATGATAGATATGTTAGGATTACATTCAAAGATTTGATACTTCAATTACCTATCGTATTACAAATAAATAACCTAAACCGTATTTCTGCAATGATATAAATTTTATATATATATTTTCAATAAAGATTCGACTTGAGAGTGACGGGATACAAACAATAACAAAAACAATAAATACTTCATTAATTTTATTCTGGTATCAGTATTAGCTAAAGAGTTACATCTATATGTTGATTAATTTATTTGCAGGTGCTCAGGAACCCAGTGTTGTAGATTGTAGAACCACAGGTTGTGGAATTAATGGTGAATGTTTAAGAGAAGGAGCAGAATTTGTGTGCCGATGCATACCTGGCACAGAAGGACAAGCTGACATCGAATGTCACACCAGTGAGTACAATAATCTTTTGATAGTCTCGTCACCATGTACAAAATTACGCACTATTATACAGTCTACCTAAACCTCACAAGTTACCTATGTTCTATGATATGGATCAAATAGGGGAGATCATTTCAGTATGTAGTAAATTACTGAAACTATAAATACAAATAATGGTTCATTTACCACGTTCTTGTATATACAAGTGGTATTTGAATGGGTTGAAGATAAGTTGTTGATATTTGTATAGGTACGGGTGCCGAAGGAAGTGGACATATCAATTCATTTATATATACATTTTGAAAGTATATTATTCATTTTCTTGCCTTGAAGTAACTACGTACATCCTTGGGAACCCTTCTAAGTAATGAAATAAAAAAGATCTATAGCTAATACTATTATTCCAAATAAATTTACATTGTGTATAAATAATTTATGATTGCCATTAAATATTGATGCCGTAACATATCTGTATTTAACGGTATGTGATTAGTGGAAGCATTCTCACCGTTCGTGCTTAAGTTTCTCAAATTGTCAGTAACATTTTGTTCGGCTTCATGTACATATCGCTTGTATTATAATATTCCGTTATATACATATCTCTGGTCATAAACTATCAGTTTCAAAAAGCATGCACTGTCTCGTGAGAAAGTTTCCTCTTCGCGGCTGAAGGTACCGCTCTCTCGACTTTGCTTTCTTCTTTCACATCTTCCTAGGTATCGAATGTACGAGCGACAGGGACTGTCCAGTAGACAGAGCGTGTCTGAGCTTACACTGCGTGGACCCGTGCACGGTGCGTGGTGTGTGCGGAGAAGATGCCTTGTGTGTACCGCTCATGCATAAAGCGCAGTGCTCGTGTCCTCAATGCTATGTGGGCCAACCACGCGTCACATGTCGTCTTGATCCATCCTGCAAGTCCACGGACGAGCATAATATCACCTTTACTTGTTCTGAAACTAAAGCGTGCCCATCGAAACTAGCTTGTGATCTCAATACTAACGAATGCCGCAATCCATGCCTGGGATATCAAAATTGTAAACGTAATCAAAGATGCGAAGTGCGAGATCATATACCGATATGCGTATGTCGGAATGGCTTTGCTTTAAATGAGAAAGGAGAATTGACTTGCGCGCCTGAACACGCAGAATGTACAAGAGACGAACAGTGTCCATCTAATGCGGCCTGCCGTAATTCCAAGTGTGTGAATCCGTGCGTAGCGTCTGTAGAGCCCATGTGCCCGAAAGGAAAACAATGTGAAGTAGTAGATCACCGCGCTATGTGCGTATGTGTAGAAGAATGTAATCCATCATTATCTATATGTTTGAGAGATAGTGGATGTCCAAGTAACTTGGCGTGCCGAGACTTCCAATGCAAAGACCCATGTAAAGACGCTTGTGGTGGTGCCCCGTGCTCGGTAGAAGATCACCACCCAGTTTGCAAGTTCTGCCCTAGTGGGTTCACACACGATGAAAAACATGGCTGCATTAAAGGTAATTTTATAGCGACCAGCAAATTTAAATATTAGTGTACCTTTACCATTTAGTATATTAGCGTCTATGAATCTTAATAATCTTGTTCTTCATTATTACAGGAATTGTTGATAGTTTCTACTTTATGACTTCATGCGGTTCTTTTTCTATCTTTGATTTCTATTGTTTCTAGCATGTTCATATATACCTTTCTCCACAGTTTGAACTTCTTCTGCATCAGGTAGATTTCTTGCATGTAATATTATATTGTAGTGTACATAATATTCATTTAATTTCACACTCATGTGGTTGGTGGTGGTTGCTCTAATATAATTTATTTTAACGCTTTGGCATTAATACTAAATGCAACAAAACCGCCACGAGACAGAGTTTGCAGAATTATATAGAATGCCTCCTACACACTAATATGTACGTATTTATTACATGACTATTTTGTGATATTGAAATAATTATTTGTTTTCTTATTAAGTAACTTTATTTCTACAGACTAGGGGAACCAACATTATAGTACTTATTCCCTAGTTTTTGTCATACTTTGTACAAAAACCATTTATTACGGTAATTTAAATCCTTCTGTATTTCGAGGACTTGATGATCTATAAGAATTGGGTACGCATACTTGATGGAAAAAGTAAATATACTATTTTATTTACGTTAACATCTAACATTGCAAAATCCCAAAGAATCAGAATCAAATAAAGGGTAACTTATTCGCACAATAACAGGACTGTTATCAGATAAAGATAAATAGTATTGCAATATAATCTTGGCAAATATATTATAAGGAAATTTAGACATTGGGAAATCGAGTTAAGGTTCTTAATTTAATAGCAGGCTTGATAAACACAGAATATTTTACCCTAGTTTGACTTTCAATACCAAACACTAGACGAGAGCATGTTTGGCATGTGGTAAATAAAAGTTTTATATTGGTATATAATTATATCGTTCCATGTAACTGAACTTTAGGAGCAATGCTAATTCTTCTAGTGCTAGGCTTTTACCTTTATTATTGATCAATGAAGAATGAATTTCTATTATTATTATATTATTGTGTGTAGTTTACATTTTCCCGTATTTTACATAAAATTATTGAAATCAGAGTAAAGTCAAAATATTACTTTTTATATTAACGAACCTAATTAAATAAAAGTCCTGAGATATGATGCCTGTAAAATTATAATAATTATATTACGGTGTAAGCCTATCCAGTAGTGCAGCAGTAGTGGACGTTTGCCGGCTAAGATGATGATGATAATGATATTACTGTCAATGTCCTAACTACTTTCTTTCTTTGCCAGAAAAGCCTTAAATTCACCAAATAATAGGTAGTAGTGATGTTATATGAAAAACATTATTCCCCGCCTTTAAAACAGGCTACTGATGATAATGCAATTAATTTAGTTTATTATCATTTTTACAGTTACTTTTAGACTTTATTTTTGTAGAACTACTTTTTTTCTATCAGTTAGTACCTAAATAATTTCTATCTTACTGATTTTCAACAGGCATAGTTGTTGGTTGAAACGCGAATATTAACTCAAATATTATTTAGATATGGAAGTTCACAATGCATTGATGTTATGATTTCGTGTACACAGCAACAGAATGTGCGAGTCACGATCACTGCGCGCCAACATTGGCTTGTATCAATGGGCGGTGCGCAGATCCATGCGCACGCGGCGGGCCTTGTCTCAACGGTCAGCACTGCGCTGTACTCGATCATCAACCTGTTTGTTCGAAGGGTATGTAAATTTTTGCTCTTATTCCACTCTAAGTCGAAGTGAAATTTACATAAAGCCGTTCGTCGGCCTGGTTCAAATATCACATATATCTATAAAAGACAAATCTGTAATCTTGGCTTTTTTTAGTGTGTCAATGTCAAACGTCATCGGACTGCGCAAGATATCCCAACACATACTGCAATGGATGCGCTTGCATCAAACGTAAGTATAATTTATAAAATGATGATAAAGAAAAACGTCGCGAGAAAACCCACATATCTAAGAAATAATCGAAATGCATGTCTATTACACCAACTTACATTAGGCTAACGTATTGAAAACCTAAACACCACTCCGCTGGTATAATGAATACAATAGAACCATAAAAGATGTGTTCCATATCCATATAATGTAAGAGTGATGTTCTCGAATATCACTTACGGCAGTCCTAACAGAGCTATTCCTGAATTTAATATATAACTGAAAAAGACCTTATCCCTAGACAAGTGTCATAGGCGGTCGTCGATTCGACTACCGTTTTGCTACTCTTCTAGAGAGGCTGAACACACTACTGAAAGACGCTATAATTGGACGAGAATTATCTTGATTGTATATATGTTTTTGACTCGAACAACAAGAAAAAATGAAAGATTATAATTATCATAGTGTTAATATTTACATTGTTTTTTTAGAAGAAAAAGGAAAACATCCAACAACAAACTGCGCACACTGCCGACCCGGAGTCCCTTGCGATCCATTCTCCGGTGCCTGCATGGAAAGTAAGTGCTATGTATATAATAAATATAGAAATCACAAAACATGCTAATTATAACGTTAACATTGCTAAATTGCTAATATAATCTGAGTATAACGACGTTAAGCTAACTGTGGATATTATTTACAATATTCACTCGTATTTGAATTAGGGTAAAACCTTCTTTATCTTTTCGTACATGCTATTTTCACATAATTGATATTTCGTGGACTTCTTTACTTGAAAGTCTACTACTATTATTATTTTTATTATGTGAATAGCAAAACTAACTCCAGATGAACTGGTAATTGCTATAATTTTAGAACTATATCTACCATTTGTCCGATAAAACGCCACAAAGTACTGGCTACGATATCTCGGCAGACCCGGCAGGCAATTCTATATAAGTTGTATGCATAAGTACATATTATGAAACACTTTGGGACAGTGTAAGTTTCACAGGACTATTTATTTATCTGGCATCAGTAAGCGAATTTAGGCTTAAAGACCGTAAGGTTCTAACGCCATTTACACGATGCAAGTTTAGCAAGGCAAGTGTCATGCTGTCACTATTATAATCGTCGCGTAAGATAAAGACAGAATGGAAACTGCTTTGCAAAATTTGCTAGTTGTAAATGAGGCTTAAACAATATTTTTTAGGATGTAAAGCTATCCCTATTTCATATTTCTGATAATAAATGTAATTTGTCTCTTGTAACACAACCCTACTGAATAATTCTGGCACATTTCTTTACTTTTAGTTGGTCAATTAAGCCTAAACTCGCTAAGCCTTTTTTCACTTCTTTTTATTTTCCAATCTTGCTATTATTACTATTAGTGGGTATTTTCTTGTAGATATGTACACTTTCCTATTTTATATGTATATTTACTACGTAGTACACATATAAGAAGTAGTAGTCTTCCTGTATTCTTCTATTGGTTAATGTTATTATTTTAAAGTAAATTTTTCAAGCATGCATTTTGATTCAATATTAAGTAACGTAATAATAAAGATATTAATTGTATTATTACATTCCTATTAACAGATGGAACTTATGTCCCACTAACCGAAACTACTACTACTACAGCAGGAGGATTCACTGAAACTGCCACTATATTTGATATAACTGTACCCACTGACCAAACCATTAGCGTTAATGATTTACTTGACACGACTTCTAATCCTTTAATAACTGAACAAAGTATCATTACTTCTGAAATGACTTCTTCAAGCATTATATCAACGACATCCGTAGAACAAACTCAGACTGTGACTGAGCCTATTGGTGAAACAACTGAATCTCAAAATATAGAATTCACTTCTATTAGCTCCATTAGTAATAACAACTTAAATAAAAACGACTTTAGTACTAAATCAACGATTCCCATTACACCCAAAATAATTGATATCCATACAACAACGGTTTCACCATCAGATAAAACTACAATCACTGACGAAGGCAGTAAAAATGAATCATTAAATAATACGTTACAAACCCCATTGTACACAGTCACACCTGTGATTGTTCCTGAAACAAGAAACGCAGGCAAAAATATAACTGAAGATGATAGTAGTACAACTGCTACAACAATATCAGACAACCAAAGTATTAAGGAGTTTAAAAATTCCGAGTCAGACAACATTACTACTGTTACTCATAGTAACTTAGCTACGACTGAAACGACCACACCATATACTAATCTAGATGACTATAACACTTCAATAGATTCTGACGTTCTCCTGCCAAGCAGTAGTACTATTCATGTCGAAAGTACGATTAAACCTTATACTAAAAAGACTGTGGAAACAAATCACTCATCAACAGCTTCTGTTGAAAATAAAAACACCAAAACGCCTGAAAATCAACGAAACTTAAATAGTAACAACATAACATTAGTACAAGATTTACCAAAACAGAACGTAAAAACGACTACAATTGCATATTCCTCAAGCACAAACGCTACAATTGAGAGTAACACGTTATATACTAAAAATGATATTCATAGATCTAGTTCCACAGAAACATATTCTGATAAACCTTTAACTGTAACACAAAGTTTTGAGAGTTCTACTCTTACAGATACTGAATCTGCTACAGATAAGTCAATTTATGGGTTTACTACTTCAGAAGTAACTAATAGAGCAACAGGCACGTCTACTGAATCTTTACAAAATACGGAATCTACCACTTTTCAAGAAAAGGCTACAGCGCAGACAATAGGTCCTCTCCAAGACACTTTAAAAACATCATATTACCCTGACATTATAACTGTGCAATCTTCACAAACAGATCACTTTACTGCCATGACTCAAACAGATAAAGATGATAGTTTAACAACCAGCTCGGTGGATGTTGAAAATAAAAATAATGGATTCACACTATCGGAAATCTCACATAATACATTAAATATTTCTGACGAGCCTATAGAGAATACTGAATCGGTTAAAAGTGATAAATCTATAGAAACTAGCACATTATCTTTTACTACCATTGATACGAAAGTTCCTGTCACACAAAACATTGTATATGATCACACAACTTACAAGTCACTTTCAGAAACATCAACAATGGCAACGGTATCTGGAAAAGATCAAAAAGATTTTATTACAGACACCGCTTCAGAGGATAATGATATAACACCTGAATCATTGACAAAAAGTACAACTCAGGAAACATTTGATCAATTTTCAGGTAAAGTAAGTACATATACCTCTTTACACGTTACATATGACCAAACTACTCCCCAATATATGACAGATAAAATCACCGTAACTTCGAGTGATATACAGTCTACAGATTATGATTCTACATACCACTCTACAAACATACTACAAACTGAAACGGCATATAAACATACATCCGGTTTTGTATCGCAATATATAACGACAGAACAAATAAATATAGATCAAACAACGACTTCAATAATAAGCACGCCTGAACCAGTTTCAACAAGTAGTCCAGCACAAAATAATGAAGATATAAGTGATACTACAATAGATTTAAATAACAAAGCAGAATCTATCACGCCAGATATTTATGTTACAGAAATAGATCAAACACAAGGGCATGACGATGGACATAAATCTACCACTCAAGTAATAACAGTATCTGTAACTGAAGAACCACTTTCAACATTAGGTTTAAATTTAGATAATTCAACAGACTCAACATTAACGTACCAAAATACAACAACTGAAAAACTAATGTTTCCGTATACTCCTCCTGAGTCCCTAACATTAGGAAACGATACCACGATATCTTCTGTTACTAAATCAAAATCAATGGATACAAGTACATCTAAATATCAAAGTTCATATGCTACAGACACATTTTATACCTCAGATTTTCAGCCTGAAAGTACAGAGAAATCAAAATATGGCTTAAAAAGTTCACAAACTATTGCAGTAACTAATTCTGTACCTAAATTAATTGAACCTTATACCAATGCTCCGGTATCTAAGAGTGATAATCCTATTATCGAGCAAAATGTGAATCTTCCGACATCACTTTTACCAGAATATACATCTGTCGATAATGTCGAAACTGTCACTTTTTCTCAAGAATCTAAATTATTCACAACGTCTTCAGAAGGTAGTACTTCTGAGCTAAGTAGTGATAACACCAACAACGAGGGCCGGAATACTGAGAGAACTACGAAAGGAATGTCAACGCCAGATGCTAATGGTTTAAATAATACTCTATCAACAAGCACACAAGACTTAACAGATAATACACACAGAGTGACAACCGAAAAAATACCACCAATTACACAATCCGAGTTAGTTAGCACTAGTTTTGATATAACAACTACAGAGTCATTAACTAATAAAGATAATTTTGAACATACCACTAAACAAATGGGCAATTTATTGACGGATACAACTGAATCAAGTTCCATTACCGAAATGGAAAGCACTATTTTTAAAACAACAATTACAAAACAAGGTTTTCAAGAAACTACCCTTGTAAACACATATGATACAGAATTGATAATAACACCTAAGACAACAGCAGATCTTATTACACATAAAGACAGTGAAATTAGTACAAATTCACAGGTTGTTACAACAGAACCAAATATATATGATGTAACTACACAAAGTTTGACATTAAACTCATTTGACGTAACTGATATAACACAAAAAGAAGTAAGGACAACAGAAAAAGAAATAGAATCTGTTGCAACAACGGAATATTTGACTTCAGATGTGATTGATCCAGATAACCTTAAAAATACTATACCCGAATCGCAAATGCATACCACATCTATACCAGAAACACTAAATAAAAATGAAATAAAAATAACTACTGCTGCAGAAAATTTGACACCCGATATCCGTACTACATTTGATTTTTCAGTACTAGGAATTAGTGCAAAAACTACATCAACAACTCAAAATGTAAATGAAATAGTAACTGTTTCCTCGACTGATTATTCAACTTCCAACATTGATAGTACCAAGAAAGAAGATGTTTCTACAACTCTTTTAGGATTGGATATTATAACAACTGAATCAACAACGCGTAATACAAATGTAGTGGGAACTACAAAAGTTGTTTTTAGTGATGAATCAGAAGTAACTGAAACTGAACCAAGAAACGGTATAAGTGAATCAACTACAGAAAATGTAAACATAAGCGAAACAATTACCAGTACTGATCATATAACATTCAATGTCAGTACTACTGAAACATTTGTTCCAAATGAAACTTTATCAGAAATTGATATAACAACAGAATCTCCATCTGAACGTGTTAACAAAGAGGATGGGCTAACAATCACTTTTGATAATACTAAGTCTAATTCAGAAATAGGTAAAATGACGACATTTATAAACAATATTGAAACTACTACTACTATTGAATCATCTGATATTAATATTACCGAGACATCAAGTAAACCTGGTTTGGAAATAGGTGTAACAACACTTATAACACCAAATATATATGATTTAGATACCACCATCGACGATGTAACTCATGATGTAGGTATAAACGGAACTTCTGAATCAACTACAGAACCTAACTTTGATGTTTTAATTGAATTAACAACTCAACAGAAAAACATAGATGATATAGAAACTTCTACCACAAATGATTATTTCTCACCCGATGTCACTATCACCGAAGTATTTGATCAAACAAAATTTATATTAGGAATAGACGCAACTAAATCCACTACACAAAGTAAAACCGAAGTTAATGACGCCAGCACACCTGACAGCTCCATTGTAGGTGCCACCGGAATATTTGATAAAACTATAACAGATATATTTACAACAGTTAAGTCATCAACACCAAATCTAAAAGAACTAGAAACAACTACTTCCACTGATCAGCCAACTCCAGGTGCAGAAGTTACGGATTCATTTAATAAGGCAAAGACTATAGCTGAATTAGTTACAACTAAAACTACAACAAAATATACAAATGAAGTACAATCCGAATTAGATACGACAACTGAATCAACCACACATTATGGCGACAAAGTAAAAACTACTAACACTGTCGATAAATTATCATCTGATACTACTTTTGAGGCAACAGACTTAACTAAAACTGTACCAGACATTGACACGTCAACAAAATCAAGCATTGCAGATGAAATAGAAACTGCTACCACTGCCGATCACATAACATCCGCATTTGATAACGTACCATTTGAATTTACTAAAACTGTAACAGACAACAATAATGAAGCTACAACAACCAAATCAAGCACACAAATAGTAGACAAGGAAGAAACCACTTCTATTGGTGATGACATTACACCTGTTATTACTACTGAATCAATTGACCTAACTAGACCTATTACGAAAATAGACACAACAACTAAGTTAACAATGGAATATATAAACAACGTAAAAACGACGACTACTACTAGTCGAGCAATTACTGAACCATTTGACATAATCCAAACTTTACCAGATATAGTTACAACTGATTTGACAACCCAAAACATATTAAAAATGGATACCACCATTGACAACTTAAACTCTGGTACTAGTATCAGTGGTAGTTACGACTTAACTAAAACTACAACTGAGGTAGATATAACAACACAAAATTCTGAAAATGATATAACTGCTAGCACTGTTGATCATTTGATAACTTCTATTAGAGATATTAATATATCCAACATAACTAAATCTGTATCAGGTATTAATACAATAACTAAATTACCAACAGAAAATATTGACATTAAAACGACTACTGATAGTTTTACTCCTGATCTTACCAAATCAGAAATCATTACAACTGAATCAACAACACAAAATATATTAAATTTGGATACTACTATTGAAAGTTTCAGTGTCAGTACTAGTACTAAAATGAATTTAAATACAAATGAAACTGTATCGAAAGTAGATGTAACAACACAAAATACAATCAATATGGGAACTGCCAGTACTGTTGATGATTTGACGTCTGGGCTCAGTATTTCGAAATTATTTGATTTAACCAAATCAGAAATAGATGCAACGACAGAAATAATTAATGAATTTAAAACAACTACCGACACTGATCGCTTAACTTCCGGAGTTCTAAACGAAATTACACAAACAGTGTCAAATGTTAAAATAGAATCAACATCACCAAATGTAGACATCAGCAGTGTAAAGTTTGATACTACTACTGATGAATTTAGGCCCGGCACTAGTGTCACTGTTAGTATTGACTCAACCAAAACTGAACCAGAAGTGGGTACAACAACACAAAGTACTAAGGATTTAGAACCTCCTAGTACCACTGAAAGTTATAATATCACATCTGATTTTAGTACTACTAATACATATAACCCAACTGATCAATCTGACTTAACTGTATCCGGAATATATACTACAACTAAATTAACAACAGAAAATATTATCGACGTAAAAATGACTACTGAAAGTTTAACTAATGATTTAGGTACTACTAAATCATTTGACGAAACAACTACGCAAAACATAGAACTAGGATCTACAGGTATATTAGATACCACTATTGACATATTAACTCCCGGTACTAGTGACACCGCGAGCATTGGCTCAACTGAACCTGAAACAGACATAGATACAACAACACAAAATACATACGATGTAGGAACTGCTAGCACTGCTGATCTTATGACGTCTGATGATAGTAGTTTTACTATGACATTTGATAAAACCAAAACAGTATCAGTAGTAGATTCAATAATTAAACCAATAACACAAAATGTTAATGACGAAGACACTGCTACCACTGCTGAATATTTGACATATGATTTTGCTAGTACAAAAACGTTTGTATCAGAAATAAACACAACAATTGTAAATGTAAATCAGTCGAGAACTTTAACCACCACCGACTACTTAACGTCTCCAATGCCACCGCTAACAAAAGATGTATTAGCTACCTCAAACTCGGATACTGAAACGACCCAGTCTTTTGATAATCCCACAACGACTACAGTCACAACAATAACTACTTTTACCTTCATCGATGAAGGGACTCCCACTTTGAAAAATGAATTTGGAACTGATGACGTCACTTTATTCACTGCAACAGTAAATACTGAGTCAGACAGTTATACACAAGACACATCAAACGTAGAACACACACCAACGAGCTTAAGTACATCTACTGAAAGTTTGTCATCTCGTAGAAAAGTCGTTGATATTTCTGCTTGGCCCGACGTGACTGACATGACTTCCACTGAAACTACTGTACAAACCTCTGACTTTCACATTAACTCTCACTGTAAAATAAACTCACACTGCCCGACGAATAACGCCTGTCTCAATGGAGAATGCCAGAACCCATGTGAAATTGTTCGAAACGGTTGTACAAAGAACGAATCATGTATAGTTATCGACCATGCAGCTGTCTGTTTATGCGACGACTCCACCGGGAAGCTCTGTCGTAAAGGTAGGCTTTTATGGTGTTTCATTGAAATTTATTATAAAAAGATTTATAAACCAAATAATGTAAATTATTTGAATTCTAATGGTTGTTTTATCGGACAAATGTGTAAATTTTTAATGTACGTAATTTTCCACCATAATAATTGTAAATACACTAATGTTCACCCTATTTTAATTGTAACATACTAATTTTGTATCTAACGTGTAACATACTAGAATCACCTGGAACACCCAAGGTACCAGAACCTTGTCATTCTGATCGGGACTGTATAGAGACTGAAGCCTGTTTTATGGGATTATGTCAAAACCCGTGTGAGTTCGACAACGTTTGTGGCATTGGAGCCAATTGCCAGCCTGTAAAACAAAGGCCAATGTGCTCCTGCCCCGCTGGACATGACGGAGACCCGGCTGTTAAATGTTCACCTAAAATATGTAAGCTTTGACTGATACCTACTAATTATAATTAAATTTACTACATCATTAAACATAATATTTACTTTTAATAACAAAAACATTTAAATGGAGGTAAATTAACGAATAAAATTAATTAAGGTATTACTTGATACAGTCCATTGGAAAACAAAGATTGAGAAAGGAAATAAATAGACCACGCTATACAACTTTATGTAACCCCGCGTAAAACATTTTGGTCTGGTTAATTTCTACTCCACCTTTGTATAAAATTTTGTAAAATATTTATGTCAATTAAAGTAAACATTTACTGTTGTAAAATGAAAATGGTTGTGGCAATATAAATAAAATATAAATTAATGTATGTACATAGTATAAATATGAGGTATTTGTATATAATTATAATTAAGTGTTATTTTGTATAATATATAAATATCTTTTACTCAGTTGGTTGCACTCGAAATGAAGACTGTCACTTAACGGAGGCTTGTATAAATAGTGCATGTCAACACCCATGTGAAATACACAATCCATGTGCACTAAATGCGGTCTGTATAAACACGAATCATGGTTCAGACTGTAGTTGCGTCGAAGGCTTCCAAGGCAACGGATACGTCGGATGTGTTCCAGGTGAGCTTGGCCATTCTTTTTTTTTACTAAACACATCAAAAAATTCTAAGCAACGAGCATCATGCACCGAAAATTAAGGATTCATCTCTTACCAAGGAAGGTAGGTATAAAATGATTTTGTTCCAGAAAACATACTGGCGCCGGTTAGCTTTTTTTAAGATACCTACTAAAGTTACTATTTATATAATACAACAAATACAGATACTTAAACTGCAAAATAAAATAGTAAAACGTAGTGATTAATTAACATCTGTTTAACAGCTTGCTTAGACTTTTTTGGTGTGTATATTTTACTAAGACTCTGCAATTTTAAAACACAAGTAAAATGGTTGGACAGATTGTTGTAAACATTTCCATTTTGAAAGAAAAATAGCCTATTTAAATAAACCGAAATTTTTAAACCAAAATATTCGGTCGCGGATTTTGTTGCTTTAGTAAATAAGTAATATTCAACTTTTCTGTTTAATATAATACATAGATGATTATTATAATGTATGGAACTAAGTGAAGGAGAAATTAAAGTTAATAGCAAATTTTTTTATTTATCAGGTTTTATTTTATAAACTAGATTTGATAAATGTTTGGATTAAAAAGCGACAAAATGGATTCTGTTCCGCCGTTTTAAAGAATTTATACAAATCCGTATGGTGTGTTCCAACATTAATAAAACTATTATTTTAGTTATACCTCCTGGTTCAGTGTGTCAGTATAATGAAGACTGCCCTCCAGAATTGTTGTGTGACAGACTAAACAGAGTGTGCATTAGCCCTTGTGCCGTCGACAAATGTGGTGATAACGCTGAATGTATCCCATCAAATCATGGCATACAATGTAAATGTTACGCTGGATTCTCTGGGAACCCGTTCTTAGAATGTTATCAAGGTTAGTTAAAATATTTGTATACTATAAACACTAATAGCGATGTATTCAATCCTAGGGCCTTTACATGACGTTCATAATGCGGTTTATTTGCGATCTTAATTAGAATGTCGTTAAATGACAAACTTAAATCAAGGTAATAAAATCAACATCTTACGAATTTTAAATCGAAAATAAATCGTGTTATATATACGTTTTCACTTAAAAGAAACAATTCTTGTTACTTTACTGTTTGAATTTTCTAATTTTGTATTTATATAAGATTTGGTCTTATAAAGTTTTTTTAACATTATCTACCTATATATGCACAAGACCAAGCCTCATTCATCTAAAAAAATATCTTTAAAAAACGAAATTTTACTCGAAAAAATAACGTCGAGTGAAGTTCGGTTGTCCACAATATTTGGTGAAACATGTTAATTACTGTGTAGTAAATAAAATGTGTGTAAATAAAAAACAAAACATAATATTTTAGTGACAGGATGCCGTTCGGACAATGAATGCGCGAATTCAGAGGCATGTATAAATGGTAAATGTGGGTCACCATGTCGGTGTGGAATCAACGCTGTTTGTGACGTATTAAATCATCGCGCTTCGTGTAAATGCCTGCCTGGCTATACTGGAAACCCACAACTTGGATGTGAGCCACCAACAAATCCATGCATTCCAAATCCCTGTGGCACGAATGCTATCTGTGAAACTGATGCAGGCAGACCAGTTTGTCTCTGTCCTAAAGGCTTAACAGGAAATCCTTTCCAAAATTGCAGTAAGTATTTTTTGTTGTACACAGAGCGCGCCAGAATTTTGGGGGTGATATTATTAGGCACAAGTGTACATGCACATTTATAAGTGCATTTTCTAATGCCATACTCTCTTATTCGGGTGGGAGAGTAATCTAAGACGACACTTCTAACGACATAACAAAAAGTCCCAATAACACTTTACTCGTAACAGGATTTATTTATATTATCCATGGCATGATCATTAATTATTTTACTATTTATTTCAGTACCAGAAGGCAATGTATGTGAACCAAATCCATGTGGCCCATACTCTGGATGCAGATTAATAGATGATAAACCTGCCTGTTTCTGTCTGCCAAATTACGAAGGAGATCCACCACGACAAGCTTGCCGTATACCAAATAACCCATGTAATCCATCACCTTGTGGTCCTAACACACAGTGTACGTTACAATCGAATGGATTCGCAAAATGCACGTGTTTACCAGGTTATATAGAGAGTCCGAATACCATCAGAGGCTGTGTAGAAGCACGCAATCCTTGTGAACCAAACACCTGTGGCTCTGGAGCCAGATGCGATCCTAATAGATCTCCACCCTGCTATTGTCCGGAAAATGCTTTTGGAAATCCATATAAGTCATGTGTCACTCAAGGTTACCTGCCATCTAAAGAACTTTGTCGTCCTGGACCCTGTGGACCGTATGCTGACTGCTACGTAAGCGGAAATTTGGAAATGTGCTTCTGCAAATCTGGTTTCGCCGGTGATCCACATGTTGGCTGTTCACCTCAAAGAAGCCCTTGCACTCCGAACCCTTGTGGTCCACAAGCCATTTGTCAAGCTAACTATGACGGTCAAGCATTTTGCAACTGTCCAGCTGGCAGTATAGGCGATGCTTACGGACCTGATGGGTGTCATTCAAGAGAATGTGAAGTAGATGACGAATGTAAACTTAACAAAGCCTGTATAGGTTACGCATGCCGTGATCCTTGTCCGGGTGCTTGTGGATTCGATGCTTTGTGTCGAGTAGAATCACATCGACCAGTTTGTATTTGCAAAGATGGCTTTATCGGTAATCCTCTACTGGGTTGTTTACCACCTGGGGACCAGAAATCTAATGAAAAGAAGCCATGTCAAACGGCGCGATGCGGAATTAATGCTTTGTGTCAAGATGTCGGTGACAAAGCTTTATGCTTCTGCCCTCCTAATAACCTCGGAGATCCGACAGTAGAGTGCAAACCTCAATGTACTATGAATTCCGACTGTTCGTCTAATGAAGCTTGTATCAATCAGAAATGTACAGACCCATGTTCCTTCAACAACGTTTGTGGCATCCATGCAATTTGTTTATGTTCAGACCACACCGTATCTTGTTTGTGTCCAGATGGATATATTGGTGATCCATTGAGCCAATGTATTTACCGACGTAAGTATTTATGGTTTATTATTTGTTTTATTCTCTGTCTTATTGAGTGTTTAGTGGCCAAACTGGTGACAAATTTGTTCAGATCGCTTATGAAGGCCTCAACCGTCATCTAAAGACCGTTAACAGTCGGGTCCTACTTTTTATGTCTCACTCAAATCAAATACCTCTATGCGGTCATCTATCTCCATAGTTTAACCGCGCTCTTGATCGTTTAGCGAATAACAGGTATAGCAGGCTTTGTGATCCTCAATTACTGTTCTATTCTGAGTTTTAAAATCTAAATTCTAAGCTATTAAGAATAATGTTATAATCTAACCTATACTTATATGACTTTTTATTGTAGCTATAATAATTGTGCCAGACAACACAACGACACAGCCTTGTGCGCCAAATCCTTGTGATCCGAATGCACTTTGCGACGCCTATGGAGACCAATTCGCCATTTGTGATTCTTGCGTTGGGCCGAATGCAATTAATAACCCATCTTGCCGACCAGAATGTGTATTTAATACTGAATGTCCATTTGATAAGGCATGTTTAAGAAATAAATGTCAAGATCCGTGCCCAGGCTCGTGTGGTGTCAATGCTGAATGTATGGTTTACCATCACGACCCTATTTGCCAATGCACAGAAGGTTTTGAAGGAAATCCATATGAACACTGCAAGCCTACGACAAAACTACGTAAGTTTTATTAATACATTTTATATATTAAAAATAGTCTTATTTAAATAATGATTTAATTGCCAATAAAATATTATTTTCAGCTGAAACTTGCAATAACATTCGATGCGGCGCTAACGCTATATGCGAAGATGCAAACGGTGCATTGACTTGCAAATGTTTGCCCAACTTCTATGGCAATCCATACATGTCATGCCGTCCAGAGTGTGTTGTAAACAGCGATTGTTCGCCAGATACAGCATGCTTAAATAACAGATGCGAAGACCCTTGCAAAGACATATGTGGAATTGGGGCTCTATGTAAAACTGCTAATCACCACGCAGTTTGTTATTGTGAGAACGGCAATACTGGTGATCCATATGTGCGATGTCAACCTGCAATCAGACCACCCCCCACGTTATCTACTTGTGACCCGTCACCTTGTGGACCGTATAGTCGTTGCTTAATATCACCAACAGGATTTGCAGTATGCTCATGCTTACCAGGCCATAGAGGAGTAGCACCAATGTGCCAACCGGAATGTGTCAGCAATTCAGATTGTTCACAAACAGAGACATGTGTTAATCAACGTTGTTCTAATCCATGTCAAGGAAGTTGTGGTATTAACGCAGAATGTATTGTAGTAAACCATAATCCTATATGCAGTTGCAGTCCAGGACAAACTGGTGATCCGTTTGTAGCATGTGCGGAAGTAGTAAACCCACCATATCCTGTGGATGATAAAAATCCTTGTGTACCTTCACCTTGCGGTCCAAATTCAGTTTGTGAAATCAGGTCCAGTCATCCAGTTTGCTCATGTCGACCAAACTATTCTGGCACACCTCCCTATTGTAGACCAGAATGTGTCATAAGCCAAGAATGTCCATCTAATAAGGCCTGTATCAATGAGAGATGTATTGATCCATGCATCGGTATTTGTGGCAATAATGCAAAATGTAATGTGGTTAACCACACACCTCTGTGTAGCTGCCTCGAGGGATTTAGAGGTGATGCTTTTGTTGGCTGTGGAACTATTGGAAAAGTTGACACTCCAAGTCCATGTAATCCATCGCCTTGTGGAGAAAACACTGTATGCACCGTGACGAACGACGTAGCTCGTTGCTCCTGCATTCCTCCCAATATCGGAAATCCGTACGCAGGTGGTTGTCGACCAGAATGCACCATAAATGCCGATTGCCCGAATCATCTTGCTTGCCTTTCTAACCACTGCCGAGATCCATGTAGAGATTTATGTGGAGTCAATGCAGAGTGTACCGTCACCAACCATGTACCGATTTGCACATGCTTTAAAGGATATGAGGGAGATCCATTTTCATCGTGTCGTCAAAAATCTAACCCACGTATGTATTAAAGTACATTTATGAAATTTGAATGTTTCCATTATGTTTAGCATTATCTTAAAACTTAGTAAAGTTTAGTGCCATCTCAATAAATAATTTAAATTTTTTTTAGCTCTACCGATCCACCCTTGCGAACCATCGCCTTGCGGGCCAAACAGTGAGTGTCACGTGGTGAGTGATCGCGCTGCGTGCTCATGCCGTCAAGGCTACTTGGGTGCTCCTCCAGCTTGCCGTCCCGAATGTGCCGTCAACTCCGAATGTCCCGCAACCAGGGCTTGCATCAATCAGAAATGCAAAGATCCTTGTATACACAGCTGCGGCTTAGATGCACGGTGTCACGTCGTCGGACACAACCCAATTTGTACCTGTCCTGAAAACTTACCTGATGGTGATCCGTTCATCAAGTGCACGAGAAAACGTGAGTTTCAAATTATTTAAACGTTTGGTTATACAATACGTTGCTGTTATAGTGTAACATGTAAGCCTTGTAACAAACATTGACTCTCGTGGTGTATGCAATCGAATACTCAGGTTGAGTACTTAGTATTCCTAAGTAAGTTGTTACTGACGTATTACTTTTTTTAACAGCTATAACTCCACCAACTCCTGACCCATGTTTGCCGTCGCCGTGTGGTCCACATTCTTCATGCCGCAACGACGGTGGACGTGCGGTGTGCTCGTGTGAACCGGGAACACTCGGTGCTCCACCGGCTTGTCGTCCGCAGTGTATCATCAATCAGGATTGTCCTCTGGCATTAGCTTGTCTCGGCGGCACATGTGTCAATCCATGTGTTGGTTCATGTGGCTTAAACGCACGGTGCTCAGTGCAAAATCATCAACCTATATGTTCCTGCGATGACGGCTTCTCCGGTGATCCATTCGCCGGTTGTAGTCGACATGAAGGTAAGATTACTTTAAGAATATATACCTATGTTGTATGTGTATAAGTATATAGTTTCATTATCATTTGGCATGATTTCATATCCTTTTTATCTGTATGTGACTGCATGTGTATATACAACTTTTCAGTTTCGAAAGACATGCCTCGCCAGCCTTGCAATCCATCACCTTGTGGCCCTAACGCCATTTGTCGGGAACAAAATGGTGCCGGTTCTTGTACATGTGTAGACGACTATTATGGCGATCCTTACCGTGGATGTCGCCCAGAATGTGTTATGAATACTGACTGTCCCATGGACAGATCCTGTTTCAATAATAAATGTGTGGATCCGTGCTCTGGTGCTTGTGGACAAAACACTGAATGTAGAGTAGCAAACCATGCACCTTCCTGTTACTGCTTGACTGGATATCGCGGCAACCCTCTTCATGCATGTACACCTATATGTAAGACTTCCTTTCTTTATCTTTCTTTATGTGTTTATTTCTTTATTTCGTGCTATACTTATCTGTCTATTTTCTGTCCTATTTCATATAGCTCTAGTGGAACCCCTGGATCCGTGCAACCCTACACCTTGTGGGCCGTACAGTAAATGTCGGGTTTTTAATGGGCATGCAGTTTGTACATGCCTCGATATATGCGTGGGTTCTCCACCGAATTGTAGACCTGAGTGTATTGTTAGCTCTGATTGTCGCTCTGACAAAGCATGTATAAATCAAAAATGTCAGGACCCATGTCCTGGCATGTGCGGTGTTGATGCTCAATGTCAAGTTGTAAACCACAATCCTATATGTAGTTGCTTTAATGGTTATACCGGTGATCCTTTCGTAAGATGTTTCTTCGATGAAAGTAAGTAACGTTAATGATTTCTATGATATATAGATTCAATACATACATTTAAATACCTACTTTTAATTGAATACTTAAAACGAAATTAAATATATTCTTACTATTTGACAGGACCAATGGCACCGATCAATGTATGTATGCCAAACCCCTGTGGTCCGCACTCTCAATGCAAAGATGTTAATGGAGTACCAGTATGTTCATGCTCTAATAACTATGTGGGACGACCTCCCAACTGTCGACCTGAATGTATGATAAATGCTGAATGTCCTGGTAACTTGGCATGCATTGCTGAGAGATGTAATGATCCTTGTCCTGGCTCTTGCGGATACCATGCAAGCTGTGCCGTTTTCAAACACATTCCTATATGCACTTGTGATCGTGGATACACGGGTGATCCCTTCTCAGGTTGCTCCCCAATTCCGAGTAAGTTTTTTTTTTAAATGAGCTGATTAATTTTTACACAAGTTAAGAACCTTAAGTAATCAATTTAATATATTTTTAGCCATTGAAACTCAAGTTGTAAGTCCCTGTGCACGGTCACCGTGTGGGGCAAATGCTATATGCAAAGAACGTAATGGCGCCGGATCATGCTCTTGCCTTCCTGAATACTTTGGTGATCCATACGTTGAATGTCGTCCCGAATGTGTTTTAAACTCAGATTGTCCAAAAGATAGAGCATGTGTTCGTAATAAATGTAAAGATCCGTGTCCTGGGGTATGCGGCATGAATGCTGAATGTCGCGTCAACAATCACGCGCCTTCATGCGCTTGCCTACTAGGCTACGAAGGCAATCCGTTTTCATCTTGTTACATAAGTAAGAGTCAATCAGTTTCTTGTTTCATTTAAATATTTTCGATAAACTTGACCAACAAATAAATAATATTTATCGTTAATTTTAGGCCAAGTTGAGACACCAGTTGAACCATGTTCTCCATCACCATGTGGACCATATAGTATATGTCGAGTAAGTGGCACTCATGCAGTATGCTCATGTGATGAAAAATATTTTGGTTCACCACCATTCTGTCGGCCTGAATGTATGGTCAGCAGTGATTGTATGCCGAACAGAGCCTGCATTAATCAGATATGCGTAGATCCATGTATAGGAGCATGCGGCAGTAATGCCAAATGTACTGTTGTCAATCATAATGCATTATGCAGTTGCCCTCCAAATTATGGCGGTGATCCGTTTATACAATGTGCAATCGAAAGACGTGAGTTTTTTAGAAGATATGCTTCACTAACTCTTAACAAGGGTTGAAAAGAAAGACATGGGATTTTTTTTTCATAAGTCATAAATATTTTAAAATATGACTACACTTGGTTTATTAAAAAAGAGAATGCGCAAGAATTTAATAGAACTGATTTATTTGCAACTTAAAAACTCAAACTTCATGTTTGCGACTAATAAAATAACGAGGAGAAGATTAACGTACTTTCTAAGAAAAGACGCAAACGAAGATCAGAATATCATGTTCATTACAAAACTCAAAGTTTTAGTTTAATGAGCAATAAAAAAATAATATAAACCCGTGAGGGATATTTCTTTTTTGCGTACTGATAGCTACAAGCCACGAGTTTGGTAATCAGTAGTGTCTAAACTTGTAATTCTCTTTAAATAATAGACCCAGTAGCCTATTCTCTTGTACTTGTCTTAGAAACAAAGAAAAACTATTTACACAAAAGCTTAATAACATTGTGTTTGCTGTGTAACCTTTGACTAAACTTTAATTATAAACGTTTATACTAAATAAAAAATAATAATCTAACCGTAAATAGGATTTTTTTAAACTTAATTTACTAAAATATCTAATATAGATGCTAAATATTGCTGTCTAATAAAAAACATATTATAAGTACGTATACATATTTTAGGGCCAGAACCACCGGTTTCTAGAAACCCTTGCGTTCCATCACCATGTGGTCCTAATTCACAATGTCGAATAATTGGAGAAACACCAGCATGCTCTTGCCAACCTGGCTATATAGGACGAGCACCAAATTGCCGTCCTGAATGCATATACGATGAAGAATGTCCAAGCAATTTAGCATGTATTAGAGAAAAATGTGTTAGCCCATGTGAAGGATCGTGTGGTTCAAACGCTGAATGTGTCGTTATTAGTCACAAAGCAGTTTGCCACTGCCGCGAAAGTTATACCGGGGATCCGTTCAGTGGTTGTTACTTTATCGGTAAGTTTAACTTATTGCGATATTGATAGTACTTAATTTGATAGTACTCGGTCTAATAAATCTATTTCCTTTGTTAGTAACGGTACCAAGTGAAGATGAAACTGATCCTTGTAACCCGTCACCTTGTGGCCCGAACTCTATTTGTACGGAAAGGAATTCAGTTGGAGCCTGTACATGTGCACCGGGATACTTTGGCGATCCGTACCTCGGTTGTCGCCCAGAATGCGTTACGAATAACGACTGTCCATCAGATAGAGCATGTTCAAACAACAAATGTGTAGATCCATGTCAAGGAGCATGCGGTATTAACGCTCAATGTACAGTATCACATCACACACCAGTATGTCTGTGTATTGATGGTTATGATGGCAATCCAGTAATATCTTGTCATCCAGAAAGGAAACGTTAGTATATTTGACTTACTTTGATAATTTTTAAACGAAATAATATAAAATAAATTATAACGGAATTTATATTATTTTAGCGCCATTAGCTGATGTAAATCCTTGCGTACCTTCGCCGTGTGGACCGTATAGTAACTGTAAAGTGGTAGATGATCATGGAGTTTGTTCGTGCCAGGAAGGATATGTTGGTTCCCCACCCACTTGCAGGCCAGAATGCGTTACTAGCACGGATTGTCCTCAACATCAAGCGTGTATGAGACAAAAATGTAGGGATCCTTGTCCAGGAACTTGCGGCCAAAACGCTAGATGTCAAGTGATCAATCATAATCCGATTTGTACTTGTAAGGCTGGATTCACTGGTGATCCGTTTGGTACATGCCAATTGGAGAAAAGTAAGGATACGACGAAAATATTAAAAGAAATAAAATTTGCGTTGTTATTTTATACCAAAATCCCTTTTAAATTAAACGACATAATTATATTGTTTTATTTTGTAAATTATCAAAATTATTTTCACTTCTTTGTCATTTTCTATTCATATTATTTTCTACCTCTGAGTATTATCATTATTATTACTATTTCTGCTTGCTGTGTATGCTCTTATTCTTAATCTATCTTATTTTCTTTCTTAGAACCTATCTTTGAGGGGCCTAAAGGAAATCCATGTATTCCTTCACCATGTGGTCCATATTCTCAATGTAAGGTAGTTGGAGAAGCACCTGCATGTTCATGCTTACCAAACTATATTGGCGTAGCACCAAACTGTAGACCTGAATGTTCTATCAACGCGGAATGCCCTGGTAATCTTGCATGTCAAAATGAAAAATGTGTGGATCCGTGTCCGGGCTCTTGTGGTTTTAATGCGGAATGTACTGTAGCGAATCATGTAGCATTATGTAATTGTCTACTGGGCTATACTGGTGATCCTTTCAGTGGCTGTTCGCAGTTTGAACGTAAGTTTGAAAAACGACTCACTATGCATTCGAACGCCTCTAATCATATTTGTTTATTTTGTTTTATTATGAATTACAGAGCATTCAGAACCCCCACCAAATCCTTGTCATCCATCGCCATGTGGTGCAAACGCATTATGTAAAGAAAGAAACGGAGTTGGCTCCTGTTCATGTCTGCCGGAGTACTTTGGTGATCCGTATACGGGATGTCGTCCAGAATGCGTATCCAATTCTGATTGTGATCGCAATAAAGCTTGTTCCAACAACAAATGCAGGGATCCTTGTCCTGGAACATGTGGTGTCAATGCTGAATGTAGGACTGTTAACCATTCACCAACATGTACTTGTCTTACTGGGTACACCGGTAACCCGTTACTCAGATGTGAAATAGAAAGTAAGTACTTTAATCTATTTTTTCACGACTATAAATTCTTAGTTTTAATACATTTGTAATTAAATATCATTTTTATATTAGTCCTTACAGATAGGCCACCTCCGCTAGACCCATGTCAACCGTCACCTTGCGGACCGAACAGCTTATGCCGAGTGGTTAATGGTCACAGTGTGTGCACTTGTGAAATTGACTACATAGGCACACCACCTGGCTGTCGTCCTGAATGTATCGTTAGCTCTGAATGTCCACAAGACAAGGCTTGTATCAAGAAGAAATGCAAAGACCCATGTCAAAATACATGTGGTGTAAACGCTCGATGCCAAGTCATAACACACAATCCTATTTGTACATGCAGTCCTAGTTTTACTGGGGATCCATTTACAAGATGCATTGCCATAGAACCTATCAACGGTGAGTGGTTAATTTTTAATAAGTACAAATTGTGGTAATGTTATTTAAGGCCTATGTCCAGCATTGAACGTCTTTGAGCTGTGATTTTTGACAGATATATCTTAAAGCATTAATTTATATTTAGCAACGCAGCCAATTAACAAGATTTGTTGATTATAATTCGTGAAGCAAAAATATACCTATAAACTGAATAATTAGTGTAGGTATACCAAATTATACAATTTTCTAAACGTATGAAATATTTTAGGTGACCCGAAAAACCCTTGCGAACAATCTCCATGTGGACCAAATTCAGACTGTCGTGTTATTGGAGACCAAGCTGCCTGCTCCTGTTTACCTAATTACATTGGAAGAGTGCCTAATTGCAGACCAGAATGCACTATTGATCCTGAATGTCCTAGTAACACTGCTTGCATTAATGAACGCTGCAAAGACCCGTGTCAAGGAGCGTGTGGTGTTAATGCTCTGTGCTTAACAATTAATCATAAACCAGTATGTTCTTGTCAGCAAGGTTTTACTGGTGACGCCAATAGAAGATGTGACCAAATTCTGTATTCATGTATGTATCCCTTTCTTTATGTGCATGTTTAATTTCTTGTCATTGAACGACAATTGAATACGAAATCTTGTACTTGTGTTATTATTTTTATTATAAGCCTGTATTGTCCCACTGCAGGCGTATTTTTATTTTTTTATATGTAGGTGTACGTCACATGCGGAATATTATTATATACCGCATGTGACGTACACCTACATATAAAAAATATGTTTATTTTGTTTTAAGTAGTTTGTCATTATTTCTTGTTCTTGTTATACTTTACCTCTTTTCTCTTTTTTTCTGGCAAATTATGTATGTTTTCATGTAGTATTGGTATTTTTGCGTTATTTTTGTGTAAAAATAAATATTTTATTATTATTATAAAGATTTCTTCGTTTCTTTAGCTACGGAAGTGACACCAACGTCAAGCCCATGCACACCGTCTCCATGTGGTCCTAACGCAGAATGTAGAGAGTATAATGGGGCTGGAGCATGCGTTTGTTCTGAAGGTTATGAAGGGGACCCATACAGTTCATCTGGATGTCGCAGGGAATGTGAAAATAACGATGACTGCACACCGAACTTATCTTGTATACGGTTCAAATGTATCGATCCTTGTCCGAGAACTTGTGGACAATTAGCACAATGTATAGTGGAAAACCATATTCCTGTATGTACTTGCCCTAGAGGTTACACAGGAGATCCGTTCTTCCAATGCAAGGAAATTACATTGCCACGTAAGTAACAATATTTACTTCAATATTTCATAGAAAAAGAAAACACAATTGCCAATTACCTATAATTTTATTTATTATAATTACAGCTGCCCAACCTAAACATCCCTGTGAACCATCGCCTTGTGGTCCAAACAGTCAATGTAGACAAGTAAACATGCAGGCGGTTTGTTCATGTCTTCCTCATTATGTAGGATCTCCACCATCATGTCGACCTCAATGTATAGTAAACAGTGAATGTGATGTATCCAAAGCATGTATTAACCAAAGATGTGATGACCCATGTCCTTATTCTTGTGGGTTAAGAGCTCATTGTGTGGTCAAGAATCATAGTCCTATATGCACGTGCCAAATTGGCATGACTGGAGATCCGTTCACACAATGTTACCGTAAGTACTACTATAAAAAATAACAGGATAATATAGATATAGATGATGTCGTTCAATTTTGTTACGTTATCATATTTTTTAGATATTCCTTCGACAACCGAAAGACCACCATCTTGTTCTCCTTCGCCATGTGGTCCTCATTCTCGCTGTCAACTGTTAGCAAGTGGTCCAGCCTGTTCATGTTTACCTGGATATATCGGTTCACCGCCATCCTGTCGACCTGAATGTACTATCAGCGCGGAGTGCCCAGCTTCATTAGCGTGCGTTCGACAGAAATGTGAAGATCCCTGCCCTGGATCATGCGGCGTTGACGCATCCTGTCATGTAATGAATCATGTCGCTGTATGTGTTTGTAACGAAGGATTTACGGGTGATCCATTTTCTAGATGCTTGCAAATTCTCAAAGGTATGTTTTTAATTTGGTTTATATAACATTACATATGATTATTCGTTTTATGTACTCGTGTAATTATTAAAGATTTTTTTTCCTATTAGACTCAACTACTCCGTTACCTCAAGATCCATGTAATCCATCACCGTGTGGAGCTAATGCTGTATGCGATAATGGGTTCTGTACTTGTTTATCGGATTACAGTGGAAACCCATATGAAAGTTGTCGACCAGAGTGCACCGGTAGTCAAGAATGTCCCAGAGATAAGGCTTGTTTCAGAAATAAGTGCCGCGATCCTTGTCCTGGTGTTTGTGGACAAAACGCTAAATGTGATGTGATAAACCACATACCATCTTGCTCGTGTATGACAGATTATACTGGAAATCCATTCACACATTGTCGTCCAATAGAAAGAACAGTGGGCCCAAGGGATCCTTGCCATCCATCTACTTGTGGACCTAATAGTATTTGCAAAAATGTTGATAACACAGCTATATGCGCATGCCTAGAAGGATTCCAAGGAGCTCCACCGAGCTGTCGGCCAGAATGTTTAGTCAGCTCTGAATGTCCGTCAACCAAGGCATGTGTAAATCAAAAATGCATCAATCCTTGTATTAACGCGTGTGGAATATCTGCACGTTGTGAAGTAATTAATCATAGTCCAATCTGCAGCTGTAATCCAAGGCAAACTGGAGATCCATTCAAGAGCTGCTATGATGTAGTTGTCCCTCCTGAGCCTATTGACGCATGTAATCCCTCTCCATGTGGACCAAACTCCCAATGCATTGAAAGGAACGGTAAAGCAAATTGTAGGTGCATAGAAAACTATGTAGGTCAACCTCCTAATTGCCGGCCAGAATGTGTAATAAATCCAGATTGCCCATCCAATCAAGCATGTATCAAAAATAGATGCATAGACCCATGTCCCGGTTCATGCGGAGTTGCTGCTGATTGTATTGTTGTAAGCCATACAGTCTCCTGCACGTGTAGAGAGAAGTTTACAGGAAATCCATTTATGCAGTGTGTACTTCAGGAAGGTAAATAAGCCCAATTTATTATAAGTACTTTTTGTTAAATCAAACTTGTAATATTTTTAGAAAATATTTGTATTACTTTTTTTTTTTGCAGAGCCTGTAGTACAACCATGTGACCCATCGCCGTGTGGTTCAAATGCAATTTGTAGTCAACGAGACGGAGCAGGGTCATGTTCGTGCATAGAAGGGTTCCAAGGCAATCCATATGATGGTTGCAGACCTGAATGTGTACTCAGTTCTGATTGTTCTGCCGATAAAGCTTGCATAAATAATAAATGTGTGGACCCCTGTCCAGGCATATGTGGCACAAATGCAGAATGCAATGTCATAAACCATGTCCCTAGTTGTGCATGTTTTAAAGGATTCTCAGGAAATCCGTTTTCACAGTGCTCAAGAGATAGTATTCCAGAAATACCTAAGCCATGCCAACCATCACCGTGTGGGCCAAATAGTATTTGTAGAGAAAATGGAGAGTTAGCCTCTTGTGAATGTCTTCCAGATTACAGAGGTGCACCTCCTGATTGCAGACCAGAATGTACGGTCAGCAGTGAATGTCCATCGGATCGCGCTTGCCATAAATTAAAATGTGCCGATCCCTGCAGAGGTGTATGTGGTATAGGGGCTCACTGTCAAGTTATAAATCATAGTCCGCTTTGCAGTTGTCCATCAGGCACGACTGGTGATCCATTTAAGAGATGTATTGAAAGAGTTGCTCCTCCTCTAGATGAAGATTTCCCAATAAACCCATGTCAGCCAAATCCATGTGGACTTTTCAGTGAATGCCGACCGATTAATAAAAGCCCATCATGTTCCTGTGCGCAAGGTTATATGGGTGCTCCACCAAATTGCCATCCAGAATGCCTAGTGAGTACAGACTGTCCATCACACCAGGCGTGTATTGCAGAGAAGTGTCGAAACCCATGTGAAGGATCATGTGGATTTAGAGCCGAATGTCGTGTACACGATCATATACCGATATGTGTTTGTCCCGTCGGATTTTCCGGTGATCCTTTCATTCAATGTTCGGAAGTTATTGGTACGTACGTTGTTGCTAATTACCAAGCTCACATAACGATTGCTTGTTGGGTATGTAATGATAGTAAAAAAATACCTATCTATTTTTACAGTGACACCAACACCTTCTGCTGATCCTTGCAACCCATCACCCTGTGGTAGTAATACCATATGTGATGCGGGTGCATGTTCTTGCGCCCCTGGATATTTTGGAGATCCTTACAACGGATGTCGACTTGAATGTAGTACAAACGGCGAATGTTCACCAACTCGGACGTGTCAAAGAGGCAAATGCGTAGATCCATGTCCAGGCGCCTGTGGTACTAATGCAGTATGCACGGTTAATAATCATATTCCATCATGTGCTTGTCCACCGAGCACTTCCGGAGATCCTTTCAGTTTATGCAATGAGATTCAAAAAGGTACATAAACATTACGTTAAAATTGTAGAGTGTACATTTGCAGAAAAGAAAAGTCATTAATAACAATTCAATCTTTGTTTTAGTGCCCGTTTCACCGTGTTCTCCATCTCCTTGTGGGCCTTATAGTGAATGTACAGTGAGTCCTAATGGAGCGGCTGCTTGTTCGTGCAAGCCGGGACATATAGGATCTCCTACTTCTTGTCGACCAGAATGTCTTGTAAGCGCTGAGTGCAAATTACAATTGGCTTGCATTGACCGTCGCTGTCGTGACCCATGCGAAGGTGCATGTGGACGTGGCGCTCGCTGCCAAGTTATTGCACACTCACCTATTTGCACATGCAATGAAGACTTTACTGGCGATCCTTTCAATTACTGCTATCCAAAACCAGGTATTTTATATATTCAGAATTCAGATTATTTTCATGTTTTTGGTATTAAGTATTTGAACTAATTTGTTATTATGTCAATATTTTGCAGCTCTTCCACCTCCAATAGCAGACGATCCATGCCAATCGTCCCCATGCGGGCCTAATTCACTTTGTGTAAATTCTGGAGATACACCAGCATGTACATGTCAGCCCGGTTTTATCGGAGCTCCACCAAACTGTCGCCCAGAATGTACAATAAGTGCGGAATGTCCGGCGGTATTAGCTTGCGTTGCCCAAAAATGTAAAGATCCTTGCGAGCATGCATGTGGTCCACAAGCGACATGTTCAGTAGTCGACCATCGAGCTATTTGTGCCTGTGAACCCGGTCTCGAAGGCGACCCATTCCAGGGTTGCTCTCAACCAAAAGGTAAACTACAATTTAAATGTATTATTTTTGATGTTTTTTAGATTTTACAGAAATGTACCATAATGAAAAATGTAATCATAAACATGCATATTGAATTGTTATAAATTTAATACTGTTTCATATTTGGTAGGTATTTTGTTTTTGTTTTTAAGAATATTTGTTAAGATTAAGGTAAACGGATCTTGTAAATTAATATTATAAAAAAAAATATGTATCAATTCTAAATGCATATAACCCTCAGCTTTGCAAAGCGTGATAATTTGTTCATGCTTTAAAGGAGGAGCTTGTCATAAAGAGAATATACATAGTGGTCATCATGCCTTACACGGTTTACTAATGTGCATAAGGCTGTACAGATGTTTTTACTTTGGGACTGTATGGTGACCATGCCTGCCATTTGGTTTAAAGGTGATTGCATCAGTACAGAACTTATGCAAATGCTTTAAACATAAGCCTCGGATCAGGTCGTTAGGATCAGATACGATAAGAAATAGAAATATACAAAGCTTCCAGGAGGGATATAACTATTTGAAATAACTGTTAATGTGATATTAATGCCTTTGCTTGACAACGGAGCACGCGGAGATAACATAGCACTTACAGTAAAGCTTAGGCCGTCCGCCATGACGGCCGCTTTTGGACGGCGCTGCTTTGGATAATGATGCTGCAGCCGGATAAAGGAGGTCACTAAACGTCGCCAGCCCCACCAAGCTTCAACTAACGCTTCGGAACAAGGAAGTGCTTCTACGGTGACTGAAATTCATCGGTAAGTTAATATTTTACTATTTTAAAAATATTTCAGCTCCACCAAAGATCGAATATCTAAATCCCTGTGATCCTTCACCCTGTGGTGCAAATGCTGAATGTAAAGTACAAGGAAACGCCGGTTCATGCTCTTGTTTGCCTGATTATTTCGGTGACCCGTACCAAAGTTGTAGACCCGAATGTTTAGCGGATTCAGACTGTCCTTTAGTACAAGCTTGCAACAGAAACAAATGTGTAGACCCATGCCCAGGGATGTGCGGATATAATGCTGATTGTTATGTAACCAATCATAAACCAACGTGTAACTGCAAATTGGGTTATACCGGTAATGCACTCTCGATTTGTCATCTCGTACGAGGTATGTATGGATATTAACTAATATTATATAATTTTATTAACGTATACACTTGTTTATTTCAATTTAATGTTTTTAGAAACCGATGTCGCAATTGTGGGCGATGTTTGCAATCCTTCACCATGTGGCTTTAACTCAATATGTAGAGAAGTCAATAATCAACCAGTATGCTCGTGTCTTCAAAACTACATGGGATCGCCACCTAATTGTAGACCAGAATGTATGGTGAATTCAGAATGTAAGCCGAATCGAGCTTGCGTTAACCAACGTTGCGTTAATCCATGTCCAAAACCATGTGGACAAAATACAGAATGCAAAGTTATTAACCACAGCCCCGTTTGCTCGTGTCGAACAGGGTACTCAGGCAACCCGTTCACTATGTGTTCACTTATATTACGTAAGTTACTGCACAATATTATTATAATAATATATTATATATTTAAAGCTATTAAAGCTATATATATTTATTTCACATACTTATATGCTTACTGATTACTTTACAGAAACTTCTCCAAGTGTAGCTGCGCCCTCAGATCCTTGTCTACCTTCTCCATGTGGTCTCTATGCTGAATGTCGAAATAATAATGGTGTACCATCTTGCTCGTGCTCGCCATCGTATATCGGTTCACCACCATATTGTAAGCCTGAATGCGTTGTTCATTCAGACTGTGCAAGTGACCTTGCATGTGTGACTGAAAAATGTCGAAATCCATGTGACGGTTCATGTGGTTTATATGCTAAGTGCTTTGTTCACAATCATGTTTCCGTCTGCCTATGCCCGGAAGGGTTCACTGGAGATCCTTTCAGCCAATGTAGACCAAAACCTTTCGACAGTAAGTATTTAAATAACATAAGTATATATAGTAACTAATGCACAGCGTGTTGTGAGTTCGATCCCCACACGAGACAAAAATTGTGTGATCTACAAATGGTTGTTTCGACTTGCAATATACTTTGTATCCGTGTATATGTAAAGTCCTCCATGACATGAGGCTTGTTCTCTAGTGCGGGAAATATCCTTAAAAATAACTAGCAAGACTTCTAAAGCAAGATATATCTTGGCTTCAGTAAACTATTAGTACAGTACTTTGCTTATTTTAGATGAACCGCCTGCAGCAATAGATCCATGCAATCCAAGCCCTTGTGGTCCAAACACAATTTGCAATAACGGCGTATGTTCCTGCATCACTGGCTACCATGGTGACCCAAATCTTGGGTGTCGACCTGAATGCGTGTACAATACTGATTGTCCACTAGATAAGGGCTGCTCAAGAAATAAATGTGTGAACCCGTGTATTGGAACTTGTGGAGTTAACGCGATATGTGATGTTATGAATCATGTGCCAATGTGTTCGTGTCCGAGAGGCATGAGCGGTAATGCTTTCGTTGAATGCAGACCTTCTGCAGGTAATTTCTTTTCTATTTACCTACTATTTTGTACATGTTTATCATATACTTACTAACTGTTTCTTCCTCTTTTAGTATCAATTTCAAATCCGTGTAATCCGTCACCATGTGGACCGAATAGTCGTTGTCAGCAGTCTAATGGACAAGCTATTTGTTCCTGCGTGCCTGGCTATCGAGGAAGTCCACCAACTTGCAGACCAGAATGCGTTGTCAGTCTTGAATGTCCATTAAAAGAGGCATGCAATAATCAAAAATGTATAAATCCATGCGTGGGCGCTTGCGGTACAGCTGCTGTGTGTGACGTCATCAACCATAATCCAATTTGTACATGCCCACCATCATTCACAGGCGATCCTTTTGTGAGATGTACCGTTATAGGTAAGTTTCATTTTGTCATTTTTGCTGTAATGTTTTTAAAACTGATTTTTCATTAAATTTCTTCTTTATTTCAGCCGCCGTAGAGGTCCAGGTAAATCCTTGTGAACCGTCTCCATGCGGGCCTCATGCTATATGCAGAATAAGCGGCGAGAGCCCAATTTGTGCCTGTCTACCAACTTACAAAGGAACGCCTCCTAACTGTCGACCTGAATGTATTAGCAATAGTGAATGTGATTACAACTTATCATGCCTAAATCAGAAATGTTCAGATCCTTGTATAGGAGCATGTGGTTCAAATACTGAGTGCAGAGTTGTAAGCCATGGTCCCATGTGTTTATGTCAGGCTGGTTATACTGGTGATCCATTCTCTTATTGTAGTCAAGAAGCAATCATGGATCAGAATGAAGTATTAACACCTTGTAATCCAAATCCATGTGGATCAAATGCAGAATGCAAGGAACAAAGAGGTGTAGGAGCTTGTCAGTGCCTAGAAGGTTACTCGGGTAACCCGTACGAAGGCTGCCGACCAGAATGTGTGGTTAACTCCGATTGTCCTCTTAACCGAGCTTGTTCAAGAATGAAGTGTATCGATCCTTGTCCTGGTACTTGTGGATCAAATGCATTCTGCCTAGTACATAATCACATGCCAACATGCATATGTCAACAGGGATACACGGGAAATCCGTTTAGTTATTGCACCATTATGCAAGAACGTAAGCAGTTTTTAATACAATATTTTTTTTATAGTTATAGCAATAGATTACGAGGTAATTAATATTTCTTACGTTATTTGTAGCTGTTGTTGCGGAAACAAATCCTTGTAGTCCTTCACCATGTGGAGCAAACAGTCAATGCAAGGAGATCAATCGCCAAGCTGTATGTTCTTGTTTGCCAAGCTTCGTTGGCGCTCCACCAAACTGTCGACCTGAATGTGTAGTGAGCTCAGAATGTCCTACTCATTTAGCTTGCGTCAACCAAAAATGCTCAAACCCTTGTGAAGGCACGTGCGGGGATAATGCTAACTGCAACGTTATAAACCATAGCCCTATATGCGTTTGCAAGCAAGGTCTTACTGGCAATCCGTTTACAAGATGTTATCCAATCAAGAGTAAGTTAGCTTCGTCAATTGATAAATTATTGGATTACTTAGAAGTTTTTTTAGTAGATAATATATCTCAAACATTACCTTTATTTCTAATTCTAGTTTCGCAACCACCGCTTAGTGTTATGCATCAAGATCCTTGTTCGTCGTCTCCATGTGGTCTTTACGCTGAATGTCGGAATATTGGCAATGCGCCCTCATGTGCTTGCAAACCAAATTATATTGGCAGTCCGCCGAACTGCAGACCCGAATGTACAATCAATTCGGAATGTCCCAGCAATCAAGCATGTATTAATGAGAAATGTCGGGATCCTTGTCCAGGAGCTTGCGGAGTAAATGCGCAATGTTCGGTCTTCAATCACGTTGCTCAATGTGGTTGTATAGAACAGTTTACTGGTGATCCATTTGCGCGTTGCATACCGGTACCTGAGGATGATGGTAAATATATCTTTATTATAATCTTGTACATCATTGTGTAACATTAAGTATTTTTATTTTATAAAAATTTCAACTTTGTTACAGATATCGTTACGGAAACCGACCTATGCAATCCGTCGCCATGTGGTGCCAATACTCAATGCAATAATGGCATTTGCACGTGTTTACCTGAATATCAAGGTGATCCTTACTTCGGATGTCGACCAGAATGTCTAATGAGCACCGATTGCCCTCAAAATAGAGCCTGCGTTAATCGTAAATGTGTAGACCCATGTCTTAACACTTGTGGCAGAGGAGCTATATGCAATGTCTTTAACCATATTCCAATGTGCACATGTCCGGATAGATATTCAGGCAATGCTTTCCTGGAATGTCGACCAGTCACGATAGCAGAAGCTATTAATCCATGCAACCCAACACCATGCGGTCCAAACAGTCAATGTCGGGAAATTAATGGTCAAGCAATATGTTCTTGTTTGACTGGATATATAGGAGCACCGCCTACTTGCAGACCTGAATGTGTATCTAGTGCTGAATGTGCACTAAACCGAGCTTGTTCTAATCAGCGGTGTATAGATCCATGCAAAGGAAACTGTGGAGCGGGCGCACAATGTCAAGTTATAAATCATAATCCAATATGTTCATGTCCATCGGGTTACACTGGCGATCCGTTTAGTAGATGTCTATTAGCAGGTAAATAGATCGGATTATTTCACGCTTAGTTTGTAATTGAATTAGGTATTCCTATTTTTGTTTTTTATTAATGTTACTTACTTTTTTTGTTACAGAAGTCGAAATACCACCTTATGTTAACCCTTGTGAACCATCACCTTGCGGTCCAAACTCTATATGTAGAGAAGTAGGTGGTTCACCTTCGTGCGCGTGTCAACTTGAATTCTTGGGTAATCCACCTAATTGTCGTCCAGAATGTATTTCTAACTCAGAGTGTCCCAATGAAATGGCATGTATAAATAAAAAATGCAAGGATCCATGCCCTGACTCTTGTGGCTCAGGAGCGGAGTGTATGGCAGTAAGCCATACTCCACGGTGCTTGTGTCCACCAGGTTACACAGGAGATGCATTCAGAAGCTGTCAAATAATGGATGTTCCTCTTACACCTTGTTCACCATCACCCTGTGGACCAAATGCCATATGTAAAGAACAACGAAATGCTGGATCTTGTGTATGCTTACCTGATTATATCGGAAACCCTTACGAAGGATGCCGTCCCGAGTGCGTAGTCAATTCTGATTGTGCTACAAATTTAGCGTGTATTCAAAGCAAATGTAAAAACCCGTGTGATAATATTTGTGGACTTAATGCAGTTTGCACTGTTGTAAATCATGCTCCTACTTGTCAATGCTTACCTGGTTTGACTGGAAGCCCTTATCAAAATTGCTACGAAGAAAAAAATACAGTTGTGCCTGTACAAAGAGATCCTTGTTTGCCATCACCATGTGGACCAAACAGCATTTGCAAAGTTTCAAATGACCAAGCTGTGTGTACGTGCGAACCTGAATATTTAGGAACGCCACCGAACTGTAGACCAGAATGCCTTGTCAGCTCTGAGTGTAACCAACAACAAGCTTGTATAAGACAGAAATGTAGGAATCCTTGTGAAGGTGTATGTGGACAGAACACAGAATGTAAAGTTATCAATCATAGTCCAATATGTTCTTGTCGACCACAGCATACAGGTGATCCATTCAGCAGATGTTTCAGAGCACCAGGTAATTATTTATCTGAACGTTATTTGCTTTATGTCAGTATGGTATTACGAAACTAATATAAATAAATTATTTCAGTTGTCAATATAGAAGCAGTGCCGACAAATCCTTGTCTGCCATCACCTTGCGGACCATTCTCTCAGTGTAGAGATATAGGAGGAACGCCTTCTTGTTCTTGTTCACCACAATATATGGGTAGTCCACCGAATTGCCGACCAGAGTGTACTGTTAACACGGATTGCTCTAGCGAACTGGCTTGTATTAATGAAAGGTGTATTGACCCATGTCCGGGATCGTGTGGAATTAATGCTAACTGTAGAGTACAAGGCCATGTGTCAATATGTACTTGTTTTGATGGCTACACTGGTGATCCATTCCAAAGTTGTACATTCAAACCAAATATAGGTAACTATTTCAAAAATAAGTACATGTTATATCTATAGGAAATCATATGACATAAAATAATGAATGTTTTTGTTTTCAGAGTCTGTAGTGGCAGATTTGTGTAATCCATCTCCTTGTGGTCCAAACGCAGATTGTAACGAAGGCATTTGCACTTGTAGACCTGAATATAATGGTGATCCATACTTTGAGTGCCGTCCTGAATGTACAATAAGCTCTGAATGTCCTAGAGACAAGGCGTGTGTTAGAAACCGATGTGTTGACCCTTGTATCAATACTTGTGGTATCAATGCTAATTGTGAGGTTGTAAATCATATGGCCATCTGTACTTGTCCAATTAGAACAACTGGGAACGCTTTTATACAATGCAGTCCTGTAAAAGGTAAGCTTGTAGGTTTAAACTAGGCTGCATAGCATCATATTTTGCAGGTTCTTTAATTTTCGATTATATTACTTTTTACAGAAAATATTCCAACTAATCCCTGCGTACCGAGTCCTTGTGGCCCGCACAGTCAATGCAGAAAGTTTAGCGATCAGGCTGTATGCTCCTGCTTACCCGGTTTCCGAGGTGCACCACCATCATGTCGACCAGAGTGCGTGTCAAGTTCTGACTGTCCTTCTGACCAGGCATGCAGTAACCAAAAGTGTATCAACCCCTGTCAAGGTACATGTGGTGTAGCCGCTAAATGCCAAGTGGTTAACCATAACCCCATCTGCACTTGCCCATCACAAATGACAGGCGATCCATTTACAAGATGTATAATAACTCGTAAGTTATTGTTTACGATGATAAAATCATATAAATAAATTAAAATATATACTTTTTGCCTAACAATACGACATTGACTTTTCAGCTATCGCTGCGCCCGTAGTACCCGTAAATCCATGTCAACCATCTCCGTGTGGACCTAATTCAGTTTGTCAACAGACTGGAGGAGATATTCCTTCCTGTCAATGTATGCCAGAATTCAAAGGAGCTCCACCAAACTGCCGCCCAGAATGTTTAGCGAACAGCGAATGCGCTCCACAAATGGCATGTATAAATAGAAAGTGTCAAAACCCGTGTTCTCAAGCATGCGGCATAAATGCTGAGTGTAGAGTCGTTAGCCATACACCTATTTGCATTTGCCCCGAAGGATATACAGGCGATGCTGCTGTTCAGTGTTCCATCACATCTCTGGCGATTGAAGTAATTTCACCGTGTACACCTTCACCTTGTGGTACAAACGCAGAGTGTAGGGAACAATCCGGAGCTGGTGCATGTATATGCATTGCAGGATACTTCGGCAATCCCTATGAGGCTTGTCATCCAGAATGTTTAGGTAGCTCAGATTGTCCCAGTCATAAAGCATGTACCAGAAATAAATGCATTGACCCTTGCCCGGGCACTTGTGCCGTAAACGCTGATTGTCAAGTAGTTAATCATTCGCCATTGTGCACATGTCGACAAGGATATGTCGGCGATCCTTTCACGCAGTGTATTCTAAAACGTAAGTATCTTCTAAATCAATAATTTATTGGCAGACCTCCTGTTTTCACTTTTAAAATATATTTTTATCATCGTTACAGCGATAGAAAATGTGCACCCTAGTAATCCATGCCAGCCGTCTCCCTGTGGACCAAATAGCCAATGCAGAGTATCGAATGGTCAGAGTATATGCTCTTGCTTGCCTGAGTATCGTGGGTCACCACCTAATTGCAGGCCTGAATGTGTAGTGAGTGCCGAATGTCCAGTAGATCAAATCTGTAAAAATCAGAAATGTATTTCGCCGTGCCCTGGACCTTGTGGACGCAATACTGACTGTAGAGTCATCAACCATAGCCCAATATGCACATGCCAGAACAGATACACAGGAGATCCATTCTCTAGCTGCTACATAGTCACAGGTATTTTATTACTAGTTATGAAATATTATAAGCATTAAGGCTCTATACTAAATAATAATATAAATTTTGCATCAGTTCCAGAATCACATACGGAGATTGAAAGGGATCCTTGTGTTCCTTCACCATGTGGACCCAATTCGCAATGTCAGAATTTAAGAGGCATTCCATCATGTTCATGTTTACTCAACTTTGAAGGAAGCCCTCCAAATTGTAGGCCTGAATGTACAATAAATGAGGATTGTGCTAGCAATCTGGCTTGTATAAATCAAAAATGTAGAGATCCGTGTCCTGGTTCCTGTGGAATTAACGCTAATTGCCAAGTCATAAAACATGTGTCTATTTGTTCTTGCGCTGATGGATTTACTGGAAATGCATTCACCCAGTGTACTCCAGTACCACCCAAAGGTAGATAATATTCTGTTTTTTTTTTGGACCCGACCTAGATTGAGACCTGCTAATTTATTTAACATTTAATTTTCTTTTTTTTAGTAAATGACGATTTGTGCAACCCGTCACCGTGCGGAGCCAATGCAGAATGTTATGATGGAACATGTAGCTGCCTTCCCGAATTCCAAGGCGACCCGTATTCAGGATGTCGACCTGAATGTGTGCAAAGTTCAGAATGTGCTCGTGACAAAGCTTGCATGCGTAACAAATGCGTTGATCCTTGTCCAGGCACTTGTGCAGTTACAGCGACGTGCAGTGTTGTAAACCACATACCTATGTGTAGCTGCCCGGCAAGAATGAGTGGCAACGCATTTGTTGAATGTCGCCCTCTTGCTGGTAAGGATTTCTTTGTGAACATTTACACTAGCTGCCATTAAATATCTTTAGTTACCACATTTCATAAAAAATATACATACATTATTGTTACAGAAGCAGTGATAACAAACCCATGTCAGCCATCACCGTGTGGCCCGAACAGCCAATGCAGAGACGTTAACGGTCAAGCAGTTTGCTCATGTGCACCAAACTACATGGGTGCTCCTCCAGCCTGTCGACCTGAGTGCACAATAAGCGCGGAGTGCCCCTTGAACCAAGCTTGCAGTAATCAACGCTGTATCAACCCATGCATTGGGTCATGCGGTGTAAGCGCCGAATGTAAAGTAGTCAATCACAATCCGATCTGTACCTGCCCAGTGTCGTACACAGGCGATCCGTTTTCACGATGCATGAGACTTCGTAAGTGACAAATACTTTTGGTAAAAACATTTCTATTTTAAATATTATGATGATATTTAATAAATTCTATTTTTACAGCCGAACGTCTGCCCGAACCAGTGGCTCCTTGTACACCATCGCCATGTGGACCAAATTCCCTTTGTAGAGTGGTAAATGAAGCGCCATCTTGTACATGCATGGAAGGATATCATGGACAGGCTCCTTACTGCAGACCAGAGTGTACAAGCAATGAAGAATGTTCCTCGCATTTATCATGTGTAAATAACAAATGCAAAAACCCATGCGAAGGAGTTTGCGCTGTTAATGCAGAATGCAGAGTTGTTAGTCACTCTCCTCTTTGCCTCTGCCCATACGGATTTACTGGCGATCCATTCTTTTCTTGTGTTGAAGAACGGCTACAGATAGAAATTGTTTCAACACCTTGCTCACCTTCACCTTGTGGAGCCAATGCTATTTGTAAAGAAAGAAATAATGCAGGATCATGTTCTTGTATTGAAGGATATATAGGAAATCCATATGAAGGTTGTCGACCGGAATGTGTTGTAAACACGGATTGTCCCTCAAATAGAGCTTGTATCAATAACAAATGTGGTGACCCTTGCCCTGGTAGCTGCGGTACCAATGCTGAATGTCAAGTAGTCAATCATGCTCCACAATGTACTTGTTTTAATGGTTATACTGGAGATCCGTTTAGATATTGTGTTTACCAAGGTAATATCTTGTTCAAATGTATAGGCTACTTAAAGAATATCTTAAATTAGTCTTAATTGATATATATATATTAATATTGTTTATTTTTTAGAATCTGTACCACAAACAACTCCTGTTGATGTTTGCTATCCATCACCGTGCGGTCCAAATAGTCAATGTAAGGCAGTAAACAGCCAAGCTATATGCTCATGTTTGCCAGAATACATGAATTCGCCACCAAATTGTAGACCGGAATGTACTGGAAGCTCCGAGTGCCCACACGATAAAGCATGTATCAATCAGAAGTGTACTAATCCTTGTCCGGGACCCTGTGGTATCAATACAAACTGTAAAGTAATTAACCACAGTCCGATCTGTTCTTGTAAACTTTCGTTCACTGGAGACCCATTTACTATGTGCACTATTATCAAAAGTAAGTTCTTCATTTTAAATTCTTAAATTTCCATGTGGTTTAATTTATAATTTTAAAAAATATTTTATTATTTTTAGATGATCCTGTTCCTGATTTTAGAGACCCATGTGTTCCATCTCCTTGTGGTCCAAACGCTGAATGTAGAAACGTTGGCAATACTCCATCATGCTCATGTCTACAAACTTTCATTGGTAGTCCACCAAATTGTAGACCGGAATGTACGATACATTCAGAGTGCCCTAGTGATAGAGCTTGTATTAATTCCAAGTGCCAAGATCCGTGTCCTGGGTCGTGTGGTGTGTCAGCCATATGCAGTGTTCATAATCATATTCCAATATGTACATGCATTGAAGGATACGTAGGTGATCCTTTCACCAGTTGTAGAATAAAACCATTGCAAGGTAATATTCTTTTTCATATTTTTCTTCAACTTATTTTTTATTCGTGTATTTTTTCATTATAAATATATTTATTTCATTTTCTAGTTGAACCAGCTGTAGTAGACGACTGCACAAACATACGTTGTGGTTCAAATGCTGAATGTAGAAATGGTCAATGCCACTGCTTACCGGAGTATCATGGAGATCCTTACTTTAACTGTCGACCAGAATGTGTATTTAGTACCGATTGTGATCAGTCTAAGGCATGTGTGCAAAGAAAATGTGTTGATCCATGCATAGGAGCATGTGGACAAAATGCTATCTGCCAAGTCGTTAATCATATCCCAATGTGTAGCTGCAGTAATGGATTCACTGGCAATGCCTTTGTTTTATGTAATCCTATAAGAGGTAATGATCACAATCCTACTTAGCTTCTAAAATGTTGAATACAATTTAAAGTTGATGGTGTATTTAATAATATTCTTTTTACACAGTGATGGCAATAGAAAACCCATGTAGTACGGCAGTTTGTGGTCCTAACAGTCAATGCCGTGAAATAAACAACCAAGCTGTATGTTCGTGCTTACCTACATACTTGGGTATACCACCCGCTTGTAGACCAGAATGTGTGGGTAATGCAGAATGTCCGCAGAATCAAGCCTGTATGAAACAAAAATGCGTGAACCCTTGCATCGGCACGTGTGGTTTGAGAGCTACATGTGAAGTAATTAATCACAATCCAATTTGTGCTTGTCCTGCTTCACATTCGGGCGATCCATTTGTCCAATGTATTTTTGTCCAAAGTAAGTGTATTTAATTAATTTAATGCTTAATTTATTTCATAAGATAATTACAAGAATAGTTATTAAATTAAAAGCAACTTAACCTAAACTACTTATAAACTAGTAGTAAAATAAAATGCCCGACTGAGGTCGCCGCTCTGATTAGTTTAAGATGTTTATTTATTTTGTTATAATTATATTTGTCTTATCTTTGAGATATAATGATTATTCTATGAAAATGTTTCCAAATTACTACATATTTCATAGCGACGATATTTTATTGATTTACACTAAATGTTTTTTGTTTTATTCTAGATGCACCACCGTTAGAAATCAATCCTTGCCAGCCATCTCCTTGTGGACCTAATTCTATTTGCAAAGATATTAACGGCAATCCATCATGCACATGTTTACCTGAGTACAAGGGCCAACCTCCATACTGTAAGCCCGAATGTATAAGTAACAGTGAATGTCCGCCACAATTAGCATGTGTTAACCAAAAGTGCAGAGATCCATGTCTCCAAGCTTGTGGAGCGAATGCTGAATGTCGCGTTGTAAGCCACTCAGCGATGTGTGTCTGCCCACAGGGGTATTACGGTGATCCTTTCACCCAATGTACATTGCAAGCAATTAATGATTTATTAACTCCATGTTCCCCATCACCCTGTGGATCTAATGCAGTTTGTAGAGAACAAAACAAAGCAGGATCTTGTATTTGTAATGAAGGATATTTCGGCAATCCGTATGATGGTTGTCGACCTGAATGTATATCGAATTCAGACTGTCCGGGAAATAGAGCATGTATTGGAAACAAATGTCAAGATCCATGTCCTGGAACATGTGGAGTAAACGCAGAATGTTCGACAGTTAATCACGCTCCTACATGCTCTTGTATTATTGGGTACACAGGTGATGTATTCCGTCGATGCAATCCTATACCACGTAAGTAACATACAAATAAAAATATTATATTTCAATATTCATACTAAAAAACTCCGAAAATATAATTAATAATTCTTTTTTTATTTCTTTTTAGTACAAGCTCCAGCACCCGTAAATGTTTGTAATCCAAATCCATGTGGACCAAATAGTCAATGTCGCGAAATTAACAGTCAAGCTACATGTAGTTGTTTGCCCAACTATTTTGGACAACCGCCTGCCTGCAGACCAGAATGCGTAATGAGCTCAGACTGTGCCTCGGACAAGGCTTGCATAAACCAGAAATGTATAAATCCCTGTCCAGGTCCTTGTGGCCAACGAGCTGATTGTCGAGTATTTAACCACAATCCAATATGTAGTTGCGACACTGGCTTTACAGGCGATCCTTTCACAAGATGTTATCCAAAACCAGGTAATCAAAGTTAAAATTTTAAATATGTAACACCACTAGAAAATATCATCATCCAGCAGCCTACTGCAGTATTACAATATATTTTCAATAAATGTATGTATTTCAGTGCCTCAACCAATATTCGACGAGACAAGAGATCCTTGTTCACCATCTCCGTGTGGAGCATTTGCAACTTGCCGTAATTTCGGCGGCCAAGCTACATGTTCTTGTTCGCCGGGTTATATTGGAAGCCCACCAAACTGTCGTCCTGAATGTGTCACTAACCAAGACTGTATTAGCTCTTTCGCTTGTATCAATGAGAAATGTAAAGATCCTTGTCTTGGATCATGTGGACAAAACGCACGCTGTTCTGTCATCAAACATATGGCTATTTGTACATGTTTGGATGGTTATAAGGGAGATCCGTTTACCGCGTGTGCACTACAACCCTTACAAGGTATGTTATCGTACCTATATGTGTTTTTAAACCACAATATCTTCAGCTAGAGCTATTTATTAATTTAATCATATTTAAATTACAGCACCCGAGCCATTAGACTTGTGTAATCCATCACCTTGTGGATCTAATACTCAATGTAACAACGGAGAATGTACATGTCTACCTGAATATCATGGCGACCCGTATGTTGGTTGTCGACCGGAATGTACTGTGAGCACAGATTGTCAAAGACAACAGATATGTGTGCGTAAGAAATGTGTGAACCCATGTCCAGATACTTGTGGACCTAATGCTGTTTGTGAGGTCATTAATCATATACCGATGTGTAGCTGTCCAGCGGGGTATACGGGCAATTCTTTCGTCTCCTGCAACGTTCTTCAAGGTATTATTATTTTGTTTTACATGCTACAAATTTCAATCAAATCTTACGGTATCTCTGTTATTCTCTATAATAAGAAAGATATAACATGTGAATAGACTATTGTAACATGCGTATTTTAAATTACCTACTCTTTCCCTAATTATCGACCAAGTAATTTGAGTTATTGTTATAGTGTGTGCCTATTCTGTTTCAGTACCATTGCCAACAAACCCTTGTAATCCAAGTCCATGTGGGCCGAACAGTCAATGTCGAGAAGTAAACAACGTGGCTGTATGCTCCTGTATCCCTGGATATTCTGGCAATCCACCAACTTGTAGAGCAGAGTGCACTACCAGCGCTGAATGTCCATTGAACAAGGCTTGTAATAATTACAAATGCATTGATCCCTGTATTGGATCTTGTGGAATAAGAGCTTTATGTCAAGTTGTCAACCACAATCCGATATGCTCCTGCCCAAGTGAATACACTGGTGATCCATTCAATAGGTGTATACCAAAACGTGAGTGTTAATATACTATTACCAACATATTACTTTACGTATACTTCATCCGAAATTAATTACTAAATAAACCATTTAATAATTTTCCAGCACTTGAAACTCCTCAACAAATAAATCCCTGCTTGCCTTCACCATGTGGACCTAATGCAGTTTGCCAAGCTATAAATGACTCTCCGTCGTGCACATGTCAGCCAGAATTTATGGGATCACCACCAAACTGCCGCCCAGAATGTACAAGTAACAGCGAGTGTCCAAATCAATTTGCCTGTATAAACAACAAATGTGGGGACCCTTGTGTAGGAGCTTGTGGAACAAATGCACAATGCCGCGTCGTTAGTCACACTCCCAATTGTGTATGTCCGCAAGGACACATTGGAGATCCATTCTTGCGATGTAGCATCCTAGTTGATGTTCCATTATTGGAATATACAACACCTTGTTCACCATCTCCATGCGGAAGCAATGCCGTTTGCAAAGAACGTATGAATGCCGGCTCATGTACTTGCTCGCCTGGATATTTCGGTAATCCTTACGAAGGTTGTCGACCAGAATGTACAGTTAACACTGACTGTCCGTCAAATAGAATCTGTCAACAAAATAAATGTCAAGATCCTTGCCCAGGTACGTGTGGTACTAATGCTCAGTGCCAGACTGTGAACCATGCACCAATTTGTTCATGCAATAGTGGATACACTGGTAATCCATTCCAACATTGTACCATTATTCAACGTAAGTATTACTTACCTATTTCGTATTGTGTTCACTAAGAATTTAAAACAAATTTATTTTATTTTAAAACTAATTTTATCTTTTTCAGAAATAGAAGTACAAACAAACCCATGTGCACCATCGCCTTGCGGGCCAAACAGTGTGTGTAAAGTAATAATCGACCAAGCAGTGTGTACTTGTTTACCAGACTATAGAGGTGCGCCACCAAGCTGCAGACCTGAATGCGTTATTAGTGCTGAATGCCCTTCAAATAGAGCTTGTGTTAATTTAAAATGCGTTGACCCATGTGTTGGACAGTGTGGCCACAATGCTAATTGCCTCGTTATCAACCACAGTCCAATTTGTTCATGCAGAGATGGATTCACAGGTGATCCGTTTAGTAGATGCTACCAATTGATAACGGCTGTTATACAAGAAGCACCTCAGAATCCTTGCCTACCTTCACCGTGTGGGCCGTTTAGTGAATGTAGAGATATTGGTGGCATACCATCATGTACGTGTTTAGCTAATTATATAGGAGCTCCACCGGGATGTCGACCGGAATGTATAATCAATGCTGACTGCTCAAGTAACTTGGCTTGCATCAACCAAAAATGCAAAGATCCTTGTCCAGGCTCATGCGGCATAAACGCACAATGTATAGTGAAGCAAAACACCCCCATATGCACATGTTTTGAGAATTATGTCGGAGATGCCTTCACAGAATGTAAAAGACAGGGTAAGTTGTATACTTTTATTACTTGAATAATATAGAATTACTGTTTTTTTAATGATTAATGTTGGTTTAAATAATATTGTTATAGAACCACCAGTCTACGATGAAATTGATTTATGTAATCCGTCGCCCTGCGGAGCGAACGCTATTTGTAACAATGGAGAATGCACATGTCTGCCTGAATATCACGGCGATGCATATTTTGAATGTCGTCCAGAATGCGTGCTGAGCTCAGACTGCTCTCAGGATAAGGCATGTTTCCGCAACAAGTGTGTAAATCCATGCAACGCCGGTGTGTGTGCATCAAACGCAATATGTGAAGTAATCAATCACATTCCAATGTGTCGTTGCCCAGAAAGAATGACTGGTAATGCATTCGTTCAGTGTTCACCAATGGAAGGTAAATATAATTTAAAATGTTATAACAAATTGTAGGTTTAACGTATCCGTAATTAAAAATACTGTATTATTTTCAGTCGTTCCTACGCAACCTTGTCAGCCAAGCCCCTGTGGACCTAATAGTCAGTGTCGAGAAATTAATAGCCAAGCAGTATGTTCGTGCCTAAATGGATACAAAGGCGCTCCACCTTCGTGCAGACCAGAGTGCACAGTAAGCTCGGATTGCTTACCTAATGAAGCCTGCAGCAATATGAAATGCATTAATCCTTGTCAAGGAGCCTGTGGTGTTGAAGCTAAATGTCAAGTGATTAATCATAACCCAATTTGTTCATGTCCACCATCATACACCGGGAATCCATTCGTTAGATGCATTTTACAAGAATTCACACCGGAGCCCGTTAATCCTTGTCAGCCATCACCGTGTGGGTCTTATGCAATTTGCAAGGAAACTTTAGGTTCTCCGTCTTGCTCGTGTCTTGCTGGATATGTTGGATCACCACCGTACTGTAAACCAGAATGTATAAGCAATTCTGAATGTCCAAATCATCTCGCTTGTATAAATGAAAAATGCGTTGATCCTTGTATTGGATTATGTGGTACAAATGCTCAGTGTCATGTAACCAGCCACTCTCCATCATGTTCATGCTTATATGAATATACTGGTAATGCATTTATAGAGTGCCATAGATTCGAAGTTCAAGATACCACAACACCTTGCCAACCATCGCCTTGTGGCGCTAATGCCATTTGTAAAGAGTTCAATGGAGCTGGATCGTGTACTTGCTTGCCAGAATACTTCGGCAATCCATACGATGGGTGCAGGCCGGAATGTGTTATTAACACTGACTGCCCATCAAACAAGGCCTGTCTTCAAAATAGATGTCAAGACCCATGTCCTGGTGCTTGCGCACCAAATGCATTGTGTCAAGTAGTCAACCATGCTCCGTCATGTTCTTGTCAACGTGGTTACACTGGAGATCCATTCAGATATTGTAACATTGAACGTAAGTTATTTTAGACTTATTTTAAAAGATATGCGACAATATCCTCTGTTTTATTATGTCTAAATTATAAATTTATATTTTAACAGAAATCTTGGCAGCACCAATTGATGTATGTCGACCGTCACCATGTGGACCAAACAGCCGATGCCAGGAAGTGAACAAGCAAGCAGTTTGTTCATGTTTACCGGAATACATTGGAGTACCACCAGGCTGTCATCCTGAGTGCGTTACAAGTGCTGAATGTCCAAGAGATAAAGCATGTATCAATCAGAAATGTCAGAATCCATGTCAAAATGTATGTGGTACTAATGCTGACTGCAAGATAATTAATCATAGTCCAATATGTAGCTGCAGACCGCAATACACAGGGGATCCATTCACAAGATGTAATCCGATACCACGTAAGTTACACGCAACAGACTACAAGTGTTTTATTTTACAAACATTTATGTAAGTACATAGTTTTACGTTAACATCGGTTTTCTTGTATATTTTAGCACCGGTCGCAAATGCAGTTCTAGAACCGTACAGGAATCCATGCGTTCCATCGCCGTGTGGACCAAATTCAATCTGTCAGGAAATAGGAAATGTGCCGTCATGTACATGTATGCCAACTTACATTGGTAGCCCACCAAACTGCCGACCTGAATGTACAATCAATTCAGAATGTCCTACCTCGCAAGCATGTATTCAGCAGAAATGCCGAGACCCATGTCAAGGATCGTGCGGTGTGGGAGCATTGTGTTCAGTTTCACGACACACTCCCATATGCACATGTCCAGATGGTTACACCGGAGACGCTTTCACATTCTGTACTCCTAAACCACCACGTATGTATAAAATATAATTAAATAATTTTGGTTCGTGATAATCAAATCTTTTACTTACTTAAAATAACTAAAATTATGTTTCCAGAAGCTGACGTCATTGACAAATGTAACCCATCACCATGCGGAAATAATGCCGTATGTAATGATGGTTTATGTTCATGTATACAAGAACATCAAGGAGACCCTTACGCAGGTTGTAGACCAGAATGCGTACTGAGTACTGACTGCCCGCGTGACAAGGCTTGTGTGAGAAATAAATGCATAGATCCTTGCCCAGGAACGTGCGCGGTAAATGCAGTTTGTGATGTTATCAATCATATACCAATGTGCAGTTGCCCTCAAGGAATGACTGGAAACGCATTTTACAATTGCGATCGTATTCAAGGTACGTAAGACAAGCAGAAAAACTTCAACAAATTAAAACGTATTAATTTAAAATATTTAACGATTAATAATTTGTTTTAGTGCCAATTGTGACGAACCCATGTACGCCGTCACCCTGTGGACCAAACAGTCAATGCAGAGAAGTAAACGGTCAGGCTGTATGTACTTGTGTGGTTGGATATTTAGGAAGCCCACCTCTTTGTAGACCAGAATGCGTTGTTAGTTCCGACTGCCCGCCCAATAGGGCCTGTAGTAATCAGAAATGTATCGACCCATGTGTCGGATCATGTGGAGTTGATGCCAGATGTAATGTAGTGAAACATAATCCAATATGTGTATGTCCATCAAAGTTTACTGGCGACCCATTTGTGAGATGTGTACCATTCAGTAAGTATTACAATTATTTATTTTCTCATTATATTGACTTAAATTTAAAAAAATATTAATTCCTATTAACTATTTTATTTTATTATAGGAGCACCTCTGGCTGATGTGAGCCCATGTACGCCATCACCATGTGGACCAAATTCCATATGCAAAGATGTCTCGGGAACGCCGTCATGTACTTGTATGCCTGACTATTCGGGTTCCCCACCATACTGTAGACCAGAATGTACTAGCAATAATGAATGTCCATCTAACCAGGCTTGTATCAATCAAAAATGTAAGGATCCTTGCGGCACTACTAACTGTGGTGCTAACGCACAATGTAGAACGATTAGTCACTCTCCAAGGTGCTTCTGTGATACTGGTTATACTGGAGATCCATACTCATTCTGTGACCAACCTCATGACATTTACCAAGAAACGACTTCACCTTGTGAACCATCGCCTTGTGGCTCAAACGCTATCTGCAAAGAACGTAATTCAGCTGGTTCTTGTTCTTGCCTACCTGATTATATTGGCAATCCATATGAAGGATGTAGACCAGAATGCACAGTTAACACTGACTGCGTCCCCAGCAAGTCTTGTATTCGTAATAAATGTCAAGATCCTTGTCCTGGAACTTGCGCACCACTGGCGCTCTGTACTGTAGTTAACCATTTACCAACATGCACGTGCCCAGGAGGATACTCAGGAGATCCATATAGAAGATGCGATATCTTGAGAGGTATTTATATAAATCATTCTACTTAGCTGACTAACATTTTATGTTCTTGAATTAATATTATTCGAAACCATAACAATAACTTGTAATTTATTTTCTAGAACCGGTACCAGAAATTGCTACGCCGTGTACACCAAACCCTTGTGGACCAAATAGCATATGTCGAGCTGTCAATGGACAAAGTGTTTGTTCGTGTTTGCCAAACTTCATCGGTTCTCCGCCAGGTTGTAGACCTGAATGTACTGTCAGCGCCGAATGTCCTACAAACAAAGCATGCATTAACCAAAAGTGTACCGACCCTTGTCCAGGACATTGTGGATCAAATACAAATTGCAGGGTTATCAATCATAGTCCTATATGTTCATGTAGTTCAGGTTTCATTGGTGATCCGTTTACTCGCTGTTACCCTCAACGTAAGTATCTCAATTTTATTTTTGATAGAGTTAATATGAATATTTGGAAGTATTGCTCTTATTTCTGCTTATCGTTATTATTTTAGCTCAAGTGCAACACGTTCCTGAACCAGCTAGGAACCCATGCGTTCCAAGCCCTTGCGGTGAGAATGCAATTTGCCGGGATATCAATGGTGCACCATCGTGCTCATGCTTACCTGACTATCAAGGACTTCCACCTAACTGTAGACCTGAATGTGCTATAAATCAAGATTGCCCATCTAACAAGGCTTGTATGAACTTAAGATGTCGTGACCCATGTCCTGGCAGCTGTGGGCAGAACGCAGTATGTAGTGTGTTCTCACATGTGCCAGCATGCACATGTAATCAAGGATTTACTGGAGATCCGTTCTCTTCGTGTGTTTTGTTACCTCCAATCAAAGGTAAATTATTTCTCACCTATTCCGAAAGACTTTTAATAAGTTTGATTTTGGTTTATTCAAATTTCAAAGGTCAGAGATTACGTGACTATGTAGTCAGCCAGTGACCTGTTTTGTTTAGAATATATAAAGCTTACCTGTAATACCATCCTTTCGAATTAATAAACCAAGATGCATAGGTACATGCACGGTACAGGCATAACATTTATTATATTGTACACATTTCAGACGAAATACCACTGGATCCTTGCAATCCGTCACCCTGTGGATACAACGCTCAGTGTAGAGACGGAGTTTGCACTTGCATTAATGATTACCAAGGAGACGCATACTTTGGCTGTAAACCAGAATGTTTATCCAGCGTGGACTGTCCATTGGATAAGGCCTGTGTTGGGAATAAATGCGTGAATCCGTGCCCTGGAATGTGTGCACCGACAGCTCTGTGCAATGTTTACAATCATATACCTATGTGTAGCTGTCCTGAAAGAATGTCTGGCAATGCTTTTATCGAATGTCATACTTATGAAGGTAAGCTTACTTACATACATTACACTAAAATAATTATAATGAATTCTTAAATGGTTCTATTTAGCTTCTCTCCGTATATATGCTTCAAATCTCCCGACAGCCTTTTAATCTACTTCTACTAAACCGATTCTTATGAATCTTTGCACACGTATTGAGATATCGTGCCAATACAATATTATAATAGATTCAGGAGGGTTTGATAATGGAGTCAGCAGGTGAACAGTGAAAGAAATAATATAAAACCGTTTATTTTAAAATGTTTTTGACATTTTATCATTGCGTTATTATTATACCTTTATATTTTATTTTCAGTTATGCACGTAGAACCATGTAATCCGAGTCCATGCGGCCCCAACAGCCAATGCCGACCAATAAACAACCAAGCTGTATGCTCGTGTTTGCCTACCTATATAGGAAGTCCACCATCTTGCAGGCCAGAATGTACGATCAGCGCCGAATGTCCACTGAATGAAGCTTGCAACAATCATAAGTGTATAAATCCTTGCATTGGTACTTGTGGTTATGCTGCAAAATGTGAAGTGGTTAATCATAACCCAATATGTTCGTGTCCTGCACAATATACAGGAGATCCATTTGCTCTTTGCAATCCATTAGGTAATTATAAATGTATTGTGTATTAATAGGCCCACAACTCTTTTGATCAGTATCTCATTTCTGTTACCTACCACTAATTGATACTCATTCTAAATTGTAAATGTTATACTCTGGCAATTAAAAAGAGCAATTTCTGCTTGTGGCTCTACCTTTGTCAATAAATTGGCTAATTAATGAATAAATGAGTTTGACTTTGGTTGTGACTTTAAATGCAGTAGCAGAATACTGAGCTAAAACTTAAATTTAAAAATAATATTGCTTTTGCTTTCTTTCAGCCGCTACCCCAGTAGCACCTATTGATCCGTGCACGCCATCACCATGTGGCCCCTATTCAGTTTGCAAAGTGATTGGTGATTCGCCGTCGTGTACCTGCCAGTCGGATTACACAGGCGCTCCGCCTAACTGTCGACCAGAATGTGTCAGCAACTCTGAATGCCCGAGCAATATGGCGTGTGTCAACCAAAAATGCAAAGATCCGTGTCCAGGCAGCTGCGGATACAATGCTGACTGCAAAGTTATTAGTCACGCATTAGTATGTTCTTGTTCATTTGGACAAACAGGAGACCCGCTTATTTCATGTGGTCCAGTGAAAGGTAAATATATAATATATACATTTAATTTAAATATAAATCATACCTAAACTCATTGTAAAAATAAAAATTCTTTATCCTAACTAATCAAAATGTTGTATTCCAGATACCATCATAGAATATAACTCGCCATGTGAACCATCTCCATGTGGTCTAAACGCCGAATGCACTGAAAGAAATGGAGCCGGTGCATGTAGATGTATCGACACATACGTGGGTAACCCTTATGAAGGATGTCGCCCTGAATGTGTTGTTAATAGTGACTGTCGACCCATGTTGGCTTGCATACAACAGAAATGTAAAGATCCTTGTCCAGGGTTATGCGCAACGAATGCAATTTGCCAAGTTCAAAACCATCTGCCCTCATGTTACTGCCCGCCGGGACTGACTGGCAACGCTTACGTGAATTGTATAGAACGACAAGAAGGTAAATTTCAATGCAATGACGTTTAAGTATAACAATGAATGTTATTACATTTGTATTCATAAATTATTCTTTTACACTTACAGATGTTAGTAAACCAACACCTTGTACACCTTCACCATGTGGCCCGAACAGTCAGTGCAGAGAATTGAATTCCCAAGCAATATGCAGTTGCCAGCCTGAGTTCATGGGTACACCACCGAACTGTCGACCGGAATGTACTATTAACAGTGAATGTGCTAGTGACAAAGCGTGTATTAAACGAAAATGTGTTAATCCATGTGAAGGACAATGTGCTAGAAATGCTAATTGCAGAGTAATAGCACATAACCCAATATGTTCCTGTCAAGAACGTTTCACTGGCGATCCATTTACGAACTGTTACCCTGGTAAGTTGGTTTTGAAAACAAAATTACTGTTTTGAAACAAGGTGTTTTTTTAAATTAGTTTGCATAATAACACATTCGAATGTAAAGTGTTCGAATATAGAGATGTACCAATGACTTTTTATAATTTGAGGTGTAGAATTACATACTCACGAATTAGAAATTCGAAGTAGATATTGTATTGTTAATATTTTACAGTTCCAGTAGCAAATGCTCCGCCACAACCAGAATATATAAATCCGTGCGCGCCATCACCTTGTGGACCGAATTCACAATGTGAGCAGTTCAATGGCAAAGCACGCTGCACTTGTCTACCAAATTACATAAGCTCACCGCCTCGTTGTCGACCGGAATGTACCATCAACTCGGAGTGCAATGCAGTGATGGCCTGTATCAACAATAGGTGTACGGATCCTTGTCCTGGAGCATGCGGTAGTAATGCACAGTGTAATGTCAACAACCATCTGCCAATCTGCTCCTGCGTGGCAGGCTTCACTGGTGATCCATTTAGTCAATGCCAGCTAATCCAAGCAGGTAAAATTATGATTCAATTGTTGCCATATCAAATAATTTGCATACATTTTCAAGTCCTTTAAATATACTTATTCTTCTTTCATGTTAAGATGTGGAACCAATCAATCCATGTTTTCCGTCACCGTGTGGGACTAATGCTGTTTGCAACGATGGAGCTTGCTTGTGTCTGCCAGAATATTTCGGTGATCCTTACTTCGGATGTAAGCCAGAATGTGTATTGAACTCCGACTGCGCAAGAGATAGGGCCTGTATTAGAAATAAATGCAACGATCCCTGCATCGGAACGTGTGGTATTGGCGCTGTTTGTGAGACTATCAACCATATTCCAATGTGCTCGTGCCCACCTGGCTATTCAGGATCACCATTCCACCATTGTAGTCAATTGCAAGGTACAAATCCTTTTTTATTGTGACCTATCTAAAAAAATACAGTGAAATGAATGATATTTTTATTATGTTTATGTTTTAGCATAATATTATTAGTCATTATACATACATATGTTAAAGTCATTGTTAACTTTTGTGCAGAATTACCACCAGTCAATTTATGTGAACCATCTCCGTGCGGTCCGAACAGTCAATGCAGAGAAGTAAATGGACATGCCGTATGTGTCTGTATTCAAAGTTACATCGGCAGCCCTCCCAATTGCAGACCAGAGTGTACAGTCAGCTCTGATTGTAAATTGAATCAAGCCTGTTCCAATCAAAAATGTATAGATCCATGTCCAGGAGCTTGCGGTCGTAATACGCACTGTATTGTCGTCAATCATAATCCAGTATGCACATGTTTGGCTGGATATTCTGGTGATCCATTCTCTACTTGCCAGTTAATCCGTAAGTATATTTAAAATATAATAATATTTAAACATTATTCTGTTATCGTTATATAACTTTTCTAATAACATTCTTAATTGTAGCTGCTGCACCACCAGAAAAGATTAACCCATGTCTTCCATCACCGTGTGGGCCTAATTCGCAATGTACAGAAAATGGACAGAGTGCCGACTGTAGATGTTTACCCGATTATATTGGCTCACCGCCAAGCTGTAGGCCAGAATGTACTAGTAACACAGAATGTTCATCAAATATGGCATGTATAAACAGAAAGTGTCAAGATCCTTGCCGAGGCTCATGTGGTGTGAACGCTGAATGCAGAGTAGTCAGTCATACGCCCATATGCCTGTGTCAAAATGGCTACACTGGTGATCCATTCCTTTCTTGTAATATAGCTATAGCTCATACGGTCCAAGAACGCCCAACACCATGCGTACCTTCTCCATGCGGTGCAAATGCCGAATGCAGGGAACAAAACAATGCTGGATCTTGCACATGCATACCTGGGTACTTCGGTAATCCTTATGAAGCCTGCAAGCCCGAATGTTTGATTAATTCCGACTGCCCTTCAAATCTCGCCTGTTACCAAAACAAATGTCATGATCCCTGTCCAGGCACGTGCGGCATAAACGCTCTATGCAACGTTATTAATCACATTCCAAATTGCTTATGTCCTGACAAGTACTATGGAGATCCGTATAAAATCTGCTCATACAAGCTTGAAGGTAAGTTTACATATATTTTCATTTGGCGATTCAAAAAGTGTAGTTTTTTCAGTATTTTACTTGTGGTAGACTTATTATTAATTTATAAACCTGCAATTTTGTTGTCTTACCTGATTTTAAAATTTCGACGCGTATGTTTTTTGAAGTACCTACTTAATATGATAATGACTAGATACGTTATTTAAATTCAACTTTTTTTTTCTTTGCAGCAGAACCAACAGACCCATGCAATCCTTCTCCATGCGGTCCGAACAGTCAATGCAAATCACAGAATAGTTTAGCTATATGTACATGCTTGAGTGGGTACCAAGGATCCCCACCAATGTGTCGACCAGAATGCGTTACTAGCTCCGAATGTCCATTAGACAAAGTATGTGAAAACTTTAAATGTGTATCGCCTTGCGATAGAGCATGTGGAATACAAACAGATTGCAGAGTGATCAAACATAATCCAATATGTACGTGCAAACAAGGATACACAGGCGATCCATTCTCAGTTTGCTATGTGATTCCTGAAAGGCAACCTTCCGTAGTTCCTGAGCAAATTAATCCATGCGTACCTTCACCTTGCGGATTGAATTCTGAATGTCGAGATGTCGGCGGAATTCCGTCGTGCTCATGCACGGTTGGTTACTTCGGCAGCCCTCCAAATTGCAAACCTGAATGTGTTGTTAATACAGATTGTAGCAATGATAAGGCTTGTATGAACATGAAATGTCAAAACCCATGTCTGGGTTCCTGCGGATTGAATGCAATGTGTGACGTAATAAATCATACACCGATGTGTTCATGCCCTGCTGGATATAGAGGCGATCCTTTCGCTGTATGCGAGATCAAACCACCAGGTAAAATTAATAGAAGTAATTAATTATTTTATTATCATAGTCAGTATAGACCGCAAATAAATTACTGTTTGTTTGTTTTCAGAAAAACCACAAAGCATTGATCCATGCCACCCTTCGCCCTGTGGTGCTAACGCAGTATGCAACAATGGCGAATGTACATGTTTACCTGAGTATCAAGGCGATCCCTACTTTGGATGCCGCCCTGAGTGCGTCCTAAGCACTGATTGTCCTTTGGATAAGGCCTGCTTACGATCAAAATGCATAGATCCATGCCGAGATATGTGTGGTATCAATGCAGAATGTAACGTTTATAACCATGTGGCAATTTGTAGTTGTCCTACTGGTATGACCGGAGATGCATTCACGCAGTGTCTCAAAATCGAAAGTACGTATAATACTAAGTATTATAATAGCAATTCATTTATGTTCTCTTTACACGGTATGATACTTATTCTTTTTTCTTATTTCTAGAGCCTATCACAAGACCGTGTGAATCATCTCCATGTGGACCTAATAGTGTTTGCAGAGAAGCTAATGGTCAAGCAATTTGTGCCTGTATTCAAGGATATATTGGCAATCCACCTAATTGTCGGCCAGAGTGTATTCAAAGCACAGATTGTCCTCCATCTCTGGCTTGTATCAATCGCAAATGTCAAGATCCTTGTCCGGGATCATGTGGCCATAACGCATTGTGTAACGTTAACAATCATAATCCAATATGTACCTGTCCTTCAAGATATACTGGCTCTCCATTCAGCCACTGTTACGGTAATTACTTAATCTTTTAGTCCAACTTAAATAGTTAAAAAATTGCAAAAAAAAAATGTGATATAATTTTGATAAACTAAATTAAGTTATATTTTCAGTTGCAATTATGGAAGAAGCACCATCAAATCCATGCGTACCATCTCCTTGCGGTCCAAATAGCATATGTACTCCCAGAGGCGACACATACATTTGTTCATGTCAACCAACATTCGAAGGAACGCCCCCACAATGTCAACGCGAGTGCACTACGAGTGACGATTGCCCAACGAACAGAGCTTGCATAAACTATAAATGTAAAGATCCGTGCCCTGGATCTTGCGGTACAAATACGCAATGTGTTGTACGTCTGCATAGTCCAATGTGCTCTTGTCAAGAAGGGTACACTGGAGATCCATTCACATCTTGCAGCCCTGTTCTGGCAATCGAACATTTGGATCCTTGTAATCCTACACCTTGCGGAGCTAACGCTCAATGTAAACAATCAAGAAACGGTGCTGCAGCATGTATCTGTGAACCGGGCTATTTCGGTAACCCTTACGAGACTTGCAGACCTGAATGTGTGGTTAATACTGACTGTCCATACAATAAGGCCTGTTTGAGAAACAAATGTGAAGACCCATGTCCAGGAGTATGTGGTTCCACGGCAATATGCCAAGTAATTAATCATGTTCCATCATGCAATTGTGCGCCTGGTTACACTGGAAATCCATACACATATTGCCATATTATAATCGATGATCCAAGTAAGTTTTTGTTTAAGGCAGAGCAATCATACTTTTTACTAACGTTACCTTTATGCTTTCAAACGATATTGATAAACATGTGCGTATGTTTATTTTTCAGAGCCAACTCCTCAAAATCCTTGTGTACCAAACCCTTGTGGAAGTAACTCAATATGCAAAGATAATAATGGACAAGTATCTTGTTCATGTATGCCCGATTTCTTCGGCTCTCCACCTAATTGTCGACCTGAATGTACTGTTAATTCCGAATGTGATTCGACTAAGAGTTGTATACGCCAAAAGTGCGTGGACCCATGTATAGGTTCTTGTGGACAGAACGCAGAATGCAGAGTCATAAATCATGCACCGGTTTGCTCTTGTAGAAGAAGTTTTGAAGGAGATCCATTCATCACTTGTTCTCCGATTAGAGGTAAAAATACGCAATACATCTCATATTTTCAATGAAATATATATTATAAAAATTACGAGGCTTACAGTGCTATTAAATTCTTCCAGATGTTCCAGCTGTAGTCCAAAACCCGTGTGTACCTTCACCATGTGGACCAAATTCTGTATGTCAAGTTTTCAATCAAATACCTTCATGCAGTTGCTTAGAAAACTATATCGGATCAGCGCCAAACTGCCGTGCGGAATGTACAGTAAACTCAGATTGTCCTAGCAACAAAGCTTGTATAAACTTTAAGTGTCGCGACCCATGTCTCGGCTCTTGTGGCTTACAAACAGAGTGTCAAGTGTACCAGCATGCCGCTATATGTAGCTGTAGGGAAGGTTACACAGGAAATCCATTCCAGAGTTGTCATGTCAAGCAAGAAATAGGTAAATATTCTAATATCCAGTAAATTGTAATCAAATATTTACCAAACCGACATCCAGATAATTAGCTGCTATTTTACACTATTCTGTTATTTTCAGAACCTGTTCCAGCAGTATACGACAAATGCAATCCAAGTCCTTGTGGAGCCAACGCTGATTGCAACGATGGACAATGCACTTGCAAGCCCAATTATTTCGGCAATCCTTACCTGAGCTGTCGGCCGGAATGTACACACAATTCTGATTGCGCCGTTGATTTAACTTGCGTCAACAACAAATGTGTCAATCCTTGCATTAATCTATGCGGACAGGGGGCGTTGTGTGAAGTTTATAACCACATTCCAATGTGTAGTTGTCCATCGAACACAACCGGCAATGCATTCTTCTCATGCCAGCCAAGACCAGGTATTTATAAATTTTCGTTTGAACTACACAAGCATAATTATAATATTATTTTATACTTAATATTATTTTCTTTTCAGTGATGCTCGACAACAGTAATCCCTGTATACCATCACCATGTGGTCCTTACAGTGTCTGCCGTTCTACGAACGGGCAAGCAATGTGTTCATGTCTCATTGGATACTTTGGAGTACCACCTTCATGCCGACCGGAATGTTTGGTGGATTCCGACTGTACAAGCCTCATGTCGTGCTCGAACCAAAAGTGTATAGATCCCTGCATTGGATCTTGCGGATTGAATGCAGAATGTCGAATTCACTACCATAAGCCTATTTGTTACTGCAGAAATGGCTTTACTGGGGATCCATTCACACGATGCATTGTCATAGAAAGTGAGTATTATATCACCTTTGTTTTATAGTTTTTTTTTTAAACCTATTTATTGCCCACCGGACCACTGGACTTCTCACCTCCATTAGAAGAATTGAGAGAGTCTAGTCTTTATTCACACATAGTACTGCATGGATCAATAGGGTTAATGAATCAGGCATGTCTTTAGAATTTCTTCTTAGACTAGTGGGTTTCCTTATGATATTTGCTTTTGATTAGTACGTATAAATTTCACAAAATAAAATTCACATTGGCACTGCCGCTTGGATCAAACTCACACATCATGTGTACTAGTCAGAGACTTTCTTACACGACTGGTAGTAGTTTTATTGCAATGGTAAGAATTAAATGAATAATACTAATGTTGTTTTGCAGGTGAACAGCAACCACCAAGAGCACCATGTCAGCCGTCACCATGTGGACCTAACTCAGAATGTCGTGCAGTAAACGATGCACCTTCATGTTCTTGTAGAACAGGCTACATGGGACAACCGCCTTACTGCCGTCCTGAATGTGCCACTAACAGCGAGTGCAGTTTTGATAAGGCCTGCATCAACAACAAATGTGCTGACCCATGTGTAGGTGCTTGTGGTCTTAATACAGAATGCCGAGTTATTAGTCATTCGCCGCAGTGTGCGTGTCAACCAGGATACGAAGGAGATTCGTTCTATCAGTGTACTCCAATTCGAGGTAAATACTGACATAACATTCCATTTATTTATATTGTACAGTACCTAAAGATCAATGGGCCCGTTGGTCTAGGGGTTAGTGAATCTGACTGCTAAGCCGAAGGTCGTGGGTTCGATTCCCTTGTCAGCACAAATCTATATATGATGAGCACGATCATTTCTGTATTTAGATGTAAATATGTCTCTAAAATGAAAAATTATGAATATAGTCGGTCTTAACCCAAACTATGCAGATACTTATGTATAAACATAGTTTGGGATAAGATGGCCGTTTATAAGTTATCGCAATACTATACTTAAATAATACTTTATGTTTAGATGTTCCAGCTCCAAAACCACTAGCACCAGTCCAGCCATGTGTACCAAACCCTTGTGGATCAAACGCTGTATGTCAAGAGCGCAACAATGCTGGTAGTTGTACATGCGTCACCGGTTACTTCGGAAATCCTTACGAAGGCTGTAGACCTGAATGTGTCCTTAATTCGGACTGTTCCGAGAACCTGGCATGTATCAACAGTAGATGTCAAGATCCTTGCCCTGGAATGTGTGGAACACGAGCTGAATGTCAAATGATTAACCATGTTCCTAACTGTGCCTGTTTGCCAGGTTACTTCGGTAACCCATATGATAAGTGCATATTTAGAGAAGGTAATACTACAAATATGTTTCTGTAATTGACGTATATATATGAATAAACTGTGTTGCGTTATATAATACGTTCCATTTTATGTTTTAGAACCACCAGCAGATCCTTGCAACCCATCACCATGTGGTCCATATAGTACTTGCAGTAATATCAATAACAATGCTGTATGTGCTTGTCAACCGGAGTACATAGGCAACCCACCAAATTGTAGACCAGAATGTGTGATGAGCTCCGAATGTCCTCTTAACAAGGCTTGTGTTAGACAAAAATGTGTCGACCCATGTATTAGTGCCTGTGGAGAAAATGCACAATGCCGAGTTCATCACCACAGTCCATACTGCACATGTAATCCTGGTTACGAAGGAGATGCATTCATTAGATGCACAAGAGTACAAGTATTGCCAGCAGCACCAACAAAATCTCCATGTGAACCAAATCCTTGCGGTCCTTTCTCCATATGCAGAGATGCTGCTGGATCTGCAATTTGCAGCTGTAAGGAAGGTTACTTTGGAGCTCCACCTACATGTGCACCAGAATGTACAATCAATGAAGACTGTCCTAACAACAAAGCTTGCGTTCGAGAGAGATGCGTAGATCCCTGTCTTGGTTCCTGTGGTTCAAATACTGAATGTCGAGCTACAAACCATCTGGCTATATGCACTTGTTTGCCGGACTACCGTGGTAATTCCTTTGTGGGATGCTACTTGTTTGATGGTAAGTTAGTTTATTAATTCATTAGCCCCTAAATTTAGCTTTACACACATTTGAGTATTTGAATTTATTTTATTAAAAGTTGTGCGATTAAAATTTGTATGGTAGGTACCATAAATCTTATATTTACTTATTTCTTATTTTCAGAACCAAAATTACCGGTACCAATTGACCCTTGTACGCAAAATCCTTGCGGAATTAATGCTCTGTGTAATAACGGCACATGTTCATGTATTGAAGGATACCACGGTAATCCAAGAATAGAATGTCGACCCGAATGTACATCAGACAATGAATGTGACAAACAAAAAGCTTGCGTCAACTATAAATGTGTGGATCCATGCAGAAATGCTTGCGGTCTTGATGCAATTTGCAATGTGTACAACCATATTGCGATATGTGAGTGTCCAGCGCCTCTCCAGGGAGATGCTTTTATTGCATGTCGACGAGTTGTAGGTTAGTACACGTAATATAATTAATTAATATATATCATAACACTACAAATAATTGTTCGATTCTAAATTATTTATTGTTTAAACCCAGCTCCAATTGAATCAAGTCCGTGTTCCCCGAACCCGTGCGGACCGAACAGTATATGCCGTGCTCAAGGAACAGTAGCACACTGCTCTTGCCGACCGCCAATGATGTCAGATCCGCCAAGCTGTAGACCTGAGTGCCGAAGCTCAACTGACTGTAGCCCTGCACTAGCATGTCGCAACGGCAAATGCCGTGACCCATGTCCTGGAGCGTGCGGTGCTCACGCACTCTGCCGAACAACTATGCACTCTCCGATCTGTACTTGCCCATTAGGATACACTGGAGATCCATTCATCCGTTGTGTACCAGGTAAATAGCATTAATTTTTTTAAACTAGATATTCTCTTCAAATTGATTTTGTCTATATCTCTTTATAATGTTTTTGCAGTCCTGGAATCTGAACCGAAACAGTCATCACCATGCCCAGATTGTGGACTGAACGCAGACTGTGTTGACGGTCGATGTCGCTGTAGGCCAGGCTACTTTGGAGCTCCACCATTTTGTCGTTACGAATGTGTTGAATCTCGTGACTGCGAATGGCATCTTACATGTATTAATAGACATTGTGTAGACCCGTGTCCTGGAGCCTGTGGTCAAGGCGCAGAATGTTCGCCGGTGGCTCACGAGCCACGCTGCACTTGTCCCCCATCTACTACTGGAAACCCTCTTGCTGCGTGTCATCCCATCGAACAAATTCGTAAGACAGATTAAACAAACGGAATATTGCTTAAAACAGAAAAAATATTCAAGATTGTGATACTATTTAGTTAATCACGTTAGAAGAAAAATTTAGGGTTTGAGGGTGCGGCAATCTCGTATTTTCTCTTTTAAAGCTTAGGCATGGGTTTTACTGGCGAAACCGAGTGCGCCGTACCCTAATTCCACTTGCGAGATTTAGCTTAGAGAACAGTGCTTACTGTCTTTGCTACGTTATTTTATAAACTGCTTAGACACAAACCTTAATTTTCATGTACCATATTCCAGCAAAACAACCGGACGACCCATGTGTTCCGTCTCCGTGCGGCCCTGGAGCTTTTTGTCGAAGGCAAGGAGCAGGAATTTCTTGTGAATGTGAGCCTGGTCTCTTTGGCGACCCGTACAGCGGTTGTCGACCAGAATGTCTTGCCGACTCGGATTGTTCGCCCTCCAAGGCTTGCATACGCTCCCACTGCCGAGACCCTTGCCAGGGAACATGCGGTGTTGGAGCTGACTGTGAAACTGTAAACCATATACCTTTGTGCTCGTGCCCACCTGGAACAAGAGGCAATGCATTTGAAAGATGTCACGTCGAAATTACTAGTAAGTACAAAACTAAAAACACATTTAGTATTCAATTTAAAAAAACATAGATAAATAAAATATTTATTTGTAACAGAACCACCGTGTACACCATCACCTTGTGGACCAGGCGCTATGTGCTCCGTAGTAGGTGACAACGCTATGTGTTCATGCCCGAGTGGGACGTTCGGTGACGCAACAACCACTGGATGCCGACCGGAATGTGTCGTCAGTTCGGAATGTTCACGAGATCGCGCTTGCGTGCGCAGCAAATGCGTGGATCCCTGCCCTGGCACGTGTGGAAACGGTGCTATGTGCCGCGTGTTCAACCATGCACCTATTTGCTGGTGCCCACCAGCCACGACGGGAGATCCATTTGTCAACTGTATAGGTAAGTTTGAATAGTGACATGGCTCTGTTTAGTCGTACAGAGCAAACTTTTGGATTATTTGAGTATAACAAAGATAAATAGATTCATAAATATCTATTACGAGTTGTCTCTGACATGTAAATTGTCAGGGACTACTCTTTAATATAATTTAAAAATGTAAATTATACAGCAATAATATATAATAACCGTTAATATTTTTTTATTTATTAGAATCAGCACCACCTAAGAAATCCGACCCATGTGACCCCAACCCTTGTGGACCTCAGGGTACTTGTCGCGAAGGCATCTGCACATATTACGAGTGTATAGTTAACGACGACTGCCCTGGAGACCGAGCATGTATCAACAGAAAATGTACAGATCCTTGCGTGAATGCATGTGGCCTAAACGCTATATGCACAAGCGTGAGACACAATCCAGAATGTTCTTGTCCGACCGGATTCACGGGCTCACCGTATGTGCGATGTGAACGTATTAAAATCACGGAAAAGCCGGTGCCGATACCTGAATGTGTATCAGACAACCAATGCGCTGACAACGCAGCATGTGTATATTCTCGATGCACGCCAGTTTGCGGACCTAATAACTGTGGCCTCAATGCACGGTGCATAGCTAAACAACATAGAGCACTTTGTACTTGCTTGCCTAATTACGAAGGCGACGCTTACGCCGGATGTTATTCAGGTAAAATAAAACAATACTAACTACTTTATCTTGGATGTCTAGTAAATATCTCATGAAACACAAATTTACCTGGAGTGTTACATTACCTATAATATTTATGATTTCTTTCAGTACAATGCCACAGCAACAACGACTGTCCTGATGATGAGAGCTGCGAAAGTGGCTCATGTGTGAAAGTTTGTTCGCGAGTACGTTGTGGCGTAGAAGCACATTGTATCGCTCGTGGGCATACTGCATCGTGTGAATGTGATGCTGGAGCTCACGGTAACGCATGGATTGGATGCCGCAGAGCCGAATGTGTTATAGACGAAGACTGCGCGTCATGGCTCGCGTGTTCCCGGGAAACTTGTAAAGACCCTTGTCTTGGAGCGTGTGCTCAGGGCGCCATCTGTACTGTTGTGCGTCATGTACCAACATGTGAGTGCCCTCGAGGCACACAAGGCAACCCGAAGATTGATTGTCGACCCGGTGAGTTCATATTAGTTGTCTACTTCTCTGTGTTACTTCTGATGGGACCAGCGGTTCTTATCATCTATTATTCTATTACACCGGTAACCTAAAACTTTACGTATGTTTTCAGTAATGGACCAAACATCATGTCAGATGGACGCGGAATGTGGACCTGATCTAGCTTGTCTACAAGGCCAGTGCAGAAACCCTTGCGAATTGACATCTTGCGGCTCGCGAGCTGTTTGTAGAGTATCAAATACACTACCATTCCGTACACTTGTTTGTGAGTGCCCTAGGCCTCTTGTTGGTGATGCATCAGTACAGTGTAAACCTAGTAAGTACATACCTAAATCTTTCTTTTTTATAAAATTCGCCAACTTATACTGTTTGTAGACAATACTACATAATCACATCCATAAAGACTTATTTACAGGTTCCGAAACTACTATTGCAATTGTTTGTAATTTCTTATGTTTACAATTTTTACATTCAGTATTTACAAAAACTAGGAACTGTCAAGACAGCGACGGGTCATAAGCAACCACAAACGGTAGGTATAACATAACAATAGAAATACACTGGGAAATCTTCACAAAAGTGCAATTTTGTGTATACTGCACTGTAGATATATATTACCTTCTTATATTACGGATCATGTAAATATATACAGCAAAATGGGCACCAGACTAGACAGCACTGTAAATTTTTCAGACAAATGTTACTGATCAGATATTTAAAATATTGTATTATTTCTTTAGGAGGCGAATGCAGCTCTGACACAGAGTGTAGCTCAGAAGAACGGTGCTTGAATCGGCAGTGCGTAAACGCATGTGTTGATCTGAGGTGTGGTGCCGGTGCTCAGTGCCGCGCAGCTAATCACCGTGGAGAGTGCTCGTGTGTACCACCCCTACGAGGAGACCCACAGGTTGCCTGCACAATGGCCGATGTTCCCAGCGCTGAGTGTACGTCTGACTCAGAATGCGGATCGGCGGAAGCTTGCGTAGCGCGGCGCTGCGTGTCAGCATGCGCCGGTGCATGTGGTTCAGGAGCGTTGTGTGAAGCAAACAACCACCGTGCGCGCTGCCACTGTCCACCCGGCACAGCTGGCGATCCTGCAAGATATTGTTACACACGTATGTATCGTTGTTATTTATTTTAGTACTCATAAGTACATATAGTATCATACTCACTCGATTGTTTTATTTTCAGCTGAATGCACATCAGATGACAGCTGTCCCTTCGACAAGAGTTGCGTTAACGGTTATTGCCAAGACCCTTGTGCTCACGGAACACCTTGTGGGCGTGACGCAAACTGCGTAGTAATCGCCCACGTGGCCACTTGCCGTTGTCCTCCTGGCACGCAAGGAGATCCTCGCCGTGCCTGCGTTTCTGGTATATGTCACTACAACGAGGACTGTGACGACTCTCAGGTCTGCAACCGACTGAATCGTATCTGTCAACCGGCGTGTTCGGATCAATCCTGCGCACCTGATGCTATATGTACTACTAGAAACCATCGACCCATATGCACATGTCCTCCAGGCCGAAGTGGAGATCCCTACAGTTATGGCTGTAGCACGCCGCAAAGGGACAATGAATGTACGAACGATGCCGACTGCCCCGCACCATTCGCCTGCGTCAATGCACGCTGCGTCGATCTATGCCTCGGAAACCCATGCGAATCTGGCCTTATATGCAAGATTGTAGATATACTACCACTACGAGCTGTAGCCTGTGTATGTCCTGACGGTGGTCGCGTTGCACCTGACAACGGATGTCGCGCTCCACCTCAAGGCGAATGTACTTCCGATGTTGAATGCGCTAATACCGAGACTTGTCGTCGCGGCAGTTGTGTAGAGTCCTGTAGGGCCGACCCATGCGGTCAAAATGCTCTCTGCGAATCTATTGATCATACATCCCGCTGTACTTGTGCACCGGGTTATACTGGAAATGCACGAATTGAATGTAACACACGTAAGTGAATTAATTTATAAATAACCGTAATCATTTTTATTTTGATCAAAGTTAGCTCATAGACCTAATCTTTTCAACAGTGCCTCGACAGCCTATCTTCGATTGTTTCAATGATGATGAATGTGGTCCGGAGCGCGCTTGCATCGATCGTACATGCGTGAACCCTTGCAACGACGCTTGTGGTCTTGGAGCTCTATGCCGAATTATAAACCACAAACCACAGTGCTCTTGCCCGAAGGGATATTCCGGCGATGCCAATGATCGCTGCACACCTCGTAAGTTCTTTTTTCTTAATTTATCAAAATGTAACTCTTTTACTGTATAATATTTTTATTGATGTTAAATTTCTGGTTATATAATATTTTATACATACAGTAATTGATTATTTAATTAAAGTATCCAGTCTTTTGGGCACCTTTCCTCAGAACTGTGATCTCAATCAGATATTTTATTTATAGGATATATATTAATACCTTTCAATATAATATCTTATTGTTTGTAAGTAGGTTAGGTTAATTTAATTTTAATAACCATTTATGTAAATATCTTATGAAATAAAACGTAACAAATATACAAAAATAAAAAAAATAAAAATTAAAGTATTAATTTTAAGGTTATTATATAAATACAAATTATGCAAAATATTTTTGCAAGATGCTTATCTTTGTTTATCTATTTATTTTTAGCGTCCGAGAAATCGTATATTCCTGTTGGCTGTGAAGCTAATTCTGATTGTCCACTGTCGCAAGCTTGTATTAACGGCGCGTGCGCAGACCCATGCGCTTGCGGCCAAAATGCTGAATGTACTGTAGTAAGACATCATCCCGTATGCTACTGCGAACGTGGATATTCAGGCAATCCATACGTCGGCTGTACTAAAGGTATGTATTAAATAATTTATTATAGACCCTAAATATCTGATTTAAATTTGTAGTTCTTACATGAGACAATATGTATTGATTTATTATTCTGTCTGCAGTTGGATGTACCGCAGATTCAGAGTGTTCTGATAGCGACACGTGTTACAACGGTGCGTGTGTCAACCCATGCGTAATCGATGCTCCTTGTGCTATTACTGCTGAATGTTTCGGGAAAGAACATCGTCCCAACTGTCGCTGTCCTGCCGGTACCACAGGAAATCCTTACACTAGATGCCAAGCTGCCGAATGTGAAGTAGATAACGACTGCAATGATGACAGTGTTTGTGTTAGAGGAGTTTGTCGAAACGCTTGCTCTAATGAAGGCCGAACACCTTGTGCCAACAATGCTGAATGTTTCGCTCGTAACCACGCAGCCTCCTGCAAGTGTCCTTCCGCACTACCTCTGGGTGATCCTCTAGTCCACTGCCAAAGACTTGACGTTATTGGCGAACCGGAATGTCGTATGGATAGTGAATGTCCAAGCGGCTACGCTTGTCTCAGAGATGAATGTCGCGAAGCTTGTAATGAACTAAGACCATGCACAGGTAATGCTCGTTGTACCGTATCTGACAGCGTGCCATTCCGAACATTAATTTGTCGCTGTCCCGATGGTTACATACCTGAAGAAGGAGGCAATTGTAAACCAGCACAACTACCACCACTAAGTTGCTCTGCCGACCAAGATTGTGACGACCATGAATCTTGTGTCAATAGAATTTGTCGAAACCCATGCAGTTGCGGTGACAATGCAGAATGTTTCATCCGAAATCACAGACCTATTTGCTCTTGCCGAGACGGATTTGAAGGTGATCCATACCGTAGATGTCACGTCGTTGGTTGCCGAAGCAATACTGAATGTCAATCCAGCGAAGCTTGTGTGAATGGCAATTGTATTAGCCCATGTCTGTTGAACAGCACCTGCGGACCAAATTCTGAATGCTATGTAGAAAGGAACCAACCATTATGCAGATGTCATCCTGGATATGAAGGTGATGGATATTTGGGTTGTCATGCCATAGAATGTAGAACTAACGGCGATTGCCCATTGGACAAACAATGCCGCGCTCACAGATGTGTGAATCCATGCTTAACTGGACACTTATGCGGAAGAGGTGCAACTTGCCTGGTACGAAATCATTTAGCAGTATGCAAATGCGATCAAGGCTTTGTTGGAAGTCCATATGTAGAATGTGAGCCATCTTTAGCTGAAGAATGTTACGTAGATGCTGATTGTCCTTCAAAACAAGCATGCTTATCATCTAGATGCGTAAATCCTTGTACAGAATTACGACCATGCGCCACTCCAGCCCAATGCGAAGTTTCACCAACATTACCTGTACGCACAATGTTATGCACATGTCCACCAGGGTACGTTAGCAACGGTGGAGGCATATGCCGGCCGGCTATTGCTATTGTAGATGTCGTTTGCCAAGCAGACGATAACTGTACTTCAAATCATGCATGTGTAACATCTGTCTGTAAAAATCCATGTGAATGCGGCCCTAACACAGATTGCCAAATACGAGATCATAAACCAGTGTGTGCCTGTCAACCAGGCTTCGTCGGCGATGCTCGCACTGGATGTTACAAAGTCGATTGCCAATCTGATTCACAATGCTCAGACGACGAGACTTGCTTCAACAGCCGCTGTATACCAGCTTGTTCAGTTGATGCTGACATATGTGGAGAGTCTGCTGAGTGCTACGGAGCTGAACATCGCGCCTCATGCAGGTGCAAGATTGGCACAATTGGTAATCCATCGATCGTCTGCACACCTATTGGCTGTCGAGGAGACTCTGACTGTCCTTTTGACAAATCATGTATCAATTCTAAATGTGTAAATCCTTGTAATGCATCAACTTGTAATGAACCAGCTGAATGTCGTGTGCACCTTCATGAGGTACATTGTGTTTGCCCTCCTGGCTACCAGAGTACTGAAAAGGGATGTATAATAACCAAACAGCCACAATGTACCTCAGATATTGACTGCCCCTCTGGAACTGCGTGCTTGAATGCTAAGTGCGTCAATCCTTGTCTGGAAATTGAGCCTTGTGGCACTAATGCTGAATGCAAAGTAGTTGATACTCTGCCAGTGAGGACAATGGTTTGCGAATGTTTACCTGGATACAAAGGAAATGCTCTCATCGAATGCACTTCAAATAGACGTAAGTAACTTTTTTATAAGTTATAGAGGTAGGAACCCGCTTACATTTTAATTTTCCTTGTAAGTACCAATGTTGCAATTTATAAAGATTTTATCAGTAAACCAACCTAATGGTCATCTTTGTTCTATGTTCACTAAATATTATGCTAATATCTAATCTTATTTATTGTAGGACCAATTGAAAAATGTATAGAGGGACAAGGCCTTGACCTAAACGGTGAATGTGTACCTTGCGAGCCAATCGACGGTAGAGTGGTGGACGTGCGCGGACGATGCGTGTGCGACGTGACGCGCGGATATATACTACGAGGAGACCGCTGTGAAGAGCACGGTTGTCGCGGCGACCATCAGTGCGACGATCGCTCACGATGCATTAACGGTACTTGCGTCGACGCTTGCAAAGCTGAGCCTTGTGGTGTCTCCGCTACGTGTGACGCTATCGGCCACCGATCGCACTGCACCTGCATCTCTGGATATACTGGCAATCCACGCATCGGTTGTAATACCACCAACCCGCCTGTGTACCGCACAGACTTTCCTCTACCCGACATGCATGTAAGTAGTATTTAATTGTATACTATTTTCTTTCTTTAAAAGACAACTCTTTCTTAAAAATACTACTCCTGCACTAGGACACAAGCCCTGTGTCACGAAAGACTTTACAAATATACACTTCACGGATACAAATGACACCCAGATTCGGAACAAATATTTATTAATTACGCAAAGTTTAGTCCCGAGTAGAAATGGAACCCACGACCTTCGGCTTAGCAGGGTCACTAACCACTAGGCCAGTCAAATATATGTAGAATCTGAATTTATTTATCATGTTAACAAAAAAAACCCGAGTAGAAATATAATACTAATAACTTGTCTAATGTTAATCAGGTTCACTGCCTCGCCGATGGTGTTCGAGTAAGCCTCAAGATCAAGGACTTCAACGGAGTCCTTTATGTAAAGAGCTACAGCAAGGACGAGCGATGTCGCCTGGCCGTAGACACGCCCAAGGATGAAGAGAGCATAGTCGACTTTACTGTGCACTTTGGCGAATGTGGCTTAGTACATGTCAATGTAAGTTAACATTTTTGTACAATACTTACCACAAGTTGTTAAACTAAATCTGAACTAATTCACTTTACTTCCATCCCCAAAACTATGTTAAAACAATATCTAATAAATTAAATTTTACTTTTTACAGGGCCTGGCAAGTTTCGTCCTCGTCATGCAGAAGCATCCGAAATTAGTTACTTCGAACGCTAAGGCGTTCCATATCAAATGTATATATCAAACGGGTGAACAGAACGTGACACTCGCGTTTAACGTGTCGATGCTGACAACCGCTGGCACCATCGCCAATACAGGACCACCACCTACTTGCTCCATGAGAATCGTCTCCCGTTCCGGCAGCCAAGTCAGCTCCGCTGAAATTGGAGAGAATCTCGTATTGCAAGTTGATGTTCAACCATCAAGTAAGCTTTAATATCTTTACATTACCATAAATATAACTAAATAAACATTATCGATGTACACATTTAACATATTTGAATATTTCAGATATCTATGGTGGATTTGCGCGTAGTTGTATAGCAAAGACAAGTGAAGCGTCTACGAATTTGGAAAATGAATACCGGGTGACTGATGAAGATGGTTGTGCAACGGATCCATCTATATTTGGCGAATGGGAGCGCAGCGAAGACGGCAGTGTACTACGCGTCGCCTTCAATGCGTTTAAATTCCCCAGCAGTGATAACATACGATTCGTGTGCAACATACGAGTTTGCTTCGGAAGATGTCAACCGGTAAGCTGCAATTTAAAATAGTTTTATAGAAACGCAATCCAATATAAACATTAGGAGTAGATACATTATTTAATATGGCAAGTGTCTAAAAATTTTGTATTATCCGCAGGTGAACTGTCGCGGCGCTGACGCATTTGGCAAACGTCGTAAGCGAGAAGCCCTCGCCCCAGCGGGTCAGTTCCGCGAGGAGGTAATGGTGGAATCGAACCAGATCTTGACGCTGCAGCACCGCGACCCATCACAGGTGGCGCGGCAACGCGACGCCGGAGAGAGCTTGCAAACGGCAGGCTCGGGAGAGGTGTGCGTGTCGGCGGCAGGTCTAGCTGTAGCGCTGGCGCTGACAGCCCTGTTAGCGCTGGTAGCCGTGGCGGGCGCCGTAGCATGTTGGTTGGTGGCGTGGAGGCGCGCGCGGCCCCCGCCCGCGCCGCTGCCGCACCCTGCCGACTTCCCCAACCCGCTGTTCCAGCGCTGAGTACGCTAGTCCCGGCCGCGCTCCTCCGCCGGCACCGGGCGGTGTCGGTCTTCCTCTCTCCTTAACTCTGTGCGCGCCGCCGGAGGACCGCCGGCCAAGGGCGCAGCGAGCGCCGTCACCCTCGCCCGCGCTCGCCGCGCCCCCAAACCTTTACTTTATTTTATATTATTTTTTATGATTTACTTTTACTAATGTGGCATCCGTCGCTCCTTCGAATTTTGTGATATTCATATAAATATTCGAAATCACCATAATTATATGTAAAATAAATATCGATTATCCTTATTTTAAGAATAAATAAATAAAATGATTAATAATAATTCACTGTATTTTCCTCATATTTAATATAAGTTCTTTACATTAACTCGTCAACTGGTAGAGGTGAAAATAGAACGTGTGTGAATCACACATTTATTTATCCCGTGTGCGAATTGAACCTATTAAAATAAATATATCTTAATATATATATTTCTTGTGTGCGTGTGTATGTGACTGAACTCCTCCTAGACGGGTGGACCGATTTTGATGAAATTTTGTGTGTGTGTTCGGGTAGGGCCCTGGATGGTTTAGATTCACAATTGGACCCGGTAGATGGCGCTGCTGTCGGTATTTCAGCTTTTTCCGGCAGGACGACGTCTGCCAGGTCCACTAGTATATATATATATATGTATATCGCAGGCTATACGGATAAAACGGATTTTTGCGAAAACCCTACGAATTTCCTAATCATACGACATATTTTCAAGATCATTGAGCATATTTTCACGATTTACCTAAAATAGTTCAGAATGATACTATAAATACCTCGTATTAGCGAAATTCTTTACCTGATTGTTCTACGACATAATATCAGGGTAGCTCTTCTCTTCTAACAATCTTCCTAGGGTTTTCGAAAATTCCGTTTTATTTGATTATTCTGTCACATTTATACCTCACCCCTCGTCGTTAATGAAAAAGTCGTGTTTCAAATAATAATTATAATAATATATCTTGGGACAACTTACCATAATTATGATACTTAACTAGGCAAACCTTGTATTTACCATGACAACCAGACAACTGTTGAAATGCAAATTATTAACATAATATGTATATTATATCTGGGGGCACGGGAGTGTCCCGCCAAGACAAGATAACGGAAGCGCAAGGCAGCGCTACCTTCCCTCGAAGCGTTTCGTTATATTTTTAACCGACTTCAAAACTGAGGAGGTATCAATTAGTGTTTTTTTTTTAATGTTGGTTACCGTAGAACCCCGTTATTTATGAACCAAATAATACTGTTTACTCTGCCGATATTCTGATCATTTAACTTGTAATTAGTACCTAAATAATAGATTTTTGACGTTTGGGCTCATTTGATTGGTTTTGAGATGCACTTTAGCTGAAAAGGATCAGATTTAAAAAATAATGTATTAAAGGGCGATAATGTGAGGTTAGAGTGTGTATAAAATTTCATCCAGTTTTTGAAAATTCTACAACTTGCCGCATTAAAGCCGGTTTCTTTTGTTAAATTTATTGTTATAAATTATACCAAGACACAGAACTAAGAATCGAAACCACTACCTCCGGCTAACCTTACAGGCCAATTACAGATACATTTAGACTGATAGTAGGTACTTATAGATATGATTTTTATAGACCGCACAGCGTCAAATCATTGTGCGCTATACTGAATGTAACCTTTACCATAGCATAAGGAAGACTATATAGTGAGGACTGCCGCATTATATCAATAAATATCTACCGATTCGGTTGGCAAACAAGTACGGGCTGGCAACAAAGCGGGCGGGGCGATCGTACCCGGGCTCGCGAACCGGTGCGCGGGCGCCCTTCTCCTTCGATTGGTATTTATTTTGATATAATGAGGCAGTGTCCTTACTACGAGTATATATAGTCTTCCTTACACTATGCCTTTACAGTCACTCTGATGAATGAACTGACGACCTTCACCCTCGCAATGGACAAAATTGATTTATTGTTAATTCATGACATTTATGACACTGTATTTTTAAGTTTCCATTGATATTTGTCAGTTTGTCCTAACATGTCACTTTACACCGTGTATGAGAAAAGCGTGAATATCATTTTTACAAAACATTTGCATAACATTTTGGAAAGATGTCTAGAAAACAATGACTGTCATTTTTTAAAACAACAGTTATAGATAGTATGTAAACAGACACAAATAGAATACAAAGAACGTTTATTGGGATGTCTGCTACTATTACATGGGCCGGCGCTGACGAAGAACTGGTCTTATTCCTTATCATCAGCCAAATAAATTCCAAAAAGTAATTGTATGGGATTCGACGGAAGTTTACGATATATTGTCGTAAACTTACGTCAAATCCCATACATTTGCTTATTACTTTTTCGATTTGACTGTTTATGCCACTTATCTAAAGAGGCAGATATATTATACATACCATCAGCAATCGTCCTCAAATCAAATAACCTTTATATAATAATAATAATAATCTTTATTGATAAAAAAAAAATACATAGTTACGATTAGATAAATCACTGGTCTCCACACTAGGATCTCTTACATCGTGGTCATATAGCACCGTACTGTTCGGTTTTAGAGAAATTGCCTTTCCTAAGATGTTAAGAGACTACCTATATCATGGGTTTCTAGTAGAAAGGGAGGTTTTAAACTACTCCTACTCCTGGTGTTCCAATCTGTCATAGGCTACGGTAACTGCTTGGCGCCTCGTATGCTTATTAGCCTCCATGGTCATTAAAAGACTTCTTGTTCCAACTCATTATTAATCTAATTATAATATAATATTATCAAAATAGGCATCCCTATTTAAAAAAAACGCAATTTCAAATAGGTATATGTAAATGGGCAACATAAATAAAATGTTCATATAATCTAGTGTTTCTGTTATGACCATACAAGCAGATACTTATCTGAATATAATTACATACAGCAAGATTAAAATGATTATTTCCAAATCATCGTCATTACCATAATTTGTATGGAATGAAATGACAACCATGAAATTTAGAGTGGGTAACGAGGTTTTTAAACTACTTCATATTATAGTTTCATTTGTATTCTTTAGGTACCTTATTTATAAAATACTAGCTGTTACCCGCGGCTCTGCATGCATGGATCTCACTTATCGCAAAAAAAATTACCCCAGTAATCCAGTATAATGGTCTATCTCCATGCCAAATTTTATTACGATTCGTTTAGCCGTTTAATCGTGAAAAGGTATCAAACAAACAAAAAACGGTAACGTATATGGAACTTTAAGAAGGTATAAAGAGGTCTTTACACTGTGATATTAGTATGGATATGGATTTTGGCATTGGATATTTCAGACATAAGTTATATATTGAAGCGGAGACTGTGCCCAGTTTAGTAGTAGTGGGACATTATTATATGGGTTATTATAATACTATAGATAGAGTTATATTCGGTATTTCTCTATGTCATACAATCCGTATTGTGGAAATGCAAAGACGAACTAAACTTATTGACACAGCTCTAATAGTAAGCAAGTTGAAATGGCATTGGGCACCAACCCCCACTAGGTGGACAGGTGACCTAATCGGAACTGCAGGAAGGCTTTAGGTGCAGCGCAAGATCGGCCGTTGGGATGAGAAAAAGCCTATTAGATTAACGGTGGACCACATTAGACTGAGACAATGATGATGATAAATGAAAATTGGATTTCTTATTATTAATCGTAAGTTATGTACGTGATGTATCCAATTGGATACCTCACGTGACCCCAAGTTGTTCACTTGACTATTTTAATTACAATAGTCAAGTGAACAATTAGCAATATTATTTAAAACTGATTAAAAAATAACGAAACCTTACATTATGTAGGTATATATTTTTATTAAAGAATTTTTTACCAATAAATCTAAACAGAGCCCCACAAAACCATTTTCACTTTATGACTGGTGGTGCAGATACATTACATGTGTTTATACCTATAGATTGTATAGTACCCGCGTGTGGTGTTCGAACCCACAACACTCGGCTAAGTAGAAGTATCCACCCACTAGATATAACTCACGTGTAGTCAATTTAGAACACCCCGTATCCGAGTCCGATATCCAGGATATATACCGCCTTAAAACTAAACACGAAGCCAGTAACCACATTGTGGTAAACTTTCTAACCACCTCGTGTAGGGATGGCTTTCTAATGAAAAATCGCAGCTTTAACAAGACAAACAAAGATAACAAGCTGAACACAAATCACTTAGTTACCAGGACCTGCGAAGAACATATTTATTGGCGAGTCACTAACTTCGGCTGCGAGAAGACTTGCCTATCTAGCAAGACAATTTGTAAAAAACAACAACTATCATAGTACCTGGACGACCTATGGCAAAATATTCATGAAAAAATTTCAAGACTCAACAGCTATTCGTATAATCTGCGAGCAAGATCTAACAAACCTGTTGCCTAAATGACTACTTCATGTCATAACTATTATATTGTTGTCAATTCTATATTTTTACGTCTACTTACAAAACACTGTAAAAATAGTAAAACCTATATTTACATACCCTCAATATATACATGTCTTCCTTACATTAACACATACTATAAATAACATTTATACATGCACCAATTTTTCACACCAAATTCATACTGTAAAAACATTAAAACCTACATGCATACATTCACACGTACATATACACGTCTCCACTAAACCACCTCATAACATGCCTGCACGCGCAAAAAAACTACTCACAACTCAGTACTCACTTAATACATACTACACCATCTACTACACCCACAATCTAAACCTATACATTAAACTCACACTTGTCATCATCATCATCATTATAAGCCTGTACTGTCCCACTGCAGGGCAAAGGCCTCCCCACTCTCCTTCCACTTCTCTCTGTCTAAAGCCGCTGAGGACCAGTCTTGGCTAAATGAATCCAACTCATTCAACTCAACTCACACTTGTACTTCGGTTTAAACCTTCCTTTAGCCTCATCCTACATACATCCTATTATACAACGGATTTCACACATACTTCCATAATCCATCTTAGAATATCTTACAGTCATAAAAATCTAGTTTACGCCCCGTATTATAACCCACCTTTCTATATTCACCACCAATGTAACTTACCAATAAATTCGATAATATAAATTCCATAAATTGTGATCTTGATAACCTTTCCGTTGCACAATCATCATTTTGCGAATTAGAAGACTGTCCTAAGCTTATAAATCAAATTACCAGCCACCTTAAAATTTTACAACAAAATATTCGCAGTATAAACTAACTTTCCAAACTTTTAAACACTTCTTGAACGTACGTCTGTAGACTGGGACCTTATTATACTCACAGAGTGCTGGTTGCGCCACACGCACAGTATTCCCTCGTTAGACGCCTATAGTTGCTTCAATAATGCCAACAATCTGTCACAAAATGAGGGTGTTGTAGTATATTATAAAAGCAATATGCGCGTAACAATATTAGAACGTAATCTAGAAGAAGCCAACTGCCTGACAATTGAGATTGACCATAACACCATTATCGTAGCAATTTATCGACCTCCACGCTATAAAAACATCAATCCTTTTACAGATTCCCTTTGCAGTTTAAATTACCCTAACATCATAGTAGCAGGTGACATTAACGTGGACATAAAGATCGGCAATAAAGATCCCAATTCGTCAATTTATCTTAACCTTTTAGCTTCACATGCTATCTTACCAGCCCACCTGTTGCCAACGCACAGCAAAACATGCATTGACCACCTTAATATGCTCAAAAGTAAACTGCCAGCTACTTGTTATGTGGTTGAAACTTCAATCACTGATCATGACGCTTCAGTATTCTTATTACATAATCATGCATCAACCAAAAACTATTTTATAAAAAAGACAATTGACTACGACCGACTAGACACTGACATGAATAACCTATGTTTTGACACTATTTACAATATAAAAGACGCTAACGAAGCTACTTCCAAATTAACTACAGACCTAAATGATAAAATAAAAACAAACACGTATTACCACAGTCGCAAACCGTTAACGGATAAAAAAACCCTGGATAACATTAGGACTACTACGCTGTATGAAAAACCGCGATAAACTACATATTAAGTTTAAAAAAAATTCTTACGATGTTGTACTTAAACTGACCTACTCAAGATACAGAAACTTCTGTAACTGGCTACTAAAAAAGAGAAAACGGGACTATGAAAGAGACTTAATTGATAAAGCAGCCAATAACAATACAAAAGCACTCTGGGACGCAATAAAACAAGTTACTTACACAAACAAAAAACCTAAACCAGCTACAGATCTCCTTTCCCCCAACGACCCAATTACGTCAGCCAATAATATAAACAGTTTCTTTCTCCTTGCAATTGTAACATAACAACGAATTATTAGTGCCCGCCTTAGTACTTGACCTATTTTGTTGACTGTTTCTGTCAGTTGGACTAAAATGATCAGAGCTTTTGTTCTTAAATGCAGTCTGATTGTAGTTGTCCTTATTGCTTAGTAAAAACCGTAAAAGCTGATCGGGCTCTGAACACCGCAACGCTAAGGCACTAGATTTAACAGTCTTATCAGAGAGACCATGGATGATACATTCGACAGCCCGTTTACCTGTGATCCTACTTCTCCGCCTCAACATTTCCTCCAAGGACTGGCCATAATTTTGCTCGCAAGGGAAAGCACTCAGCAATTTCTCTTGCCACTCTGTCCAGGAATAGAGTATAGTAGTTAAACTCTGATACCAAGTTTTGGCCAGTCCTTGCAGTTTTTGCATACCGAAATGGATGGTAGTTTTTTCGTTCCAGCCGTAAACAGAGGCACATTCGTTTACCTTCTTTAGCCACACATCCATGTGTTGGTTTTTAGTGGCAGGATCGAATTCCGGCAAAATGTTTTTATAATCAAGTTTATTACTCGAATGCGCATTCTGTTCGACCGACTAACGATTTATCGTTTTTGAAAGATTTAACTATTTTATATATATCTCGAGAAGATAAAGAAGGGCTACATGACCTTGAACGCCGTCCAGTGCTGCGATCGCGATCCTCTGGTGCTTGCCGCCGATGCTGTGGAGACCGCTTGTCGCGCAAGTCACCACGCTGCCCACGTCGCTCGGAGTCCAAACGCCGACTGCGTTGCTCGGAGTCACCACGTGTGCGCTGCTCGCGTCGCTTGGAGTCCAAACGCCGACTGCGTTGCTCGGAGTCACCACGCGTGCGCTGCTCACGTCGCTCGGAGTCCAAACGCTGCCTGCGTTGCTCGGAGTCACCACGCGTGCGCTGCTCACGTCGCTCGGAGTCCAAACGCCGACCGCGTTGCTCGGAGTCACCACGTGTGCGTTGCTCGCGTCGCTCGGAGTCACCATGCGTGCGCTGCTCGCGTCGCTCGGAGTCCAACCGTCGACTGCGTAGCTCGAAGTCACCATGCGTGCGATGCTTGCGACGCTCGGAGTCCGCCCGTCGACAGCGTTGCTCGGAGTCACCATGTGTCCCATGATGAGGCGTCCGTAGCCTCTGCGCGCTGCCCTTCGCCCGAAGCCTTGAGTCACGCTCCTCTTGGAGCGCGTGCTCCATGTGGTACAACTGGTAGCTAAACAACTATTAAACTAGGTACATACACAATATTTTCAACACAAATTCGATACATCAAAAAAAAAATTTTTTTTTTGTTATTACAGCGATTAGATATATTTACTAACTACATAAATCGCTTTCAATACAATTTTTAAAATACATACGATCGGATACCTTTTAAACTAAACGAATTACATATGTGGGTAAGTACCTATAAGACGTTAAATGTTCGTAACTAAATCAATAAAACGCGACAAAATCTCACAGAGAATGGTAAATATTTAAACAGGAAATAACTCTATTTAAACTAACTTGTCACTTAAGTACCTACTGAAAATCGTGATAGATACTATGAAAAACGCCCTGTTAGTAATTTAATGGCAATGAGCGAAAATTATAAGTGTTAATCGTTAGGAAACGAATAATAAATTAGCGACGTAGAGGGGGCACGGTCGACCGTATGAGAATTGACATAATATTGTCACTTAGTGTTAACCGTGGTATCAGATCAGTGGGAATCTACACCCACACAAACTATAACATCTTGTCATAAATCTGTGTGAAAGTTATGCCGTCACAATTTGAGACTACGTTAAAAAAGAACTATGAACCAATTTGGTAAGTGTCTGAATATGATTTTAATAATAATAGCACCGCTTTATGGCCCACAATTGGGCTGTCAAGAGAGAGAGAGAGTGAGGGTTTAGACCTAAATTCACACACACTGGTCTAATGGTGGTTGGTGAATCAGACACGGGTTTCCTCCACAGAAATAGATCGAGATAGAATGGTGATAAACACATTTTTGCATATAGTTCACGCGTGTCACTATTTCAACAAGCCACACCCACTTTGTGTTTGTGAGTAGTGAGAATGTGTGTGTAAGTAGTGAGAAGACACATTTACCCAATTATCGACAGCCATCTATGCAACGTGGAGTGTTGAAGTACCTATTTATTTTTACGTAATAAATCGTATTTTTGACATACACTAATGAAAACAATTATTAATATAATTTTATAGAGGTATAATGATAGAAAAGTAAAACTCATTACCTTAATTAAAACGTTTAATAAAAATATTCACTTCACTTATGTGTGTTCCTTTTTCCTTTCAAATGACTGACATTCGTGATTTTTCAATATTTTACTACAAAGTCAAAGTCAAACTCATTTAGATCAAATACATGATACTTATGAAACCTGAAATATAACTGAATGATTTAGATAAGTTACAAATATAACTACATATTTTAGATAAGTTACGTTAAGTACTAACTCATTTTTTTAGATAAGATGTTTTAAAACAGTTCCTAATATGTTAACTATGCGAAAAAAGTATGAGCGCTTTAACCAAACATAACGTAATGTTTCTATGGCAAACAGGTATCTATAATATATATACATACCTACTTAAATTTACGTTGTCATAATTAAAAGGATTTTCATTTTAAACTAAAGTTGTCTAACATTTCATGTAATTGATCTAAATGAATAAATGAGTTTGTTTTTCGTCATAAAATAATTTTATTATTGAAAACCGATGTAATGCATGCTTAAAACCAATTTCATTTAAAATGTTACGTAAATCACAAAGAGAATATGATAAATAAATAGATGAGCTAAGATCATGTGTTCTTTGAACACATAATTTATCGATAAATACGACGACGACACGTTGCGTCAATCTCTAGCGCATTCGATGCGACGACCAACCAATCACAGCAAAGGACTGCCGTCTCATTACCGATTTGGAAATATTGTAAATCTCATTTGTTTCGATGTTCGTTGCGCGCTCAATTAATGGTTATGAGTAAGAACATTGTACAGCGATAGTAATGGATATTAAGCTTAACGAAAAGTAAATAATTTATGATCATCGTTGTCAAACATGGTAAAGGTGAAATAATAATTTTGATTCTCGTAAAAATTATGGCCCAAGAGCCAGTGACCGTTTTACCTTTGTCATTTTATAAGTCATGAAAATTGGCACCTTAACTCTTCTTAACCTGTAGAATAATGAACTGCTGTTCTGGCAACCCTCCGCGGCCGGAGTGTTTAACCCTAACATGACAAAGATGGTAAGAAATAAAGTTCAATTTAGTTATAGTATCAGTCCTAAAAATTTTAGTATATGATATTGGCACTATTCTCTATATAGAAAAATGATTGCCAGAACATTTCTAACCCTCCAACTAGCCGCCAGAACGCTGTAAATATGTAAAAAAATAAAGTACAATTTTGTCATTTTATCAGTGTTGATTTTTTTACAGAATTATTGGAAATATATGTAGGATATATCATTTCAAACGCCAGAACAAAATTCCATCACCAACTATTTGCCAGAACACAAAATGTTTCCACATGGAAACATTTTTCGTACATGTCTGAAGACAGTTTTAAAGGAATATCAAGCAATTCTTTTTTTTAAAGACAACTCCCGCTATAGGGAATAAGCCCTGTGTCACGGGGGACTAATTATACAAACATACAATTCACGGACACAAACTACACCCAGACTAATGTCCAGAGAAGACAACCATTTATGGACCACACAAAGTTCTGTCCCGTGTCGGGATACAATCCACGACCTCTAGCTTAGCAGTCAGAGTCACTAACTACGAGACTTAGGTTGTGAAGTAGAAGTGTGAGACGTAGGTAGAGAATTAGGTATAAAACTTAATACATGTAGATAGCAATTAAGTAGGATGAATTGAGTCTTTGTTAATTTTGTGGAATGCATTTCTTTATTTTTTTATACTACTTGGGTGGGTGTTGTAAGGTTCAATCCCCAAAAATTGTGTTACCCTTAATGATTGTGCCGAGTCTGGGTGTACGTTGTGTCCGTTAATTGTATGGTTGTAAAGTCCCCCCCGACACATGGCTTGATCCCTAGTGCAAAAATCTTACCTACTTACTAACAAGTACTGCTCTCCATGCGATTTTTTAAAGCCTTATTTCACTCTGTTGCGGGAATAATAATAATATTTGCCATCTGATCCTAAACTAGGAAGAGCCTGTACTATGGCAACCAGGCAACTGATAAACATGCTTATATATTTCTAAATACATATCTACATATTATAGATAAATAACACCCAGACACAGAACAGACATTTGTGCTCATCCCACAAAGATTTGTCCTGGGTGGGAATCGAACCCACGACCTCTGGCGTAGCAGTCAGTGTCACTAACCACTAGACCAACAGGCGAGTCATTCAATTCAATTAGGTATCAACTTAATAAATGTAGTTATGTGTTATATTAAGTAGAATGAAATTAGTCTTTGTCGCATGGAGAGCAGTACTTGTTAGTAAGTAGGTAAGATTTTCGCACTAGGGATCAAGCCATGTGTCGGGGGGGACTTTACAACCATACAATTAACGGACACAACGTACACCCAGACTCGGCACAATCATTAAGGGTAACACAATTTTTGGGGATTGAACCTTACAACACCCACCCAAGTAGTATAAAAAAATAAAGAAATGCATTCCACAAAATTAACAAAGACTCAATTCATCCTACTTAATTGCTATTTACATGTATTAAGTTTTATACCTAATTCTCTACCTACGTATCTACTTCACAACCTAAGTCTCGTAGTTAGTGACTCTGACTGCTAAGCTAGAGGTCGTGGATTGTATCCCGACACGGGACAGAACTTTGTGTGGTCCATAAATGGTTGTCTTCTCTGGACATTAGTCTGGGTGTAGTTTGTGTCCGTAAATTGTATGTTTGTATAATTAGTCCCCCGTGACACAGAGCTTATTCCCTAGTGCGGGAGTTGTCTTTAAAAAAAAAGAATTGCTTGATATTCCTTTAAAACTGTCTTGAGACATGTACGAAAAATGTTTCCATGTGGAAACATTTTGTGTTCTGGCAAATAGTTGGTGATGGAATTTTGTTCTGGCGTTTGAAATGATATATCCTACATATATTTCCAATAATTCTGTAAAAAAATCAACACTGATAAAATGACAAAATTGTACTTTATTTTTTTACATATTTACAGCGTTCTGGCGGCTAGTTGGAGGGTTAGAAATGTTCTGGCAATCATTTTTCTATATAGAGAATAGTGCCAATATCATATACTAAAATTTTTAGGACTGATACTATAACTAAATTGAACTTTATTTCTTACCATCTTTGTCATGTTAGGGTTAAACACTCCGGCCGCGGAGGGTTGCCAGAACAGCAGTTCATTATTCTACAGGTTAAGAAGAGTTAAGGTGCCAATTTTCATGACTTATAAAATGACAAAGGTAAAACGGTCACTGGCTCTCCCTCCATTAGTTTTTAGTTGTATTTAAACACTTTCCGATGAAATGAAATGCCTCCTTTCTTCCTGTTCACTTTATTACCTCGATTTTTACAATTTACGACCGAGTAACATGGCATATTTTTGCAGATTTTAATAATTTTGTACGTCCCGAACGCAGCTATAAGAGTCGCACGGCGTAATGAGGATGCTCGATGTTGAAATATATGTTAAATACGAACATTCGATCAAAGTGTTGGCACGCGTTCCACGCCTACTTCGCCGTTCTATCCTGATCTATTTCTGTGGTTTCCTCACTATGATACACTTATTTCCTTCTGACCAATCAAGATCATAGCAATGACAATCTTCGTGATTGTGTTATAAAACGCGTGATTGTTAATGTGCGAGGATCAAACCCATAATCATCAAGCCGCCCCTCACAGTGGTAAATTGCGAGGTCACCACTAACCGTGAAGTCACATTAGGTACTATGACCACCAACTACATTAGCTAATTAATAATGTCAAGAGATCAGTAAGTTTTTCATGAAATCGCTCTACTTCAGAAAATACACCTATCTACCTAATACAATTAAAAAAGGGAAATCTTATTTTAAACACAAAATTTAATCCAAAACGTCACAGTCTTATGTAATGATTATATGTTATATGATATAAAATGTCTATTTCTAAACGCACACTAACTGTCCTTATAAATTAACTTTTTTTTTTTTTTTTTTTATTTATTTAAACACAACATCACTATCTTTACAGGTTATCCTAATGCAATAGCGTGGTAATCAATTATAATAACATATTATATTCATTGTGATTCTTTCGAACTCACTCAGAGAACAGGTGAAAAGATCTACTTTGACCGCCACTTTGTTAAGTATATGCAGAGTGCGCGTTATTGGAGCTTTATTCAATAGGTTTGTCCTCCCTCTTGGTGCTGCCAATAGACGTGGCTTTATCCTCCGCCACACATACCTGTCGGGTACCCCCAGGCTTATCTCTTGCAAGACACCTGGATTCAACGTCCTACCGCGTAATAATTTAAAAATATACGTGGCAAGAGCCATGTCCCTCCTCGTTTCCAACTTATTGTATCCTACCATGCCTATGACAAACAGAGTCGGATACATTAATGGATAAAGAGGATATACCCCATACAGCCTTAGGTATAGAAACCTAGTAAATTTATTTTGAATACGCTCCAGCATGAGACTATATTTAGCTTCATGTGGAGACCAGATGATTGCGTTACATTCTAGCTGACTTCTTACCAATGCATTATATAATGTTATTAGCGCAGTAATGCTTTTAAAATTTTGTGCCCTTCTGAGTATAAAACCTAAGCTCCTATATGCCTTTTTACAAACATTTACAATGTGATTACGAAATGTGAGCTCTGTGTTTAGGTAAACCCCTAAATCACGTCCTGTTTCTGATCTTTTTATTATTATGTCGTCCACACTGTAATCATACTTGATAGGCATTTTCATACGGCTAAAAGTTATGACAGTACACTTCGTTAAATTAAAAAATAATTTGTTTTTATTGCTCCACTCAACAACCCTGTCTACATCCCTCTGAAAGCGTTCACTGTCTTCTCTTCCTTTTACAGCAAGTAACAATTTGAGATCATCCGCGAACAACAGACATTTAGCATTCCTGACGACGTCAGGCAGGTCATTTATCATAACAAGGAACTGCAGTGGACCTAAATTACTTCCCTGACTCACGCCTGATCTTGTACAGTAGGTCTCCGACTTATTGCCCGCATATTCGACATACTGCTTCCTATCTCTCATATGGTCTGCAAAGAATTTAAGCAATTTAGGAGTGCATCCTACTGTTGCTAGCTTCGTTAATAAGATGTCTTTGTCGACCATATCAAAAGCTTTCTTGAAATCGAAGTATGCGGCGTCTACTTGCACTCCTGAATCAACGTTAGGAACTACATAGGTCATAAAGTTCATTAAGTTAGTAGTTGTACTATAACCCGGTCGAAACCCATGCTGTGCGTCTGACAAAGCCACTGAAACCTGCTCTAAAACACAGCAATGAACTACCGTCTCAAAGACTTTCGCTGGCGCCGACAAAACTGCCACTGGTCTATATCCACTCACGTCCGACCCTTCCCCGCCCTTAGGAACTGGAATTACACGCGTAATTTTCCAACGTTCCGGGAAGTATGAATTACAATAACAGGTATTATATATATATAATAACGGTTTTGCCAGAAAATCCCTGCAGTCCCTAATTATAAAAGCTGGGATGCCATCTGGTCCCGCTGACCGCTTAGGTTTAAGTTTTGCTAGTGCCTCCTTTACCTGACTGCCACTAAAACTCTCAATATGCACCCGGGAACTACTTGCGTCACTAGCTGTCATGGCTGCTGCCACGTCCAGTTTTGCTTCCAGAGGACTGTATACAGACTTAAAGAAATGTGCAAATTCATGAGCACATTCAGAGTCTGACAAAATATTCCCATTTTTTGTAATTTTTTTCCAGCTTATTTTACTCTTTTTGTTCCTTACATATTCCCAGAATGATTTGGGATTATCTCTGATGTTGCTTTGCACCATGTTCAGATGGCTTTCATGTGCTATATCTATCAGTTTTTCAACCCTAGCCCTACACCTAGCAAACATCTCGTAATCACTTGATAACTTAGTAATCTTGTACTGTTTATGCAGTCGCGCTTTTAATTTTATGTCGCGTATTATTTCAGCCGTGTACCACTCCGGATAATTGTACCCAGAGTTTACACAGCATCGCTTTTTTCTCGGAACGCAATCATCAATAATACTATAAATAATATTATAGAAGTAGTTTAAAGTCTCCTCTGGGTCGATCATGTCATAAATACTAGCCCAGTCGTGTTTCATAATCTTATAATACAACTTATTAAAATCAGCTTTATAAAAATTCCACTGCGGCGAGTAATCACTTATAACTTTATAACATTATACTGTATTACACAATACCGAATATAACCTCTACTATGTCAGCACTTCAGAAGATAACCTTCCTATCCCGATGCTTCGTAAGAACTGAACTAAAATCCAATACCATCTCTCTGAATATTATATTTTAATCCGTTAATTGTCAATTGAGAAACTTATTTAGAGCATTATGGGGCCAATTTGAGTCAAATCAATCTTTAAATTATTAATTTATAATTCCAAAAATCTTATTAATATTTAGAAATTATGACATTCGGCCGTCCGACTATGTGTAGCCTCCTGGCACACTACAATAACAACTTGTATGTATATAAGTTTATATTTTAAAAAATATTTTTAAATACAAGCTTTTATAGTGTATTTATATAATACATGGGTGTTTATGCATTAAATATTCTTAAAAGAGCCCAAACACGGCACGGCTGTATTGTTTCGTTGAAAAGTTTCTATGACTACCTTTGAACATCATCATCACACACTGAACTCCACCTAAAAATATATTAGCCATGAAGCTATATAATAATAATAATAATATAGATTTATTTCAAATTACAATTGGATTCATAATGGTTAGTAATCATAATTATATATATCAACAAATCCAAAAACGACGCGGCTATCTTGTTTCATTAACTCATCAAGATAAATCCATAAATACAAAAGACACGACACGGCTATCTTGTTTCGTTGAAGAGTTACCATGACTTCTTGAACACCCATCTAAGAAAATAGTACTTGTCAAGATAAATAAAAAAAAAACCTTAAACACGACACGGCTATCTTGTTTCATTAAAGATTTGCCTTGGCCACCTTCCGACTTCATCATCACGTCCTCAACACTCATCTAGGAATATAGTACTCGTCAAGATAAATCCAAAAGATCCAAACACGACACGGATATCTTGTTTCGTTAAAGAGTTGCCATGACCACCTTCCGACTTCATCATCACGTCCTAAACACCCATCTAAGAAAAAAGTACTCGTCAATATAAATTCAAAACACCCAAACACGACATGGCTATCTTGTTTCCTTGAAGAGTTGCCATGGCCACCTTCCGGCTTCATTATCACGTTCTGAATACCCATCTAATAATATAGTTCTCGTCAAGATAAGTCCAAAACACTCAAACCCGACGCGGCTATCTTGTTTCGTTGAAGAGTTCCTATGGTCATTCTCCGACTGCATCATCAGACCAGCTCCATGGTACCATATTATTGCATTGTCACCGAAGTTACGTAGGTATACCAAATTTCAGCTCCATCAAACACCGGGAAGTATTCAAATCTAGCTTACAAGATTTGCTAACATACAAACTAACTAACATACATTGCAAGCTAAATAAAAGCTTGTAATAATAAATCATAACATTCTCTTTAATTATCGTAATATAAATATCATCCTTCAAAATGAAATTTATTCCATCACTGTTCGATAGTAAAATTAATAGCAACTTAGTAAACAAATGCATTGGGAGTTAATACATATTTAGAATATAATTATATTTTATCATATTAACACTATGCAGCTCAAGCTACAAAGCTATCATACAAAATTTATCCGGCGGCTTATGTGTCACTCGTTTAACCAGTAGGAATTATACCCACTCAACATCCAGTGAAATCACAATACTAACATTATCCGACGATCAGTGACTCGCTCAATATCCAGCGGGATACATACCCACTCAACATCCAGCGAAATCACAATACGCCCACTAACATTATCCGACGATCAGTGACTCGCTCAATATCCAGCGGGATACATACCCACTCAACATCCAGCGAAATCACATAATACGCCCACTAACATTATCCGAGGATCAGTGACTCGCTCAATATCCAGCGGGATACATACCCACTCAACAAAAACCAGCAAAGTCACATAATGCGTCCCCGAACCAATATCCCGTGAACAATCATAGTTAACTTACCAACTAAAATCGACTATGAATATACATATATATATATATATAATACACGAATAGTCAAACTCATTATGTTGCTTGCAATTAACTACAAATATAAATTAAGCAATTGTTAACTTGTTAACCTCAATCCTTTAAAGAAGCGTATAAGTTATGTTTTTATACGCTTCATCATAAAATAAAGAAAAAGCAAATTGATTAAAGCTACCAGAGAACCATAACCTCAAGGCACAATCAGGCCGGAACATATCCCGTACTATCGGAGAGTGGCCCCGATCAAGCACAGGACAAGCCCAGCCTACCTTACGTTAAATCAGTGTCGGAGAGTAGCCCCGACCACAGACCCACACGCAAGTATTATATACATGTAACCTCCACTGCACACTATCAGAGAGTTGCTCTGACCAAATGTGCAGCAGCCACGCTTGTACCAGGAGGTCACGACTATCAGTATAATTAAACCTGAACGCATCCAGTACTATTGGGGAGTAGCCCTAACCAAGCACACGATACGTCCAAGCGATATGTGTAATAATGTGCGCTACAACACTGCCAGAGAGTAGCCCCAGCCACGTGTATGCAACACACCGTATTACCCACATAAAACACAACACAGCACATCATCAGAGAGTTGCCCTGACATAATGTGCAGTGTCATGCAATACACAAACCATATTCACCTTAGATTTACATTTAACAAACTGCCTTTAAATAATTAATTACAAGCATCTAAACGAAGTAATAAATGATGGCACAGTACCTTTTGGGTTTATCCCACTTCTGAATTGAATTGATTATACGTTATATGATATAAAATGTCTGTATTTCTAAACGCACACTAACTGTCCTTATAAATTAACTTATAACTTTATAACATTATACTGTATTACACAATACCGAATATAGCCTCTACTATGTCAGCACTTCAGAAGACAACCTCCCAATCCCGATGCTCCGTAAGAAGTGTAAGAACTGAACTAAAATCCAATACCATCTCTCTGAATATTATATTTTACAATACAAATCCGTTAATTGTCAATTGAGAAACTTATTTAGAGCATTATAGGACCAATTTGAGTCAAATCAATCTTTAAATTATTAATTTATAATTACAAAAATCTTATTAATATTTAGAAATCATGACACTTACATGATGCATAAACCTATTTATTTATTTTAAGAATTTATAGTTTAAAGTTTAGACAGATAATATTCTATTTTCGGAAAAGAAGAGATCTTCCAGGTCCTTAGTTATAGTATACTTAACGTAAAGTTGTGTCACCCGAATGAGTATTCTGTTAATGGGAAGGGGAACATCATCCGCCCGACCAAGTGGCTACGTCCGACAATACCTAAGATCATCAAATTGCAATATTTATGATCGCTATGTAATTTTTTCTCTTTTTAACCGACTTCAAAAACGAGGAGGTTATCAATTCGTGCGTATTTTTTTTTTTTTTTTTTAAATGCCCTTCGGCAGGTGAATCAGTGGATTTTATTCGATTCTAAAAAACAAAAAAAAAATATTTATATCTTTATTTAAACATTATCTTTATTTATTCTCTTCATTTTTTCCTAATATTCTCTAACACGTATTTAAAGGTATATTAGGAATATTCTGTATCATAAATGTGTGGTGTACAATGAAGAGTTTTCTATCAAATCAATTACCTATATAACTGACCGTGACTTCACTAAAACCTGATCAGAATATCAGCGCTGCAGTTTTAAATGCCACAGCACAGAGCTGAAATTAGGAGCCTTGCTGACAACACACAAGATATTTTTTTTTAGTTATTGTGTGTATATTGTTTTTGTTTACATGTCATCCTGTGTATGTTCAAATAAATGCTTTTCTTTCTTTCTTTCAAATGTAATGTAGCAAATGAAAACTGATACATTTAAACTGAACTGATGATGAAGCCGGAAGCTAGGCCACGGAACTTCAAAATTAAACAATGTAATCTAGCCGTGTTTGGGCTTATTTGTATGGTCATGAGATGCACTTTAGCTGTAAATTATCAGATTAAAAAGAACCTTCTTTAAGGGAGGAAAAGTGAGATAAGAGTTTGCATGAAAGTTCATCCTGTTTTAATACCTATATTAACTGATGATGAAGCCGGAAGCTAGGCCACGGAACTTCAAAATTAAACAATGTAATCTAGCCGTGTTTGGGCTTATTTGTATGGTCATGAGATGCACTTTAGCTGTAAATTATCAGATTAAAAAGAACCTTCTTTAAGGGAGGAAAAGTGAGATAAGAGTTTGCATGAAAGTTCATCCTGTTTTAATACCTATATTAGACTAGGGGTTTAAAGGTATTTGAAAATTTTACAACTTGCCGTACTGAAGTCGGTTTTTTTTTTTGTTAAAATTATTTACATTTGTATCATACTTATTAGTTTTTTTATGCCAATAAAGTTGCAAACAAGCATACAGCTACCTGATGGGAAGCAGTTACCATAGCATATGATGGATGCTTGCAATAACAGGAGGAACACTTGTGTCCAAGTCGCGTTAGCTTTATAATATAGATCGTTTTAATTTGTCAGCCCGATGTACAATATTTTACTCAATCAATAATGGTTGATGGGTACTGATGGGATCTTAAAGTCACGCAATTCATTTAAGGCTTGAATCGTACATGGTTAGTGTTGTATTGACTTAGGTAGGTACAATGATGTCCCCGCCGTCGTCAGCAACCTCTCCTCTTCTTTAGCACGTACTACGGGTGACGTATGCTCTAGACGTATGCAGCTGGTACAATGCCGGACGAGGGGTTCTTTATCTTCATCGATAAGTAAATACAACTTAAAAGCTATATAACTTGTTTATTATACTTTTGCCTACTTATAATTATTTACATCCAATTACTTCTTTACTTCATCGAAGCCCGAACCTGACCTCACATGACAACCCTCATGTCATTCTCCTTTATCAATCTTTGAATTCAAATATACCTAACTATGATTTACTTTTGTGAAACGTCAGAAGTTTTACTATTGGTATGCGGCCAGCTAGTGACCACCAATAAACCTCTACAGTACTTACTGTTTTGTTTCTATTTTACCTATTGATATTACTATATTAGTCACTAGAAATCTATAGAAAATGACTTAGCATTTAGCGTAGTATTCTTATCTTTATAATGCATGACTGTCAAATCACCAGACAGAATTGTTGATTTTAGAATAATATGACCTATATGTAATGGGTATGAGTGTCTATTGAACATTTTTTTATAAGAGTTGTGGGTATATTTTGCGTTTACGTATAGAGACAGTTAGCGCCGCAACTTTCCGTACTTACGATGAAAGTCTGCCTACAGTATATACCTATTTAACGACGACATAATCATAAGATTAATAGGTATCTATCTACATAGGATGACAGGAAAAACTAAATAATATTTGGACAATACTGTTCACAAGAGCAATGAACACCAACAATAGAACAGCACCAAACACTTACAGTAGAGTCTACTAAATAATAATAAATGTGTGCTTGGATAATTGTCAAAATTAAGATTTCTACACTCAATGCACCTATAACTATGATGATAGACAAATTTTTAATAATAAGTATATTATTATGTAGTACATAGCGCCGTAACATAGATTAAATTAGCCGCTTGTTGTAGCCCAGTCCTGAGATAAACGCAAGCGCAGCGCGACGTCTCATGGCCGCCACGACGCATGCGCGACCCTCCCCCCTTCTTGCGATATGCCCCACCACCGGTGCCAGATCGCACTTTGTTTACCAATTGCTTTACCGCGATTGACGAACCAGTCAGGGCAGTCGGTCCGCCAGCCAAGCCGACCTCGCTCGCTCTCGCGTTCGTTCATTATTCACAGTCGCGCGTCGCCAGCGACGCACGCGACAATAGTCCCCGCGTCATGACCCTGTGACGTGATAGTATGAGTAAAATCGAAAATTCGACGGAAGCCGCCGCGCCCAGCGTGGCGATCCACGTGGAGCAGTATGACAACCAAGACAGGGAGAGCTCCAAGCTCCTCGATCTACATGCTCCGGCGCCGCTCATAACGCCCTCTGGGCAAATGCGTAAAGTGAAGAGTTTCAGCGATACACATAGGATTCGTGATGTGACCTCGGCCTCTGGTGCAGCATCTGCGCGGTGTCTACGACCTTACGAGCATGTGACCGCTTATCCTGAAGGTTCCGAAAGTGGGACCAACCACTATGCTCCGTCCGTCCGGTCGCTCGCCTCTATTGGAATGGGATGCACGGACGGCCGCAAAATGGTTATAAGACGGGTACCAACATCGCCCACGGAATTGTTCCATCTAGTTCGTCCTCCTACGTGAGTACCACCGCGAATGATACATCCTCTGGGTTGCCATTATTCAATTGACATCTATCAACTACACACATCGCCCCATCCGTCTATGTAGTTCTGTTACAATGCGTGCCTTATGTTTTCCTTGCAATCTTACCCAAACAACATTATACACTTGCATACATTAAAGCGCCAGACAGCATTTTACTTTATAACCTAACTTAATTCAAATACAAAGACCTCTATTGTTAGTTACTTTCTCGGAATAACAAATGATAGATTACTTGTATTTAGAGCGTGATAGATTGATAACATAACAATTTAATAAGTAATGAATCACATCAATTTATTTGAAAAATATTATGCATTGCTAATTTATATAAGTAAGTCACATGTTGTGTTACGTTTACGTGGTTAAAATGATTACAAATGAATGACGGATAAATCAAGTTTTTCGGTACATTACGTACCTATCAAGAATAATTGGTCTTTCAACCTTTAGCTTGTTAAAACAGCAAAGCAAAGATAGTGAAACGTTTTTATTACGATCCCTGACGAGACGTCCAAATGAAAGTAGTTGAAAGTTTTTTTATCAATGTTTGCGTCAGTTTTGTGAATTATTCATCACACAGAGATATCATTGTAGTAGTGATTAAATTATAGATTATTTGTGTGTGTATGATAATAATAGCATAAATATTTTGTACACTAATCAGTGTAGATTTTATTCATGTCTTATTCAGTTGTACACTTCATTTGTTCTCTCACTTTTGTAATTTCCTCTGGTATCTAAGGTTTGCTGGTAGGGAACTTATTATGAGTTAAGCTCGCCTTGGACACGACATTTTGTTTGCATATTCTGATGTCCTCCTGTGTGTATGTTTGATTTAGAATTAAGCTCTCTAAATCAGTATAAATTTCTCTAAATTAGTTGTGCTAAATAGTAGTTTTTATGATAGTTTTGTATACCATCATCATCCTTTTTGCCGGCAAGCGTCCACTGCTGCATAGGTACCTAAGTACCACTGTGTGACAAAAAAGAATCTGCATTTTGCAAAGATTCTTCTGATACGGTTTCAGAACTTGAAAAAATATACTAACTGCTGACCTCCTTTTTAACTAAGTCTGTTAAACACTGAATAGCAAATTTAATTAACTTTTACTTTATAGTTTTGATGAAAGTAACCGATCTCCACATATACATGTGGTGTAAGTTTGATTCTGACCGGCAGTATCAATGCGAATATCACTTTGTGGAATTGATACGTACCTACTAATCAAATTATTTACCATCGTTAACGTATACGTAGATCAACATGATGAACTAAAATATTGTGAAAAAACCCACATCTCTTACAAGACATCTTAAGGCTGAAGTCTGATCCAACCACCCGGATTGGGCCAGCGTGTGATTTAGGCGCAAACCCGCTCTGCTCTTTTGACAAAGGAAAGGGATACTGAGCCTAGTAATGGGACATATTAATATGGGTTGCTATTATAATAGTTTGTTGATAGTAAGAATACAACGCGCTTAACATCAGGTGACTCGGTCGTGATTAAATCAGTTATGTTATTTATAGAAATCATGCAATTATATCATTAAATGTATCACGTTATCGCTGTTATATTATGTAAAACATAAGCGACATTTCACCACATAGGTAGGTACTTACACACTTTACGTAGGTATTTTGATAAACTATCAATCTTTTTTATACCGTCAAAGTCAAAATAATCGAGGAAGTGTTTCTAAAAATACATATATACATAGACAAAGTTATAGATAAAAGGTACGCCTCTATGTAACATTAATTACCTCTATATATTAATGGCTTTTGCCCTCGGCTTCGCTCGTGAGGATTAAGTTTTTTTCAATACTTTATAGCCTATGTGCTATTCTGATATATAAACTATAACATTATATATTTTTATCAAAATCCGCCCGGTAATGTTTGCGTGAAGGAGTAACAATATGTCCATCTATCCTCACAACGTTTTGCGTTTTATAATATTAGTAAGATTACTGAGCCATTACTGAGTTATTTAAGCACATAGGCTATATTTTATGTTAAAAAATACATACATGCCGATAAAGCTGCTGGCATTAGCTATTAGTACAAAAAAAATACAGTTGAACACAAAAAAATATCCTACTAATATTATAAATGTAAAAGTTTGTGAGGATATATGTATTGGATTGTGATGTTTGTTACTCTTTCACATAAAAACCACTGAACGGATCTGGATCAAATTTAGCATAGAGATAGATTTTAGTTTTGAATAACGAATAAGTTACTTTTTATCGCCATAACCGATATCAACGCGGGTGGAGCCGCGGGCAACAAGCTAGTAGAGAATAATATATGCAAAACTAAAAGTTTTCTCTCTGTTATCTAGTGACTACATGTTGCTCTACTGCTCTAGTTATGAATTATGATACACACCTATATTACAAAATATCTTTCAATTACCTTAACTTATTCATTCACATGTTAACATTTGTAAAGAATAGGCAATAACATCAATAGATACGAGTGTTATTTTTAATAACAAACATGGTCGTTATTTAATTCTTATACTATGTTTATTTTATTTTAGTTATATTTTTTGTTTACTGTACATTAGCCGTGCCAAGACATTTCTATAGCATTTGTTTTTGTCTTAATTTGAAATTCGGAATATGGCTACCTTATGACTTTGACTTTGAGGTTGTAATTGATTAAATTTTTAATCAGAATTGAAAATAAATTGCTTTTAGATGCGGTCCTTTATCCAAAAATAAAGTGTCTCTGCATCTACGATTCCGTTCATCACAAACTATCTAAAAATAAAAATTATAACGCTAAAATGGCTGAAGAGTTGTACTAATATTAAGCTATTTTAGGAACTACCAATTAGATTTTAAAATTCTTTCATTGATTGAAAGCTTCTTTAATACTGAGTACATAATTCAAGTAGAGACTAGGCCATAATAAATAAAGAAAGCCCGCACCAAATACTATTGTTACTACATACTACACACCAAATTATAAGTAGGTACTAATCCAACAGTTCCCAACAACGTTAGTCCCGTCAAATAAAACCAATTTAATTAGACCTCTTACAACAATAAACATGCTTATCAATGAAAGGTCAACTGATTTGACACCTTTATTTGTATAGGTACACGTGATATCAGAAGCCAAGAACCTTTTTTTTTTATATCTCTAAGTGACAAACAAAAATTACGCCCAGAATCGATTCAACCATTGGTAAATATTAACCATTTAACATAGGTACTAAACAAACCATAAGGAAAAAAATATTGAACCGTTTATTGTTATTGTTACTAACTGTTACACTATTTTATAAGCTATAAAATTAATGACAGATTAGTTTTCCTTATTTGGTAAAACCTCTCTGTACTTCATAGGTAATATTACATTTTTTAAATATTTCTCCATATCCAAATTTACACGGGCATTATTCATATAACCTAGGTCGCCCGGTGGTCGAAATTCGACTGTAATTGCTTTCTGCAATACTTCTCCGTATGAACTTTAACTGTGCCAAATCTCACACTCCTTCGTGTGCGCAATGTGTTTAAAAGAGGGATACAAAGTAAAGGGGTACAATGTTTTTTCGTATAATTATATAGACCTTGCAAATATTAACAAAAACAACACACAGTGTTTGTGTTCCTATGTATGAGCACTCTCCAGCGCTGATATAGGGATGCGTTTTGAAATAATCGTTTTCCTATCCCAGGGATATTTCATCTTGAAGATGTAATAAAATAGATCGGCAACACGCAAGAGATACCTCTGGTATTGCAAGCGTCCATAGTTCAGGCAGGCCTTGTTTGCTAACCAAGAAGTAAAAAAAATACCAATAATGTACATTGTGTCTATTTATATTCTTATCACTATTAATATCTACATTAATTGGATTATGGAAGTGTCTAGGTAATGTTTTACTTAATATATGACCCAGATAAAATGTTAATAGTAGGTACAAAACAATATGTTATTCTATTAACACATAAAACTAAACACGATACACCTCTTTTAAAACATATTGCGGGCAAAGGTGAGTTTTAAAATTAATATCCATGGAATATACAAATACGTAAAACTAGTGGCCCGTACCAACTTTGCACGATTTATTAAGCTTTAGTAGAATCTCTATTTATTGGAAAATATAATATATTTAGCCTATATTTCTCAGTTATAGATAAGATACATAAGCAGCATTCTACTGGTGAAACAATTTCTACAATCGGTGCAATATACTTTCAGTTTATTCACTAAAAAGTAAAAACCAAGTTATTTTATAAATAAAATATACTTCCAGTGCAGCTATAGCTTGTCTATTTATAGAGGAAAAGGGGTGACGCTATAATGATGCAAAATATATCACACCGAAACGCCTTAAAAACTATCTACTACTTAACTGATCGTAATTCCTTTACTAGTAGTGGAAATCCGCAATCTCTGCCTTACTACCTCTGGTCTATATACCTACATCACATGTGTGTATTAGTAGACTTGACAGCTAGGTACATAGGCAAATTTTTATCATAATACCACTCAAGCAAAGCCGCAGTCGGAAGCTAATATTCTCATATCTACAAAGTAACCGTGATTGATAGGTCGCAGCATCTCACGCAATGATAAGTGACAACAACTCCTTTGTTTCTCCGACGTATCTGGTGACGTCACATCGGTAATGTTCGGTATTGTTCGTAACCACATTATACATAATTTACCGTTTCGCTTTACGTCTACAGTTTCCCTTCCTAACTTATTATGAATGCCAAGGTCTAGGTACTAAGTAATACTATTGAGATATAGGTGCGTCTTATTTTTGTAAAACAATCTATGAAATTAGATCTTATATAAAAACCAGACGTGTGGTGGAGATTCCTCTGTATTCTCTCCTTCTGCCATTTAAAGATTTTATACAAGAAAAATAAGAACTTAAGATTCCTATAAACAGCTTCTCGACATCCAATACTCACAATTAAAAATACAGATCATAGGAGCTTATGAAGGCTAAATAAAAAAATAAAATTAATGGAGATGAACAAAACTGCTTTGACTGTGCGGGATAGAAATAAATGGAAAAGGCAGACAAGGAGATCCGATCCTTAGATTATAGAATAAGGTTTAGAATAGAAGTCGAAAAAAAATTAAAAAGAAATAAAAAACATTGCGGAGACAATTCATTCCCATTTTGACTTCACGGCTGCTTTTATGGCGTAAATGGTTACCGCGCCATTTACCATTTTTGTTCTGAGTATGAATGTAGCTACTTTGTGTTCATTATTGGTGTGTTTGTAAAGTCTACAGTGCTTGTCTCTTAGTACAGAAGATGTCTTAAAGTGATAAAAATATACCAAATTTTCACTAATTATTGACCCTATTTCAAATAACAAGATAGATATTATCGCCTTACCTAAGAAATTGAGCACATAAAACCGTAGACGTAACCGGAAGACTGAAAATAAACACGACAATATACAATTGAGCACAGTGATGTTTGTTCATGTTATTTTTAATTGTATAAGTAGTATGTTCAGTGTTCGTTAGTTTTAGTATCTATCCGCGTCAAGAAAACAGTGACTTAAAGTTCCTTTACTTTAAAGCCCAGACCAGTTTATTGTAATAAGCAGCATGGTTTAGTCTAGGAAAGACTACATAGTCTATAATTGATCGATTATTGAAATGTACAATTATATAAATGACTGATTCTACAAATGCCAATTTTTTAGAATTTATGAATAGGCCGCAAACTATGTAGTATAAAACATTTTGATTAGAAATCTATACTTCTATTCTATATCTATACTAACTACTTACTTGAATCGGACATTTTATAGAATCAGTCAATGTAAGAATCAGTTATTTATAGTACATTTCAGGAATTGGTCTCTGTTGTCATTTCGCTAATCAGTCATTCCATTCATTCATTCGACTAAAGCAGCAGTAAGTAGGTATACATATACATACCTTCAACTTAGTTTAAAGCTAATCTAAGAAATAAGCAGCAGATTATAGACTGGCTTCAAAGTAAAGCTGTGAAAATGGATATGAGTTATTTAAAAAAGGAACTTATGTTGAAAGTCACTACGCAAGTAGTCTATAGATATAGTAATAGTAACCGATACGTTTCACTGTTGTTAGACACAGGTCCCCTCTCGTCTATCGAGAGAACTGAAAGTCAATAAATGTATATGGCTTTAGAATTTCTTCTAAATGCATTATTGACCCTTCAATAGCAACATATGTACTTTTTCAGGAGAACGATCTAGTTTGTTTTATGAAAAGCTTTAATCACATGTTTATATTTACTTTTTTTTTAAATAGGTATCTTGGGACAACTCACTCGTAGCCATGTAATACCAAACTGCTTAGGCAAAAACAAAAAAAATTGTGTAGGTGTAGGTGTACTATGGCAACCCGACCATTGAACCAACGAGAACCACTTGACCAACAGTAGCATATATCAAAACTCTAAGCACGAAAACAAAAAATATATAAATTTCTCAAATGCTCTTAGAGAGACAACACTGCTGTCTTTTGACGTCACACTCCTTGGTAGTCGGGTCAAGTGTGAGACAGATACGATTAAACGATGACAAGGTAGGCACTACTTGAGCCAATCCTAAAATCCTAAGGGGCTTATGTTTATATGGAGTTTTGGCCATTTGACCTTCACGCCGTGAGCCGATAACACTGCAATGCTGCTATCTTTTCACACACACGTATCTACCATACGACATGGATACGACGATTGATCGTGCGCCCGCGCCACTCGGCCTTATCACTTGATAATGATTTTAAAATACGTTTGCCTACTTACACGGTGACAGCTCGGGATTAATTCTTTTAATTATATTACTTTAAACCTTTTAAAAAATCTTTAATGTACCCTCTTAGCTCTCTTCACAGAGGAGAGTAAATCCGAGCCTAGCAGTGGGTGGGTGGTCATACTTTAAATCAATTGATAAAATGTATTGTATGGCCCAACAGATAGTGTGTTCCAAGTTCGCCATAACAACTATTTTTGTGGTACACAAATATTTATTGTACTTTGTGTTCGAATTGTATTGTTATAAAATAAAACAAGTCTTCAATACAAGGCTCGTTAAAGCACGGGTTCCGTTTTAAAAAAAAATGCTATTCGCAATATTTCAAATGTGATTAAAACACTGTGATAAACATATGTATAAGAGTAGCAAACCCGTACTTACAATATGTCAAAATATTGCTTTTTAGCCACCAAACACCACCAAACATTTCACAGTTAATATATATCTATCTCTTTTATTCTAGTTCATTAGCACGATGACATAAATTCGAAATGACAGAGACTTGTGATATTACCTGCATCGACAAGCTCCGTGTTGCATCCCATATGATGTATGATGCTCGGGTTCGCTCAGGCATATGCCCGGGGTCTTACATTGGTTTGGTAGTACGTATTCGCGGTCATTGCATTCATCTAGTGAAAAACATCAATAGGTTAAACAATTTTTATTAAACATATTTTAGTAATCAAGAAAAAATTTGGTGTTTATTCTGTTGTCACCTGATCCCAAACTAGGTAGAGCCAAACCAGACAAAGTTAGTACATACTTGTAAATTTGTAAATATATACATATCTATAGATAAAATACACCCAGACAGGACATTATTTATGTCTCTTGACATTACATTAATTACATTGCTCTCCCTTCTCGCGCGCTATAGTTTTGACATTATGAACACGACAACATGTCGCCGTCCGGATGACTGGGCGACGACTATGTATCTTAGTTTTGTGTCACACTCAGGGTATTGGTAAAAGAGGACGCGAGGTAGGGGACCTCGCATGTCTTTAGAGCTCGGCACAGCAAAGAATGTAAGCTTCGGAGCGCGAAGGTAGTTATTTAGGACATGGACTTGAAACAACGAATCACTCAGATTCGGTATGTCTTTCGAACCGTGGTATACTTTACACGCTATAAGTGCTGTAACACCCACACACAAAGCACGCATAATAAGTGTACAATTTACTTAATTATAAGATAAATAAATATTATGTGCAACTGATGGACAAGGTCGGCTCAGGATCGAGAGTTGTGGAAATCCTTGGGGGAGGCCTATGCCCAGCAGTGGACGTCTTTTGGCTGAGATGATGATGAAATATTATGTAAATGACCTCATAAAACGTTAAATTATCTAACCAATAGGTATATCTTTTGGTAGAGTGTCAATTTACTTTGATCGATTTTTCTCGACAGTTTTATTTTGTACACTTCTCAATTTCTTCTTTGTTTCTTGCAAAAGCTAATGTGAAAAATGCTGTTTGCCAAAACAAACTATAATACCTACGATGGTATGCTCCCCAAGGCTATAAAGCCAGGTAACTATTGCAGGTGTAATTGAAGATGAAGATACAAAATAATTGACAGACATTGGGCCTTTCCCAATGATTCCCACAGTACTCGGTTCAGAGCTATCTTTTTACTATAAATAAGTAGGTTATTAAACAAAATTATTTCACGAATTTTAATGATGTCTAAAGTTATAAACTTTTGTAACGTATCGTGAAAAGTAGGTAAATCCTTTGAGCTATGTGACGTCACGTTAATCTACCGTCATTGTAGATCATTCATCATTAATCCAAACAACTCGGTTTATCATCGTACTGTTTACCTCAGCATACACCATGTTTACACTAGAATCCAATCCTTAAATAACCGCGTGAAAGGAAAATGCCTAGATAACATAATTATATTCAAAAGTAACTGCTATTCTTCTTATTGTTTGCGTTTAGGTCGCCCATATTTAGACCTCTGTCGTGATCTAACGACTGTCAATAGTCGGGACCGTGCACTCCGAAGCCCATAGACAGTCAGATGAGATACTTCTATGCGGTCACTCATCTACAGGGTTACCGTGCGTTTGGTAGCTTAACCCGCTAAACGTTTACCAATCAGCAAATGTACCTAGCTCTGATCGCATATCATACATATAGGTTGTTATAAAGATTATGTGCATTTAGATTATTGCCCGATTAATGCATAATTATATTGCATCTATTTACAGGCAAAATATTTTATTAATTACATAAAGTAATATTTACTAAGACAGACACTTCAGTGTTATAAATTTTGTTATCTTTTAATATTTAATTTAGTATTTGAGTCTCAGCAAACATGTCATTTCTTTTTAAACTCTACACACATTCATCTTTTAAATTAAGAACGACATATTAATCTTTTTTTTCTTTGTGACAAATATTTGTGGATTTAATAAATATGTTTGGTAAAATACAACAACAACATCGCTTTGTCTTATATGTAAAGTTATTTATTCGAATCTGTTACACTTTTACAAGCGATACAAGTAACATTGGATAGATATCTAATGTTAGATGTTGTTAAATTCATAGACACATGCATCACACGCAGTGTCGACACTACATCTTGTAACACCTGTTTATAGTGTTACGAGTTATGGGTAACCCCGGTGGAAAACGTTATTTAAAAAAAGTTAATTGAGCAATGGAGACCTATACTCACGTACAGAAACAACTACACTACTAAATGTAATTAGGTACTTGGCTGTCTTCTCTAAGGTAGTTTCTTCCCCTTGTATGGTGCCCTACTTGTTTTAAATCATTGTTATTATCTCCATCTCAGCCATAAGACGTCCACTGCTGGATATAGGCCCTCCCCTAAGGTTTTCCACATCGTTATTATCTATCAGTGCAATAATGTTGAAATAGCAGTGTAGCATAATGTACGGCAACAAATGATCCTGTCAATCAAGCTTATTTCCACTTACGCACTTAGAAACAAACCAAACCAAACTTTGTATCTCATTAGATAACTCTCATAAAAAAATGCAATACTTAATCTAATAATCTCTTTGTGTGCAGGCCTCCCGATGAAGACACAGCGTCACATGACAGCGACTGTGAAGAGGAGGAAGAAGATACAACAGCCCACCTGAAGCCCCGCCGACCGTTCTGGGCCAACAAAATGCAATTTGTGTTGGCCTGTGTCGGATATTCTGTTGGTTTAGGAAACGTATGGCGCTTCCCTTACCTGTGCTACAAAAGCGGTGGCGGTAAGTCATAATAAGTTTATATAAAATTATTATTGTTAAATAACCTCTAATACATGTAATAATAGTAATACGAGTAGTCCTCCAAACTGATTTCAGTTACAGCGACCAATTGTGCTGGAAATAATATATTATACTGCACATGTGCGCCCAATCACAGGCGCACTCTCTAGTCCGTTAATCTCATAGACCGATGGAACCAATCCGATACGATACGACCAAAGAGAGATTAGGCGCAGGACGGCTTATGAGCTTTTCGAGTCACGAAGGAATGTCATTGATTTTTTTATCAAACCTTGCGTGGTACCTAGGTCTTGTAACAGCAGGGTTTTAAGGCATGTGTGACCCTGGGATCCTGGTATATGCACGCACTTTAATATTACTACACCACTATGTATACTTTTATCGTGTATAAGGTCTTCCAGTATACAGAAGATCACAGTCAAATACCTAATATTATTCTCCAGTCTGGCTTGGTTGCTCATAAAGTACCTTTCTGAAACTTTTCTATTTAAAAAACCGACTCACGCACTAGAAAGAGAGCATGCTCTTGTATCGCGAAGGACATTAAAAACATCCAATTCACGGAAACGATGTGCATAAATCTAAAACCTTCATAGTGCCATAACAACATGAAATCTTTTATACCCATCTACATCCTTTTTACAGGAATATAATTATAATATTACACATTCGTCACGATCTGATTATTATGATTCATGAAGCGTAAATCATCAGTTATGTAACAATATAGATAAAGTACGCATCTACCTACAGGGTTCTGTCACTACCTACATTCACTGCATAATAGACAAAGTAATAGGTATATTATTGAAGTCTATATTTAAAAGACTGCCACTTACGATCAGGTTTTGGAATGAGCTCCCTGCCGAGATATTTCAGAGATAAATATTATACTAGCGACCCGCCCTTTCTTCGCTTCCGTTTTTTTGGATTTTCTCTTTTATAACATGTATATATTAACTTACCGGAATAAAAATAAGTTATATTGAAAACCGCATCAAAATCCGTTGCGTAGTTTAGAAGATCTAAGCGTAACAGCGGGAAGTGACTTTATTTTTATTTAAGGATAGAGCATAGAGTTCTTCAAGAAATGAGTTAGAATATTTTTACAGGGTTGCCAACGCTATTCATTTCGCCGGTGTTGCAAACGCCTTAGGCTTACAGTAACTGCTTGCCACCAGGCAGGCCGTATCCTTGTCTTCCTTGCGCTTATTTTTGCGACCGTCCATGAAGAATGTGGGTCGATTCCCGGATCGGAAAAAGTGTCTTCTTTTAGAAATCTTTCAGTAACAAATTTAAGCCTAGAACTGTAGCAGTAAGGTTCACTAACAACAAGAGCAACAGGCCGGTCTAAGTGTGTAATGTCCCAAGATATTATCATTACATGCCAAGTATATTTTACACTACTCGTTTGCTAATAACAAGTCGTCTCGTCCACTGTAAATGAACTAATTAAGGCGACAAAAACATGATCGTGCCCGTCGTGACATTGCATTATGACTATACAAATTGTCCACCACTTCGCATAGTAAAAATTACCTAAGCACGAAATATGGACACTGCTGAGATGACCGTGAGGACATCGATTATGTTTTTATCACACGTATTTAATACAAATAACTTGATACCTAACCTTAAGAGAGATAGGACACCTTATAAGCGATCGAACCCGACTGAGGAAGGACTTCAGCCTTACAGAAATCGATAGTGAAATAATTACACACAGTGGTGTAGTTGAGTGCAGAGGCCGTACCATTAAATCTTTATATCGATTTTTAATTTGAATTTTGACCAATGACAATCTTAAAGCTAAGTACTTAATAAAGTTGAAAATTAAGTCCAATATTTTGATACTTTAAGGGCGTATGGCCCTTAATTTCTCGTGATATAAATGAAACGTTTTCCTTTCCCAAAGATACCGTAACAAACCTCTATTACAAATATTTGGATCGGCAACACGTAGTTAGGTTTAATAGAACAGTTATTTACTACTGACGGATCGCCCCTAATGCACCCAGTTTAAAATAAATCGCCCGTTTAGAGATTGAATTTCCGAAAGTTCAAAAATTTATCATCATCATCTCATCGCACAATTTCTTATATAATACCTACACTTTTTCTTAAATTAGGCGATAACTCCCCCTTGTTGGTGCTAGATGATTGTCTCGGATGAAAATGTAATTTCAGAAGAAAAAAAATCCACGTCAAAGTAAAAGGCCTTGAAAAATAATTGATTTTTAAAGGGGGTCGTTGACGAAACATGTTTGAGAACCTCTGGTATAATAGATGGTCATAGTTAATCATTACTTGCGCTCTGTAAAGTCATTTCCTTATAGCTTTATAAGAAGGTGTCTATCGCTTATTGTACCTATTAAGAATTGTGACCTATTATTACTCTATAAATAAATTTGTTAAAAGGAATACGCATACCAAATTGCTGTAATATTTATGTTTAATTTTAATAGGAAGATAGAAAAAGCTACACCATTAAATAGATCATAGTACGTTAAAGTAAAATATAAGTATCTCTTCCACAAAGTGTCTCTTCTACCAAGAGAGGAGAAAGAATATAAGGCATCATCTGTACCTATATAATTATAAACATTTTAAGTTAGTTTGTGTATACTTCAAAAAACTCAAACTGAACAGATCACCTCGTAAGACCGAGATTTATTTCACACTAGTACAGTTAAAGGCCGATGGTCCTATAGAAAAAACAGACTTCATATACTCTGTCAGTCCTAGCATTTTCATATTACAAAATTCCATTTGACACGATATTTTAAAGTCCGAAATCACAGATAACATAATAATTTATGAGTTTTAAAAATGTAAATAAAATTTGGTTCCTTTCAAGGGATCTCCAGTGCTTAGTCGTGACTAGGAGTGTTCAGGACCTAATGACTATAAAAATATGGTCTAAAAGAGCCGAAGATCTTAGGAGGTTGATGTAATATCCGACATTCACGCGGTCGGAGCCACGGGCAACAGCTTCTTTATTACTTGAATACATTTGCTTATGAATATTATTGTCCTTAATATTACATACGATGCGACGTAGTGTGTCATTTTAAGCTGCGTTCACAAGATTCGATGTTGTACAATTGTTATGCACATGATGCAAAATTTGCAATTTGTCTTATATAATGCAAATCTTGCAAATCTCATAGTCTCTGTTTTTTTTTTACGAAAGCCACATTAAAGTGCATCGCTGTACTCAACTACACTCGTTAGAAAGAGAGAGAAGAGAGAGTATTCTCATTTACCACTGTGTAAAAGAGAATAGAATGCGGGTTCGATCCCCACACGGGACAAGAAAAATGTGTGATTTATAAATGGTTGTCCCGGTCTGGGTGATGTTTGTAGAATACCCCGCGATATAGTGCAAGCACTATATCGCGGGATACTATACTAAGATAACTTTCATACTATACTAAGATAACTTTCGCACTGTGGAACAAGTTCCACAGTGCGAAAGTTATCTTTTAAAAAATCTAAGAAAATTTGGTACTCACATAAGTTTATACAATAGAGGTTAACAACTAATCATAATTTATTAATCGTTATAAAATATCTAATATTGTCCAGTTATTTCCGGGGTATGTACACACATATACTACCGAGATTAAAACGTTTATAAATGGGCAATAAAACTTTATTAACTACAAATATCATAATCTATAGCAAGAATTAGTAATAACGTTATAATATAAAATGTACACATATGTGCGAGATCGTGTCCGTATGTTTGTTTGTGTCGCGATGTGCTAACAGAAACTGCTTGACACTCAGGCAAGAACTCGAGGTAATAACAATACAATGTGGTGTGAATTACATTTGATGTCTACGACAAACTGATACTTGACACCGTTGACGTATTAACACGATATCAATATGATTTATTGCCAGATATATATAGAAATCACTGCAGATATATTTTAGATGACATCGATTTGTATTATATGTTCTTATGTATTTGTATGATATGCATATTATATACATACCTACTTATAGTTGATACTATGTCTATTGATATTCGCTAACAAGATTTGTTTAGCTAGTTATGTAATGTAAACAAAACAATTGAAGACATATACACTTATAATAATTAGAAGTAAAGGCGGTTTTAGACAGTTTTACATGGGCGTTTAGCTCCGAACTGCATTACAGACATTAAAAATGCTCATGAGCTTGTCAAAAGCATTATAGCGAGTAATTTTTCGTGGCCCGTTGACTTCCGGTACTATAGTGTATTTCACATAGCATACTGTGACGTTTAACATTTTACGATGAAGATGAAAGAAAATGATTTAATCAATCTCTAAACAATTCACTGATTGAATGATCAAGAGGCTAGCGTCTGTCATTTTCATTGATATTATTCTTTAAATGTCAAACGTCACAGTACCCGTGCTATGTGAAATATACTTTATGTATTTTATACACACTCCAGTGGTCTACGTTTCTGTTATTGCAAGGCTACGATAACTGCTTACCATAAGGCAGGAACCTACTTTTTTTTCATCATGGTACCTAATTTAAAAATGCTCTTACAATATGTAGTAACAGCGCGCGTTACAAGCATACAAAACTGAACGCGATATAGTATTGCAATCTTTAATGCCGGCCCCAATGTCATGCCGGCCGTGACTCTTGATTGTTTCCCTCCACTTTTCTACGCTTCACTTTGGATTGTCACCCTTACACATCTGTTTTTCTCTGTCATTAAAAACACACAACGACAACTTGCTATGTAAAACATAAAACTTGAATCGTGTAAATAAGCCTAAACGCCATCCGACAACTTTTGAAAAGACAAAAAAAATTAACGCAATTTTATAAATTCTTTCTTATAATGTAAATACATCATCATAATGAGATCCGAAAGGAGGTTTTCTGTAAGGTGGAGGTTTTTACCCAATCTAGCTTGCTCGCTTTTGTAAGAAGTTTAGTAGCACGTTACTTATCTTGTCTGTGGTTTACCTACACCACCTACAACACCTTTTACAAGAAACCTATTATACAAGTAGGTAATTAAATTTATTCTTTCGCGGTTAGACACTAAATAAATAAGAAACGATAACGTTTTCTAAGTAAAACTATTATTTAGATTCGTTGTAAGTGTACACTCCTGGAAATCGCACAACGCAGCATTATGTCACGGCATGTTGATAAAACTTGTCTCTTGTCTTTATGATAATTAAACTTGCAGTGTAATACATCTTAACACCTGAGACATATTATTGAAATATCATTTATTCATAATAAAACTATTGCAGCCATGTGCACTCGCACTTGTGCTCCTAGTGTTTCGTAATCATAAGTTTTTCTTCAGCATTTCGATGACAAGCATCAAACATCGCATTGTTAGAATTTATATTATTCCGAAACGTATCCACATTGAATACTTTGACATATAGTATTCAATGTGGATACGTTCATGTTTTAATCATGTCTTAAAATTTTCTGTTTCTGTTTTAAGTCCGGACAAATCAATAACCGTCTGCATAGTTAGTTATACCCTAACTCAGTGTTCCGCGTGTGTCGCGGTACACTGGTGTACCGTTCACTGGACTGGAGATTACCTCAAAAAGTTAGATAGATAAACGGAAGACTCGTTTTTTTTACACTTATAGTGTTCCTCCAAAATTTCTCGATTTTCTAATAAAAGTTTGCAGATCACTACTTAGACTTGATCCATCAATAAGTCTTTGACCTCTTATGCATTGATGGCAGTTATGAAGCCTATGAAGTTATGACACATTTTTTAACATTGCATGAGTGTCAAAAAATCTAAGAATATTGGCACAAATCTATACACACCTTATTTCCACGTATTGTTACTTAAATATTTGATAAACTTTAAGCAGAATTCGTCAGATAGTAGTATCGAATTCATTTTTTTCATGAACTTCATTGCTAACTACTTATTTCTTTTAACATTTACCGACATTTCATATAAGTGTCCGAATCTCTTTCTTCCTTGTATATATTACTCATTTATTATATACATTAGTCATTCGAAACTGAGTAATTGATACTATTTTTGCTTATCACCGACCTAAAATACACTATCTACGTCTTGCTACCTACAATCATCGTCGCCATCGTTTAGTCTCTATAATCGAATGAGCTAACGACTAGACTAATTACGACAGTTCCTGTGGGTCAATTTATTAGTACCAAGGATACAATTGGCTCAATCATGACCATAAGCCAACAGTACTAAGAATATAGCATTTTTTGTTATACATATAGATAGAGATAGGAGAGGTAGGGCACCATATGTGAGCAATCCTGACTGAGGAAGGACCTTCACCTTACAGAACAAAGCCAAATAGCAGTGTAGTTGTGATCCTGTGTTTAATATAATTAAATTATAAACGCACCGAGTGCTGAGGCTTGATTACCACACGGGACAAATCTCTGTTTAACCATAGACCCATGTGTGTCCGCTTTGTATGTAAATATAAAATTAAATTATTTTTCTGTTTTATATATTGACGGGAAAAAAAGGTTGTGGGTTCTTTTTTCCAGTTATATGGTGATTTTACACTTCTGTTAAACAATGTTTACAAACATTATATTAGGAGCACTCTAAAAATCTAACAATTCCTAACAGAATGTAACAACTCCTAACATTTGTTAGTGTTAGACAGCAGTGCATGGTTTTAATGGTGGCCCCATTAAAACCATGAGCTTTACGGCCAGGGATTTTTACCGAATAATACTAACTACTTATAATATATGGGTACTTAAGTAGGTAAAAAAAATGTATTCACAAAAATCACAGTACACCTACGAGTAAGTCTAAAATGCTGAAATTTGAAACATAGGTTTATTGTACTCGTATACGTAAGAAATGATTTTTGGAAATTCAATCTCTTTGACTGTATGGTTGGTTCAAAGGCTTAATACCTAGCCATTTATCTCTACGCGGCGTGTTGTGGGTTGGATCCCCACGGAACAAAACTTTTTTTTTAAATGCTACCAAGGTGGCAAACAAGCATACGGCCCGCCTAATGGTAAGCAGTTACCGTAGCCTATGGACGTTTGTAACTCCAGGGGTGTCACTCACGCGTTGCCGACCCTTTAAAAACCTTATAACTCCTTTCTTGAAGAGCTCCATGCTATAGTCTCTTGGGAAAACCTCGGTAGGGAGCTCATTCCACAGCCTAATCGTACGTGGTAAGAAATTCCTCTGGAATCTTACGGTACGGCATGTTTGAGGTGCAAGGATGTGAGGATGAACTCCCTGTCGGTGGCGAGAGGTGCGTTGATAAAATGTGGCCGTGGGCATCATCTCGAACAATTCCTCAAAACACAGCCCATTGTACAGGCGGTAGAACACACACAAGGAGGCGAAGTCTCTCCTTAGACTTAGTGGATCAATACCGCCTGTGAGCTTGGGATCGTCAACAATCCTCACAGTGCGTCTTTGGATTGAATCAAAGGGTCCAAGCAAGCAAACATGATCTATAAATGTTTGTGCCGAGTCTAAGTGTACTTTGCGTTCGTTAATTGTGTTTCTAAAGTATCTCACAGACAGATGTAGTTATTATTACGGGTGTAAGCTACGAAGATAAAAATGCATCCTTGAATTATTTATTAATAATTTATTGTTTTCTTTTGTTGCAGGAGCCTTCTTAATACCTTACTTCATAATACTCTTAGTATGTGGTGTGCCCATGCTCTTCATGGAGTTGGCTGTGGGCCAGTATACTGCTCACGGACCCATTGGCGCACTTTCGCAAATATGCCCACTTTTCAAAGGTAACTTTTTTTTATATATTTCTATAAAATTATGTTATGACAATCCATGGATGTAGCTTTTGTTCAGCAGTGGACGTCTTTTGGTTGAGATAAAAATATTTATGCAATATGCAATAATTACCTACTAGAAAACGACCGGCTGATTCTCTAAGAAACAGCGATCGCAAACTGACAGTTGTGATTGCTCGGTGACAGCATACACGATTGCTGAACGTTAAAAAGGCTCGGTTTTCGCTCTTATGGAATACCGATTTTCAATCTGACAGTCAGATTTTTGTCCGATTTTTAATCTGACAGCCAGATTTTTCTCCGTTTTCGCGGTCGCTGGGTTTTCGCTCTTATGGAATACCCCTGCCGGCCGGCTGATTCTCTAAGAAACAGCAATCGCAAACAGACAGTCGTGATTGCTCGGTGACAGCATACACGATTGCTAAACGCCAAAAAGGCTCGGTTTTCGCTCTTACGGAATACCCGGAAAGCAGCGTGAGTCTGGGCTGGTATATATGTAAGCACTGACACATGCTAAATAATTTATGTAAAGACTAATCTAAGGATATATTTTAATAGAGCTTAAGAGTTCTTTACACTGTGCTGATAGATTAAAAGTCCATCGCTACTTTGATGCAGTAAAACATTCCAACGGCTGTCAAAACAGTTTTTAGAGGCAACGAGTGTCGTTTCTCATTTTGACTCACACTGATTTTGATTATTTAGACAATAAACCAGAGTCGTATATTAGAATTAAAGGATACTCTTTTCAAATCACATGACTCTTAACTCAATGAATACTTTATATCTACGTTACATAAAGAATTAATTGATTATGCAGGTACTAATCATGATTTTGTTTTTAAACAAATCACGCCAGTAATCTAAATATCAATATATATACTGAAATATATATCAAACTTTCGATTAAATTATATCTCAAATTATTGCATAAAAGATTATTATGAAATTTGGTGTATATACCTAATTCCTGCTGTCACATTATATCTTATCGTTTCCATTTCTTATCTGACACTATTTTGCAAAAAAAAAGTTACATTTGTGCACACTTGGCGCTCCTGTTCCTCTATCTAATCAATTTTGCGTTCCATAGCAGAAAGGAACTCTACTATAGAGCCAATCGTGTTGATTCTGATGATATTTTATTTCGTTCAGAAGTTCCTATACTTCAAATCGAAATAAAATATTGCATTATGAAATATAGTTTCACCTGCGTTCAATTTGAATTTATTCCCGCATCACCTTGATTGTTATTCCAATGCTTAATCAATCCTCTGGGTAGTGTAAGTGGAATCTTCTTCTTCGGTGTAACTTTCTATTCAATAAATAAATAACCTTCTTCAATAAATGGGTGAACAAAGTTCTTATCTAATCTTAATGGTAGTAATAGAGATAGCGATTAGCTTTCTAATATTAGTATAAATTATTGCAAGAGAGGAAATAGTAATATTTTTCTTTTAAAATACCACTGCGGTACTTAAGAATATGATATCTATTATATTTCTAAAAAGTGGGCAAAGAGACAAATCCAGAACCAAAAAAACCCTAAAACTACCTTTTGCCTGTTCAAGGATCCCAGAACCTCGACGATGCAGTCGTCGGTACTACCAATACGCAGCCAAAACAGTGAATAATAATCTTTTATTGATTGTTGTTTCAGGTGCGGGCCTAGCAAGTGTAGTGATCTCGTTTTTAATGTCCACATACTATGCGGTGATTATAGCGTGGGCAATTTATTATTTCTTCACATCGTTCAAAACGGAGGTGCCGTGGGCTAGCTGCTCCAACAGATGGAATACACCACAGTGCTGGGTTCCATACCACAACCACACTAAGCCGAATGGCTCTCAAACACCCACCGAACAATTTTTCGAGTAAGTTATAACTGATATTAATTTTACAGTGAGAAATCTGCAGGTATTGCTAAGTGCTTAAGCATTTTTAGTTAGGTATATTATCTTGTTGGGACAGTCTTTAATGTCCAGAGTACTATGATATTTGTGTGCACTTTTTTGGGATCTTTTATGCATTTCTCTCCTATTTTACACACCCTTTACAGGGTACCCGGCAAAAGTACAATTCGTTGCATCTCTATTAATAAAACAAAATAATGTAATAATAACCACAAAGTTTGCAAAAATACTACTCAGAATATATAATTTGATAAATGTTTTATTAGAACTAGGTACATATTATGCAGAATTGTTGATTTCTAAACATTGAACAGGCAGAATTAATAATGAATTAGTACCTTTGACTAACCAGTGTGGCGTAATTAAAGTAGCTAATACCTGTGTTGCCCCATACAAATACCGGCAATGTAACTTATACCCGTACTTAATAGCCAACCACAAGATACAGTTACCACAAAGGGGTTTGATCATAACCACAGATAATATAGCACTAATAGCCAGGTGCACTCGCCTATCGGTAAATGATCAAAGGGTTACTCTATGGATAGGGATTGTGCTTTGAAGTCGGTTCGCTGTTAACATTTGGTAGACCTCGGCAGAAGCCTATATACGCTATCAGATATGAATAAAAACGAGATAATATCTGCATTCAGCGTCTATAGGCTACGGTAACTGCTTACCTTCAACTGTACCTATACCTAAATATAGGTAGGTGTAGTATTGTTGACGTACACAAATTCACGTGAAATATGTACACACTTCCTATTTCGTTATCAATTTAGTCATAATCGCATCAATGATAATAAATACATTTTAAGAAATGCAAAGACTTGTCAAAATATTTAAATTGCGGATATGAATAATGCAGCTCTGACACCTGAATCGTTGTAAATACTTATAATAATACATTTATGATACCTTGATAACGGTATATAAACAAAAAGTTATTATTCTTATTTATAAGGCCGTTTAGGACATCTCTCTAAATCCTTCAAGAAAAATAAGGTTTTTAAAGTTTCGGCAACGCGCGAGTGACACCCCTGGTATTGCATGCGTCCATAGGCTACGGTAACTGCTTACTATCTGGCGCGCTTGCTTGCTTGCGTCCCTGAAAAACACATCTAAAACGATTGTCTATTTTTTATTTGCTATAAGCCCTAACGCTCCAAGTCAAAGCCTTTCTACTTCCCTTCCTATCTCTATTCTCCTCCCTATTTGCCGAAAAGGACCATGAGTCCAGCTTAACTTGCAATCTCGCTCTGGATCTACCGCAATGTCGCTTACCATTTAAAGGAGCCCATGGAGTCGTGATTTCGGACCATTAATTGCCTGACAAGTGTCATTAATTACTACTAACATATTAATTATTATATTTTGAATGATCAAAGATATATTATAACAAAATCTTATAAATTATTTTTAACTGACGAAATTAGCAAACCAACAAGCCACCTAATGGAAGGCGGCTACCGTAGGGCGTAGCCGTAAACGTTTGCAATTCTACATAGACACTGCCTATGTGTAGCAATCTCCGGCCTGGTTGTTCTGCACATACATTTTTAGATTAGTCATATAAACTTTATAAATAAAAATATTTATCTAATTATATAATTTAACAAAGCCATTCAAATGTTTAGTACAATATTTATATTTCGGATTTAATATCTTATTGTTTATTACATGATTAAACAAAGTTAAGTAAAGTAAATACTGCAGATTTCACACCTAAACTTTTGTTTATTTAAATCATATAAGTACTCGTATATAAATATTTCCCACGGTAACCTAAACAATTATTCTTTTATTTTTTCAGAAAAAAGGTATTGAGCATGAGTCCTGGTATTGAGTACCCTAATGGAATGCGATGGGAATTGGCAGCTTGCTTAATCTGTGCTTGGGTATTAGTCTACTTCGCACTATGGAAAAGCATTAAATCGTCCGCCAAAGTCCGCTACATCACTACAACACTACCTTTTCTACTAATTATAGTCTTTTTGGGACGCTCTTTGACACTAGACGGAGCAGATGGAGGCTTAAGATTCTTCTTTAAACCAGACTGGGAGCTATTAAAACAGTCAAGACCTTGGGTTAACGCTGCATCACAAATATTCAACTCGATCGGTATAGCCTTCGGCTCGATGATAATGTTCGCTTCATACAATCGATTCGACAATAATTTCCTTCACGATACTGTGGCGGTTTCGTTGATCAACGCAGTAACAAGTCTTATAGTAGGCATTTTCACTTTTGCTACTATTGGAAATATCGCCTTCGAACAAAACACTTCTGTTAAAGATGTCATTGCCGATAGTAAGTATAACTACTTTAGATAAATTTAATATTACTTACAGCCAGTATCCGGCCGAAACCGAATATTTGATTTTGGCCGAAACCGAATATTTGGTTTTGGCCGACACCGAAACAAATTTAGTTAGGTAGATTAATAAAAATAATATAAAAATTTGCCTCCGGTCAATTATTGACATTTAACATAAACTAAACTTGCAATTCTTATAACCAGGTCACTCGCAAATCAGTAAACAATCAGTGATTTAATGTCCAATAATATGCCGTGTATTTCATCTGAGTATTTGGGCTGAATAGGACACATTAAAAGTTGATCTCGACCGTTATGGGCTTAAACAGTCAGTTAAACGTAAACCAGATCCGTTAAAATATAGTTTTAGCCGGATACTAAATTAATCTAGTCTTAATTAACACATTTACTAAATTAGAATTTTATTTTATTTCCAGGCCCTGGATTATTATTTGTTGTGTATCCGCAAGCTATCGCAAAAATGCCCGCATCTCAATTATGGGCAGTACTATTTTTCTTCATGTTCCTTTGTCTTGGACTCAATAGCCAGGTATGTATTTCATACATCTTAGGCTGCAGTAAAAGTATGAACTACGGTAAATCTCAGAACTTATTTGCTTTTTGTTTTATTGCAATATAAATTAAATTATTCTGAATTTGAACTTGTTTCGAGCTTACTACGATCCTTCACCGTGAAATGTCATCTTTATATCGATCGAAATTCTAATTAAGATTGAAATTAATCGCTTTTGGTAAGGCCGAAATGGAACGATCCCAAGATTTACTGTAGCCCTGCTTCTACTAATTCATAAAACAGTCTGATCATACCCAACTAAAACAATTTTCCTTTTTTCAGTTTGCAATTGTCGAAGTGGTGGTAACATCAATACAAGATGGCTTCCCAGACATGATACGCAAAAGGCTTGTGTATCACGAACTTTTAGTGTTATGTGTATGTGGAGTCTCGTTAGTGTTTGGATTGCCACATTTATTACATAGTGGGATATATTACTTCCAACTAATGGATTACTATGCCGCCTCTCTTAGCATCACGTATTTGGCGTTCTTTGAAGTCGTCGGTATAGCTTGGTTCTATGGAGTTGGAAGATTATCTAAGAATATTAAACAAATGACAGGTAAGTCTACCATTACGTGTACCTTATTATACACTAGACTAGCTTTTGCTTGCGGCTCCGCCCTCTTGAATGTCCGTATTCGCGATAAAAGAGTCCATGTCCTTTCCCAGTATTTCATCTATCTCCTAGTCAAATTTCATTAAAATCCGTTAAGCCGTTTAGTCGTGAAAAGGCAATAGATAAAGTTACTTGCGAATTTACGAGTATATCCAATAAAAAAGTATATGGGAGTAGGTATGTGATAGTAATTATACTCGCCTGTTGTTCTAGTGACCTTGACTGCTAAGGCCGAGGTTGTGGGTTTGATTCCCACCCAGGACAAATGTTAGTGTGATGTCTTTCTAGTCTCCTTTGTTCTTTAAAAATAAAAATATAGGTAGATAAATAACCCCTCGGGCTATTTATCTATAATATATAGCTATTTAGAAATTTATAAATAATATATTTATCAGTTGTCTGGTCGCCATAGTACAGGCTCTGCCTGATTTAGGATCAGATGGCCAAGTGTCAGTTGTTCCAAAATATTATTATAAACAAACAAAGCTTTCTTTCCATATTATTAATGATAAAATAATATGTTTATCTTTAAAGGAAAAGCCTTTATTCGATCTGTAACGTCACATATCGTATTATGGACTTTATTCTAATCTTACTATCCGATAAATAGGTATATACTCCTTCAGGGTGTGGTGAATTGTAAAAATGATAATGTCACAATCATGTTGAATCATTTACTATTATATAATACCGACATATTTGTGTTAAATGTGCAATAAAAACGATCGTTATCATATACACTAACAAATAAAAACGGATGAGGCGATGGCAAGGATATCCCGGTTGACGTAATTTGTAATTATATGGCATTGTTTTACACTCACAAAAGAACGTACCTACTTACGTTTAAATAGTCTGTCAAATGTTTTTAATAATATTTTTTGGAATGTTAAATAAATATAGTAGATATAAATTGATATTCTATTTCTGGTTGGTTACATTATTTTAGGACCAGACTTTGTCCTTAAATGAAACCTTATGAAATAAAACTTTGGGATAGAAAGAAAGAAAATCGTTTATTCGAACATGCACAGGATAGTGTAGAGGAAAAATGAACAAAATTAAACATTAAAATAACAACAGAAAACGAAAGATTATTTATTTTGTTACGTCAGAATAGGTCCCAATCTCAGCTTTGAGTTGCGACATTTTCATGCTGCAGCGCTGGTTTTCATAAGTGTGTACATAGATATAATATATATACTTATAATATCCCAAAGTATACCGAGTCTGCAAGTTATGGCAACAGTTTTTCCGAATAGGTACATCTAAATCTCTCTCTCATCTAATCTAAATAAATAACACCCAAAGAATCGTGCTTATAAAGTTGTCCTGGGTGGAAATCGAACCTACAACCTCCGGCTGTGGCAGTCAGTGTAAGGTACTAACCTCTACACCAACAGGCTATTGGATCATAATAAATATGTATTCCTTAGCTGTTTCCCGCGTTAATTTATATACGAGTAACTTTTATACTAGATAGGTGTTGCCCGCGGTTCCGCCCACGTGGATGTCGTTATATAATAAAATAAATAAAATTTCTTAAATAAAGTCCCATCAAAATCGGTCCTGTCGTTTCAGAGATTAGCCGGAACAAATAGACAGACAGACAAAATAAAAAAAAACGTATAATATGTACCGTGTATAGGTACATCCATATGCATTTAGTAAAAGCAGGTTATATTAATATTACAAACAGACACTCCAATTTTATTTATTTTTATAGATAATACCTAGGTACTGCTCTGCTATTATCTAAGGGTCAAAGAGTGTTGTTTGATAGCCTAACCTTTCTTAATAAATGGACTATAAAATGGAAAAATATTTTTTTAAATCGGATTGAAAAATCCTGAGACTCAAACAAATGAATAAACTTTTTGCCTTCTAATAAGATATTTATGAAAGTGACGTATCGTAGGATACTTATGTAGGTAGGTAGAAACTTGAAAATGAAGAATGTTTTGACCGAATTGTATTGACATGTTATTGAGTTGGTACACACGGCAACGGAGTTAGCTGTACAGGGCCGCTATATGAAGATTCGTTTATTAGGAAAACCACTCTATATATTTCTGTGGAAATTGTGTAACAGTGTACAATTTGACTAAACCTACAGATAAATACATTGGTTTTTCTAATAAACTAATCTTTATAAAGCGGCCCTAACTCCGTTGCCGACCGTACATACTTAGTCATTCTAACACTATCAGCTATCATTGACCTATAACAATAAGTAGATAGATAGGTACCTACACCTCTTTAAAATATGTAGATATAAATACTAATTATCTAGATATGTGGTGTTACAATAGGGTGGCATTACGGCCAAACTGCCACGGGCCCCCAGCCTGAAGGGCTCCCAGCCCGAGAGTGGCAGTAAGCACAGAAGGATCAGGACAGAAGGACAGGTCTCCAGTGCTCATTTAGGGAGTTTTGAAAGAAACGTAATCCTATCCTAGGGATACTATACTCTACTGTACTCAAACGTCCATAGGCTACAGTAACTACTTAACATCAGGCGGGCCGTATGCTTGTTTGCCACCTAAGTAGTATAAATAAAAAAAATAAAGGATCCTACATTATTGCACCCTACCTATTTATTATTGCAACATAACCATGGGTCACCAATGGCATAGTAGGTATATATTTCCTTAAGATAGGGTATTAGCCTAATCCAACACGAATAAACCCTAGAAATTTTGAACTTTGTCACTTTAGGTATTTTAAACTTTTTATATTTCTAATTAATCTTACAGCATAAGCTTGCAACGCGGCTAATCGTGAGGTCATGGGTTCGATGCCTGAGTCCAAAAAAGTGTTATTAGGATTTTCTATTGTAAAATGTTCGATATTACCTACAGCAATAGGCTTGCTATCTAATAACTGAAACCTAAAATATCAATGGCGCCTTCAGGGTAAAAGCGTCATAGGTACTAATGACATAAAAAACCATATTACACCATATTTATGCAGTTTTACATTGTGTTCTAGGTCGGAGGCCATCATTATACTTCCGAATATGCTGGCTGGTCGCTACACCAGCGTTACTGCTTGGGCTATGGGTGGCCAGTCTGGTGGACTACACGCCGCCTAGTTATCGGCAGTACCAGTATCCGGCGTGGGCGCAGGCGCTTGGCTGGATCATAGCTTCACTCTCATTACTCTGCATACCAGTCTACGCTATCGGCGTCATTGTTAAATCACCGGGAGATAGTTGGGGAGAGGTAAGTCGATTAACTTTTGTTTTTAGTGTTCATAGGAGCCGGGATCTGACCGTAATATTTGTCAGAATATTTTAATATATATCTCACTGATAGGAATTCAAGCACTGTCCTTTAGTTACTATAGTGGAAGAAATCGCACTTAGCGGTAAGGCCGCCCATCATACTAGATTATTGACTGTTTTGTATCATAAGTAAGCTTTTGTAATGTTATGGTATGCGATTAAATAGAGTGGCCAGAGTTTCTTGCCAATTCAACGAATTGGCCGTAGGAAAAAAACACATCGCTGGCTTTTGTGTTTCTGAAGTTCATAAGTAGGTCGGTATCATGTATTTGATCAAAATTAATATATAAAGTTGACTTTAACAGTACTGGCACACCCTAAGGTAACAATGGTTTGTCTATCGTGTCTGGTTTGCCGGTAGCTGCATGACCGTCTATGACCTATTCAGACATATACGATGTTGTCGTTATCATTTTACTACCTACCTGTTTACCAAAAAAAAGGCTACCTCCCTATTTATATCTATCTAGGTAGGTACCTACCAAGTATTCTGGTTTAACCTAGACCACAATCATTTAGGTAGGTATATACAATATCTGTTAACGTTATTCCCTGTTGTTTGTTTACAAGTAAAGAACAACGAACTTTTTATCATTTTGTAAACGCAAATAGAATTATTTATTTCACAAGTTGTCAGACAATCTTTTTTCTTTATAAGATAAGTAATTATATCTACATTTTATTTATTGTATTTTTTTCAGAAATACCGCAATTCAATACGGCCAACGTCTTTATGTGAGTGTGGGGTGAACGAATGCGACAAATGCTGCTCCGAATCTGAACCAACGGAGTACAAAACCGCAATAAACTAGTCTGAAAACAACTAATGAATGTTAGAGAATAAGAACATACCTACTTTCTACAATAGCAGGTTAAATACTTTGATATCACGAGTAAACAAGACGGTAAGATAATAAAACAGACGTTCCATCAAAATTATCATTAATTTTACAATTAGGCAGAGTGTGCACTCGTCCTACAACTGTAATATAGTGTGGGTGACACATAACTTGACACAATTACAGTGTTTATATCTGTACTATCCAAAAGGTAGTAAGTCGAGTGACAATCACTAGTCTTATTTGGAATATTTATTTTAACCCTAGATATTTAACGTTGTCGTAATTATATCGTAATTAACAATAACAATAATCAAAATAGAGAGAGGAAGGTACTAGAGTTTTTATCAATTATTACTGCTGTGCAGAGGCCCTGGGTTCAAATAGGTCGTGTGGTATTGGGATTTTCTAACGAGTTCTGTATTCTGGGTGGGAATCGAACCCACAACCTCCGGCTTAGCAGTCAGGGACACTTACCACTATAATTTACCTACACTTAGATATTCTAGGATGTTGTAACAAACGTTAGTTATCTAGGGTTAAACTTATGTGAAAGCACCTAAATCTACGCCAATACGTATACACACATAAATCAATAGATATATTCTTACTGATCGTAATGTCCAACAGGGTGCAATTTATACGAAACTCAATATTATCGAAACACAGAATATTGCATTAATATTAGGTACCAATTTAGATTGTAAAAACCCAACAGAACCAGTATTAAGTTTTGTTATAAGTAGATAAGATTTGAAAGACATGGCGACAACGGAAAATCTTCGTCAAATTTATAAAAGAGATAGAATAAATTTATTGTAATGTTTCCTAAAACATTTTGTGATCAAAGTCATTCCAATAGACTATGTGTTTTAAGTAATTTAGTATAATATCTATTTATTCTTAGCAAGTATGAGTTATACTTAGCAATAAAAATTTAACTTTGAATAGATAAATTCGCAATAGAGCTCATATTCGATGTAGGTACCTAACTTAGGTACCTAACTACTTATATCAATCTCAGTGAAGTACATTGTTGTTTAATACCTACTATATTGCTCTTTCTTGTATTTGTTTGTACGATCAATGTGTAAATAAGGTAATTAACTAACCAAGTATGTACCTAGTAGCTGTCCACAGCACATTTCGAGTTTTGGAGCTTAATTAAAATTACCAAAGCTATCAAAAATTATTCACAACTGCCGAAACGCATCGAGTTGAAATGCGACAGATCAAAACGCATCGAATTAAAGTAGGTACGTCAGATCAAAACGCATCGAATTGAAATGCGACCGATCAAAACGCATCGAATTGAAATGCAACTCAAAACACATTAAAATTTGTTTGGGAACCATAACTACATATTGTGCAGCTTTGAAGCATTCATGGTTGGCTCAGAGCCTAAGGGTACACACGTAAAGGAACAAACTTTTAAACTATATCATATAGATAAAAGAATATATCAAAGTACAATCTAGTTAAAATATGATATATGAATTGTAAATAAGTGCGCGTATTTGTAAATAAATGAGTAAAATACCCAACTTGTTACTTTAGCAACCTAAGTTATATTAATAAAATTATAAGAACAAAAGTGTTTTTTATTTACTTTTTTTTTGTTTTAAAACGTAAACCTATATATTATAATGCAAAGGTTTGAAGATGTCTGGATGATGGTTGTTCAAACACGCAAAAACGACTAAATTAACCTTTATAAAATGACAGTTTAAGAGCTAACCAGCTGTTGTCTGAGGCTTCGTCGGCGTGGGTGTCGGTTATCGCGATAAAAAAGTATACTATTTGCTTTTCCAGATTAAAATCTATCTCTATGCCAAATTTCATCTAGATCTGTTTAGTAGTTTTAATGTGAAAGAGTAACAAACATTCATACATACATCATATATTCATATGATACAGAATATCCACTTGGAAAATTATAAATCAAACAACCACAAAATTAAGTAGTATAGTATAATTAAATAATTATAATTAGCCAATTATAATTTATATTAGGCAGCTTTATAATGTTGCACATTGTACATATACTATCTAGTGTTCCAACTAGCCTATGCTGTGCACTATGATGGAGAACTACACCACTGTCATTAAGAGACACCAGCATACATTAAAATAAAAGGACTAATTTAAAAACTATAATTTATATGTAATAAATACCTTAACCTCTTTAGCGGTTATTATGCTTATGTGCATTCACAATGAGTCCTAAATACACAAATATAATGTATTGTTTTTATAAGTATTTATTTAATTGTATTTTTATCTTACGAATTTTTGCACTTTAAATAACTCTTATACAACTAAAACTAATATAAATAGCAAAACTATTTCGCTAAAAAGGTACATAAATAAGTGATGGCTAAATATTAACTCTCATTTTTCTTTTTTTGGTTCAATTCTTTTTCTTCTTTTTAGGACTAATTTGATCATCCTGATCTTCTGTATCGCTGTCATCATTTTCATCATCTACATTACAATCAGCATCTAAAATAAATGTGTTTGTAAGTAAAAATGGTTGTTTTTAATATTTGTCCTGCTGCTGGGCACGGTTCTCTTCACCTCTATCAAGAGAGTCAAGAGGTTTAACAACATAATTCACACGTAATGGCAGCTGATAGCTGCTGAGGCAGATAGGTTCTGGAGTGGCAACCATGAAATGGAATGCATAGCATACATGCCTCCCGACAACCTCATGAATTTTTCAGGAAGCACATTGACCAGGTCAGCTCAAAACAAAATGCTGTGAAAACTCTTAAGGGATGACTAAGTCTAGCACTGGGTATCTTTTGGCAATAAATACTTCTTAGCACATGCATTAAGAATAAAATTATATATATCACCAGTGAACAGTAAGGGAGTATGGGAAATTACTATTGTACCAAAATATCATGCTGATTTCTCCAAGGACTTTAGTGCTCCTTTATTCAGAAGAAAACATTGAGCTTGCCTGGCTTACGGATTAATAATATCTGAAGCACAAGTCATTTGCTAAGCCTGTTTAATATAGGTACTGCATATTATACACGCTTGGCAAATGAGTTGAGCTACTGTTTACTTACTTATTTTTCAGTTTATTATAACTTACATGGTTCAATGAAATAGTGATTAATGTTACTTACTTAAATCACCCGCATCCTTAATTAATTTAGTTATTGCAGCATTTAGTTCCAACTCAAACTTATCTAATGATTCAGATAAATGCTGGAAATCCGTAATTTGTGTAAGAGACTCGACCAGTTGTGTGTCATTTTCAGTGATGGTGCATTTAATCTCAGGTAACATATTTTTAGGTTACACTGTACTGAGTTTGAGACTGTTATATGGCTTATATTTTAAAGATTTGAAAAGTATATGAATTAACTGATATATGTAAATATTTTTGTCATAAAAATATGCAACTTCGTTTCAGTTTTCGATATTATTTTCGTCTAGCAGTCACTGTCTGTCACTGGCAATTGACATTTGTCATATGGTTAATTATGGTATTCATAGTCTTTTTTTCTATTTTAACTTGGCTTGGTTGCTGGACCTTTAAGCCGTATTAATTGTACACATTGAGGGACATTGACGCTACCACTTACTTATTAAAAGCAATAATACCATGTATGAAACCATGAAAAAATAGTCCTGGCATGGCTTATTTTAGAGGTATACTTCTAAAATATTTAAAAAAAAGGGTACTGAAGGGCTTTATCTATCTGGCTGCGGTAATATATATATGTATATAGATGGTTTGTATTTTGTGCGTCTTATTATTTTTTTTATTAGTCCTAGATAATGTTTATTAAGAGTATTAAATAAGTCATAACTGTTTTATTTAATTTTGTAAACTATAAAAGTTGTATTGGAAAGGTCAACCATAAATAAGGTTAATGCTCAGCTTTTTATTGTAATCTGTATAAGTCATTCATTCGTTGATTTTCATTCATAATACATTTTTCACGTAGTTCATTCAAATCAATCTGTCATTGAGTAGTATCAGCTGATCATCATTTCTGTTCATTGTAAAGGTTAATTTTATTTATAATTATTACAATACAATTCACTATGTAAATACAAGAGAATAATGCGGGATTTCGGCAAATTTGGGCCTTTAATAGGAGCGGTTGATGAGGGAACTTCTAACGTTAAATTTCTGGTAATTATAAGTTTCTATTGAAGCACGTTTAAAACTATAAATATTAGTTATGTATAATAACGAATATAATTTGCAGTAAGTATAAGAACAATTTATTACAGGTTTTTGCTGCTAATACATCGGAAGTATTAACCTACCACCAAACATCATTGAAACGTTTTAGTCCTCAAGAAGGGTGGATTGAACAGGATGCCATAGAAATTCTAAATGCAGTGTTGGAATGTATCGAGGTAACTATAGTTATTTCACCATGTAAAATTATTAGTTTCACCAACAGGTTGTTCTTTTAATAAGGAGATAAAATACATAATTTATTGTACTTTTATCACTGATCAAATACATAATTCAATGTTTATTTTGTCTACTGATAATGTCACTCAAATGATATGAGACAAAGAAAATATCTCTGCAAATAGTTTGTCAATACTGCAATAGTTCCACTGGCTAATTGGTCTAGTAGTTAATGACCCTGACTACATATTATAAGGCTATATTGCGAGGACACTGTCGCATGTTGAAATAAATAATGTACCTATCAGAATGCCTGCTGTGTTGGTAGTCCGTTCTTGTATGCTGTTTGAATAGGTCCTGAGCGGTAGGTATTCATTCAAACATAATGCGGTAGTGTCTTCACTATAAAGTCTTCCTTAAACTATGCTGGAGGAAGTCCTACCCTGGACAAGTCTCTACATATGACGATGGTATGGTATAATTTACTTATAATAATTATGTATTTAGAAATATTATATTATACTAGCTGTTGCCTGTGGCTCTGCCAAATAATAATAGGTTAATATATTAGTATGTTTGCCAGCTTTCTAGTTGCCATAGTGCAGCCTAGTTTGGGATCAGATAGCCATGTTGTAGTTGTCATAAGATATTAAATATTATTATCAGCAAACTAAACATAATAGAAAAACCATTGTTACATGGCCCTGTGGTAAGGTGACATTTTAAACAGTATTTACAAACATTATTATTCATAGCTTCATAGCATAGACAATTCTATGGGGATACAATATTATATCATCTAATAACTTTAAATACCCAATACCTTTGTATCTTAGAAAGGACTCTAATGATTTGGATTAAGGGATGATTCTCATTAGAGCAGGCCGTGGACTTGGCCCGGACAGGGCACGGATTTGAGATGTTACATAATTTTTGTATGAAACAATATTTATTACCCAGTGCGCTATCCGTGTCCCGTCCGGGCCCACGTCTGTTGCACGGTCCCGCCCCGCCCCGTCCACGTCCCGTCGTAATGCGAACACTTCTGTGCTTCGTACGGTCAGTGAGCGACGAATGTTTAGTGAGGAAACACGCACGTGCACGTTTATTTATAAAACTGCGGATAATGGATGATCAAAAATTAATTGAACTAGTCCGAAAATATACGGAGTTGTATGACATCTCACATGAAAAATATATGAATACAAAATCAAAATTCCTTATGGACTACAATTGGAAATTAAACGAAAATGGATGCACACCCCATTTTCGTTTAACCCGGTTTCTTTTTACTCTTTGTTTCTGCTTCCTCTTCATCAATAGCCATCGCAATAGCAGCCGTCTCCAATACCTACCTAACGGAAACCCCATTATTATAAAAAAACAATAATATAATAATTGGGAATTATTCACATCACTACTCTACATTGAAGCCACCCGTGGCGGCGTAAAATCCGTTTAACCCTCGGTCACAGATAATATAATACTAGTACAGATATCCCATCCCATACAAAGAATTGGTTCCCTGCTAACTCGGGCTAACCGTGCGGCTAAATTTTTACTATTTATACGACACTAGATGTCTATATCCAACAGATTACGTGCATACACATAAAATCAACAGATGGCGACACTTTATAACCGAATTTATTTATGTTAAAGAAATTATATTCTTCCCAAAAAATAGTAGGCATCTACACCGAACACCGACCATAAAGGGTAGGTATCGCTTATTGTCTCGGGCTCGGGCCACGTTTACTCGCTCAAGGTCACGCGCTTTACGAACGAAATATACACTTATTTTGACTGTTTGCTTCCGTATTTAACTAGCGCTCCGCCCCGGTTTCGCCCCGGGCTAAACAATTTTTTCCCGTATCTTAACAGAAGTTTACGGTATAGTGTTAAGTTTTTTGTTGATGGCTTTAATTACGTATACCTATAAAATAAAATGTTTTTTTTAATTATTCGTGAAACTATAATAAACATTTTTTTTGTTTTGTCAGTTCAAATTAACAAATAAGTATATTATACCTACCTAGCATCTATCAATTCAGTACCTACGAGATGAGTCGAATTAGAGTAATAATAATATTTTCTGACAATTCACATACCATCTGAAACCAGGCTTGGCACAGCACAACAAACAGAGCTCATCACACAAAGATTTGTCCTGAATGATAATCGAACCCATGACCCCCCAACTTAGTAGTTAAGAGTCACTAACCACTAGACCAACAGGCCAATCAGGAGTAAGTATAGCATTCTGTGGTATTCGTCCAACAGTCCCATGGTACTGGGTTCGAATCCCAGATTCATGTCCAATTTTTGAAATTTGTTTTTTGTAGATGGTTTTAATATCAGATAATATTTTTTTTAATTATTAGGAAAGATATAATAAAACTGTAATTATTAAGTATCAGTTCGAATTCACAAATAGGTAATTTTCTCACAGTAAGGATCGTCGATACCTTAGCACCGTACGGAGGTACCCGTATCCGGCCGAACCGGGTTGGAATCCCAACATCGGATACACTTTTTGTATTTTCTATTTGTTTAGTTTTTAAAATATTGAATCCCAACATAGGATACACTTTTTGTATTTGTTTAGTTTTTAAAATATTTATGATAATAAATCTTAAATTTTTGTTCATAATTTTGATAACGTAAGACATTTTTAAAGTTTTTTTGTTGAGAGAAAAAATATATATACCAGTATTATTTATTTTTAACCTAACTTTATATATTTTTATACCTAGTATGACCCAACAGTAAAATTTTAATTTATAAAAATCTAAAAATGCATACAGCGCCAGCGCCATTACTCACAAGTCACTCGCAAGTTTCAACTTCTTAGTAGTACAAAATACTGCCGCCAGGACTACGGCGACATTATTGAATTTTGAAAATATATAATTATAATTTTGTTTTATGAGCCCTCTATTTCATTTTCCTATGCTAGTAGGATTTCTTAAAATACGTACGTATATGTTTCAGGCTATATTTCTTCCAGGTTTGAATTTTACATAAACGTAAATAACAAATCGATATATGTAACTCCATCTATTGGTATTTATTCGTACTAATTTTGATTTGTTCCTGATGAGACCCCATGACTCGGTGTAATATAAATCGTGCAGCACGGACAGTCCACGACATGCTTTAATGAGAATGATCTCTAAAATAAATTATACTAAAGAGAAAAAATAACATAGTTTGATCATTAGTTTAAGACATTTTACAGTTATACCCTAGGCATATAGTTACTGGAAAGTTTAAGTATATCTATATATCTGAACATATTTATTTGTGTGGATATAGATATATCCACACAAATAAATATACCTAAAAAACAATACATATCTACAGGTCATGCATATGTTAATTTAATAATAATATGCTTTTGGTCAAATTTTGAAGAATATTTTTTGGTATAAATTGATATCCAGGATAAACTTTACTTGTCACATATAGATGACAGTTCACCAAAAAAATGAAAGCACCTTATGAAAATAATGAGTTATTTATTATTTGTTTTAGGTAACAATAGACAACTTGAGGAAACTTGATATTAACCCTGATGACGTGGTTGGTATTGGCATAACAAACCAAAGAGAAACTACTATAGCATGGAACTGTGTTACCGGACAACCACTGTACAGTGCCATTGGTAAGTTGTCTTATGCAATAAATATCCTCCTTGACAGATTAAGTCTAAAAATATTGCTGATTTTAAGATTTCAACAAAATGGGGATGACAAATTTATCTAGACCACATTTTTGTCATGTATTGATGACAGTAGCAGGGCACGCTATTGCTTGTCACATATAGATGATAGAAGCGTCCAAAAGATTAGGCAACCTTCAAATATAAATTTTTATTTAGGGATGCGTTTTGAAAGAAACGTATTCCTATTCCAGGGATAGTCCCTTCATAAAGCCCTGGTGTAAAAAATGGGTTGGCAACACGCAAGTAATACTTCTGGTATTGCAAGCGTCCATAGGCTACGGTAACTGCTTAACATCAGGCGGGCCTTATGCTTGTTTGCCAATGAAGTGGTATAAAAAAAATTCAACCATTTTTTAGATTTTTCTTATGTAAGTACTGACGTGGCAAGTAGTTACCATAGCGATTGAGCCATTTAAGTCATCCCCAAACTTAACACTAGGACTTTTTATTATGAGTAACTTCGTAGTAAAAAAAGGCAAATTGGCCTGGTGTGATCGTAATTTAGCTTACATGATTGCTTTTATTAAATTTCAGTATGGTTAGATGTAAGAACTTCAAAGATTGTGGATGAACTGGTTAAATCAAAAGGAGCACAATGTATTCATGCTGTTACGCAAACAAGTGGGCTTCCATTATCTACATACTTCTCATCTGTAAAGCTGAAATGGTTACTACAAAATGTACCGGCTGTAAAGAATGCCGTTAGGGCCGGAGAATGTATGGTTGGCACTGTAGACTCTTGGCTAATATGGGTAAGTTACATGATAATAATAACATTTGTAAGTTACTAGGTTTTTTAAACTCTCGTCAGCCGGTAGACTGGACACTAGAAAACGTGTATACATAAATCACGTGATACGATACAAATTACAAAACTTTACGTACGATACATAAGTTAAAACTTATTATTATCTCATTAGGAAATATAAAACATACATAGTTATTAGTCGGTATAAGCTCAAACACAGATACATACATACTATGAAAAAAAAACTGAAATAATGACTGCCTTGGTGGTCCAGAGGGCGCAGTATGCGCCTGCTGTGCACGAGGTTATTGGTTCGATTTCCGCACAGGACAAAACTTTGTGTGATCCACAAAGAGTTCTTCTGGGTCTGGGTGTAATTTGTGTCCGTTAATTGTATTAAAAAAAATCTCGTCGTCTGACTCGTACGTCGTGAGCGCAAGCCACTAGAAATTTACGCTTTATTATTATTATAAAGTGCCTGCAACACAGGGCTTGCTGCGCAGTGCCAGAGTACCTTAAAATTAAAATATTATTTTATTCTCTTTTCAGAATTTAACTGGTGGCCATCATGGTGGAGTTCATGTTACTGATGTCACAAATGCATCACGAACACAGCTCATGTCCTTGAGAAGTTTGCAATGGGATAAAGGGCTGTTACGGTTTTTCGACATACCAATAGAAATATTACCAAAGATTAAAAGTTCCGCTGAAATATATGGGTATATTTCATCAGGGCCACTTCTTGGCGTACCTATTGCTGGGGTCAGTTTTTATTGTTTTTACCTGACTACCTACAGCGAAGCTTATAGGAGGTTAATGTTATTCCTGTGTATGTAATTCTTAACTACGGATAAGGCCGGTGCCAGACATAAGTCTACAAAAATATAACCGCGATTGACTACGATTCTTGCTATTTCTTCTCATGGCTCTTCTCTTGTTAGCAAAGTTACCTTTATAATTTATAACCATCGTAAGTGGTTTTATGTATTTTTGAGTTTGAGTTAATGAACTAATTAGTATACAGTGACTTACCTGTTAAAATTCCAACATGAAAGTATGTATCTAAATTGATTTTATTTTTTACGTAACTTTTTTATTCTATCTGGCAGTTAGCTTGATTTTGTTTTATATACTAAAAAATAAAGAAAACTAAATATATAATTAAAAAATATTTTCTTGCTTTCTAAAGTTATAAAAAAATTGTATGTCTTGTTTTGCTACAATTTATAACGCTATATACTTGCAAAATGTAAATGGTTATGTCTGCCGCCGGCCTTATTTTATTGCCAAATTCATACATTTGAAAATTAATGTCTTTACTATTTTCCTCTTGTTTTATTCTATGTAGAATTTCTACTTTGTAACGCCTTTTTAAAATCACTACCTATTTTACGGATGAAATTCGTATAAAATACGTTTTATACTATTTATGACAGTGGCGTGTTGCATGCTTTCATATGATTCGTAATACTTATACTTATCACATTATCAGTACCAAACAGACTAATATCAATAATATTATTTATTTAGCAAATGTTTTGCTTGTTTCAATTAACTAAGATTCAAAAATGTTTAAGTGGCAATTGAGGAAATGACGCTTTTTTTACTGCGTCATGATTTTTATATAATGTAAATTAAATATTGATTGTTACAATTCAGTGTTTGGGGGACCAACAAGCAGCTCTCGTGGGACAAGGATGCATGCGATTTGGTCAAGTCAAGTGTACATTCGGCACTGGATGCTTCCTATTATACAATACAGGTTAACAGTTATTATTTTCTACATAATTTATACTAGACAGGTGTACTACTGAGTGTGAAAAAAAAGTCATGAAGACAATTGATAGTATTGCCATACCTGATTGTCCTCTCGAACATTTCTCATCTCAAATTAGGTGTTATAAGTGTTTTATTATAACATTGAATGTAAAAATTCTTTAATTAAAGTTACTAAGTATTTCTTATTTAATGATTCTTGAAGATTTCAAAAATAATTAAAAAACGTTATATTTTTTATAGGAGATTCAATTATACATTCAAATCAAGGTCTTCTAACTACAGTTGCCTATAAATTAGGGCAGGATGCACCGCCAGTTTATGCACTAGAGGGATCTGTTGCTGTTGCAGGTAAATATAAAATTCCAATATGTCATTTTTAAATGTGTAGTAGATAGATTTTAAACACCAAAGTACTACAAGTACAGTAAGTACAAGTACTATATAGTTTCTACTCTTTCAGCACTCTTAATAGAGAAAAGGAAAACCTTTGCTCAGCAGTATGCCCATCAATAAAAGGCTATTATATTATTATAATAATATTTTACGTAAATAGATTTTGTTCTTTCTAATTCATAGGAGATACATTGCAATGGCTACGAGATGGGTTAGAACTTATAAATGATGTAAAAGATACGGAGTCCCAGGCAGCAGAAGTCATTGATGATGACGAAGGCAGCATTTGTTTTGTGCCAGCATTTAATGGTTTATATTCTCCATATTGGAAGAAGGATGCCCGTGGGTAAGTAGACTAATGTCATACATTTGCGTATAGCTATTATGGCAATTAGGAGACGGTCTATATTTTAAACAGTGTTTTGTCGCTAGTATACGCGATAGCCTATGGATTCATAAACCGGCAAAGATTATTATTATAGTTATGCGTATAATATAATAATAGTAATTATCGCAACTGTCATGTATAGATGACGTTTCACTTGTTATGTATATATGACAACATGACCAGTATATACTGGTGCATATTACTGGTTATGCTGTTATCTGGCCCCAATTTTTGTCATTTATTGGTATACATGACCGGTATACATGAGCTACAATTTTGGCGCGGTCAAAAATGTAGAAATTTAAAAATAGCTGTACCTTCGCGGCCTAAGAAAAATAATAGTACTTAGTAGCAGTGCATCGTTTCCTCTTTTATATTTAAACTAAGGTGACAAATTAGCATACTATCCGCCTTATAGTAAGCAAGTGACATAGGCAACCCACGCAATTTCTACTCAATTTTAGCGCCGAATCTCGTGCTATGGCTACTATCCTTTAAAAAAAATCAGGATTATATAATGCCTGTAACTACAGACAACATAATTGAGAAGTGTAGAGTAGTATCTATTTTCGCAGAATAATGTGTGGCCTAAGTGGGAAAACGCGTCGTCAGCATATAGTGAGAGCAGCTTTAGAAGCGGTGTGCCATCAAACACGTACTGTTGCGACAGCCATGGAGGGTGATTGTGCATCGGTGCGGCGACTACTTGCAGACGGGGGAATGGCACAAAATACACTCCTTATGCAAATGCAAGCAGATATACTTGGTATCCCTGTGGTATGTACCATTCGTAATCGCACGCAATTTTGATATACTATAATTATTGACGAGTACTCATGCAACGCGTGTTACAAGCTCGACTTATGAAGCGTCTTTTGAAAATTAAAGCTTTGGCTACACCTGCGCGACTAAAGCGACTGCGAAGCGTGAGCGTTTGCCACGCGGCGGACGCTACCCATACTTTATCTATGGCGCTCTGTACACCTACGCGACCACAACACGGGACGGCCACGTCGGCAAAGCGGGATATTCTAATCTGTGGAGCGGGACGCACGCGTCTAGTAGTCAGATATGTGTACGTGCGAGTTATAAAGCTACCTCTTCCTTATCTATATATTAATACGAGTGATTGTTCACTAACAAATGAAGTTCGCGTTGCAGTCGCGCAAGTGTGCACGTTAGGTTCGCGTTGCAGACGCTCCCGCATCGCGTACCACTTCCCGCGTCGCGGTCGCGCAGGTTTGGCCGAAGCTTTAACGCGCGTCGTACCTATGTGATTTTAGCCTTGCGCTTTTTTTGGCGCTAAATTTATTAGGCATTTTACAGTGTCTTCATTATATATTTTGTGTAGGTAATTTATGTTTTCTAATTAAATCGGCAAACGTTACCTATGAACGCTTATAAAAAGTAACTATTTATACTTCATTTCTTGTTTATTGTGTATCAGATACGGCCATTGATGATGGAAAGTACAGCGCTTGGAGCGGCAATAGTAGCCGGACGTGCACTGAGAGTGTGGCCCACGAGTACGCCGAGTCCACCCGCCGACACGTTCCTACCTTCCATGTCTGCCGAAGGTAATCTATAATATAAATATGAAACGCTGAATGTGTTGCTAAGCGCAAATCTCGAGAACAGCTGAACCGATTTCTAATAATAAATATATATAGCTAATACTTTTTTGCTATGTTCGTTATGACACTAACGAACATAGCAAAAGAATAATTAGGAGAAGGTTCTTATAATTTAAAAAAATATGAAAGTTGAGCTGAAATTAGTTTTACCCGGGCGAAGTCGGAGCGGGCTACTAGTTGTAAATATAGTACGTTTGAATAATTACTGCTTCTAGACGATTATTAATCATATAGGTTTGTAAATTCTATTCTCAAATATTCTAAAAATTACCACCACAAAGTTGCTGGATTATTATACATATACTGTGACACTAGAATTAAATTAAGAACCAATTTAATATGTTATCCTTTGCTATGTTGGTGAGAAATAAACTATTTAAATATTTTTTATTTTTACGTTTCATTATTACAAATGCACTATTTATTTTTTATTATTGCTTTTTTTTTCACTGTCGTCTATAGACGACAGTGGACAAAAAAATGCAAAGAGCGTGATTTTACTTGTCGCGTATACGTGACGTGATTATGCAGTGATGCTCAAAATGTTTATGCGGTTTAATAATTTCAGAACGTGACATTAGACGTGTGCGATGGGAAGATGCACTTAGTCGATGTCTAGCTTGGGCGACAGACGGAAATGAAGAAAAAGAACAAATCAATCCAGGTAAATATCGACTTTTTAAAACCTTTAGTGAAAAATATCTCACACCTCTACCCTACTCGTTACTATCTTAAGTGAAATTTACATTAGTACTCATCTGGGATAGAACTATCACATCATGTGTACAAGTCGGGTACTTTCCCACTCGGCTACGATCGCTTATTAATAATTTTATTTTCTATTTTCTTTATGATAGGTACATTTTTGAATAGTTGTTGTTATTTAGGATCATATTTTGAAATTTAATTTTCTTTATACGCTTAATGCAAATTAGAATGCCTTTTTTGTTTCAGATGAAATAGACCGCACGACAACAGTTATACCACCAGGTCTGTTCTTCCTCGGTACGGCGCTTTTAGTAATCATTGCAGATAAATTAAAACCATGCTAATCAACGTGCGAACCCTAAAGCCATTGTAGAACAATTCTTGTACCTCCAAAGTTAGACATTAAAGTATTATTTTTATTCATAGTTGAATTGTTAATTAATTGTTGTCATAATAATTAAACATGTTACAAATATTTTGTATTTTTTATTCACAAAGAACTTAAGTATGAAAATTCATTTAAATTATGCATATAAATATCGAATATAAATTCAATCAGACCAACAATTACAAGTCTTGTGTGTTAAGTATTCATTTAGAGTAAAAGAATAGATGAAATAGACTAAGAAACTGTTCAGCTTGCAAATTTAAATTAAATATAGCTAGCTATATCATGACCCCCGATAAACATCATATTTGAAAACTAAGATAATAAGTTACTTTTGTTTGCTGGCTTGCAAACCCTGTAGCTCTAATGGTATAGCTAAACAATGAATCCTTTTTCTGATTTGATTTTCTTAAATACTTCCATCTATTCTTTTACACTGAGATATTTTGCAGAAATAATTTCAGCCTTTAATAACCGCTATAGGTCGTAATTTAACTGTTTTCTTGCTGATGCCCGCAGCATGACACGTGTTGACAACATCAGTAACATTTTTGTATGACTCTGGTGCCTCTTCCATTACCAATTTTGGTGAAGCAACTCTGATAGATATACCCAAATTTTCCAACTTTGATAGGACGTCTTTGTAGTCTAAGTTTCTCCTAGACTTCGCTCGAGATAGCGCCCGACCCTATAAAATAATTATATCATAAGACATACATTATATATTTTAAATAATATAAAAAGCTTATTTTTTCTTACTAAGCAAGTTTTATTTAGGGCTAGGAAAATACAGAAACTTGCACAGTGTAAATGAGCCTGTATTTATGGGCTGCGAGTTGACAATGTCGCTTTAAAGGAAGAATAAAAGATAGTCTGCCATCTACACTTGTCGCGTATAGACGACAGTAGTGTTGTCATCTATACGTGACAAGAGGAATCATGCTCTGTAAGCGTGCAATGCATTAAAAAAATATTTATTTATTTTATTTCATTAAACTTACTGCAAAAATATGTACAAAGACGGACTTAATGCCTTAGGCATTTTCTACCAGAAAACCTTAGGGTGATGCAGAGATATTAATGGCAGGTGTACTAACCAAATTACTTTATTGTAGGATTTAGAATTAATTATCTATTATGTAAATATCTCTATCATAATATACATACATAACTTATATAAAATAAATATCATATAATATATTATATATGATTAAAATATAAATAAATACATGTCTAAATATAAATATTCAATTTTGAAAATTGTAATGTTCAAGACGATTCTAACAACAAACCATTTAAAATTAATTCTGTCCACTTGTTTTTTAAATTTCCACCTATTCGAGGTCATCCTGATCTCGACAAGAAGTGCATTCCACAGAAGGATAGATTGCATAGGAAAAGAAGAATGAACAAGGGCAGATCTGTCAGGGGGACATGAAAGAAGATTGTTAGATGAACGTAAGTTAAATTATATAGAGAAAGATACATTTTGTAACCAGTATTTCGTTTATACGAATTTGTGACTGGCGTTAGGTCTATGCTGTGGTGTTCTAAAGGTTCATACATTGTTCGTACAACCAAAATTTAAGCTTTTTGTGCAACACAAAGTGTAAGTTTAAAAATATGTATTATACTTTCGAACAAATTTAATGCAGGAAACACCAAAATGTTCCTTAAATGCGACATTGCTAGCTCACAACTTAAAACAAAAATTCATAAGAACTTACAGCTCCGTGGCAAGTTGATCCAAATGTTTCAGTCATTCCCTGATGTGTCCCAGTCAACACGTAACTGCAGGTTCCCATGGTGCCACCAATAAGTACTGGCTGTCCAGTCAATTGGTAGTCCACTGGGATCAATGGATGATGTGGTGGGAATGCTCTGGTAGAACCCTAAAAACGTATCGAAAATTTTATTATTTATAAATATCCATTATTACGTAAAATACCGCGAAGCACAGAGCGTCGGATACGCCTAACGTCAGAAATATGCCAATATTTGTTTCTGATTAATTATCAATTTACATTTTTGACATGCTATTTAGTCAATTTTCAATTTCCTGTGTTCTTGATTTGAATTGCTATAAATTAGTCAATTTTCAATTTTCTGTGTTATTGATTTGAATGTAAGTTAATCCCTCACTCAGATACAAGGATTTTACACTCACTGCGTATATTATATACAGCAAAGGCATTTTTTAAAGATTCACAATTTGATTTGAACCATTTCTTACCTTTCGGTGAACCAAAAGTGTCTTCACTTTTCCATCAACAACATGCTCTTCAGTTTTAGCGATGTTATGTGACACATCATATATAACATGCATATCTAAATCATCTGGCGCCATTTTGAACTGTTTAGCAAATGCTTGACGAGTCAAGAAGGTCATTGAACTTCTGTTGACCCATGCAAAATTTGCAGCTGCTGCCATAGCCTTCAAGTAATCTTGCCCTTCTACAGAGTTTATCCTAGCACAAGCTAATTGTCTATCATTTGTTTCAATTTGATCCCTTTTCATAGCTTTTTCCATTTGGACTAGTGCATCAGTAGCTACCTGGTGACCAAAACCTCTGCTTCCAGAATGAATCATAACACAAACTTGTCCAAGTCTTTCAATGCCCATTTTCCCTGCAGCATATTTATCGTAGATTTCATCAACTACTTGTATTTCAGTATAATGATTGCCTGCACCAAGAGTACCCAGCTGTGGTAAACCCCTCTTCTTAGCACGGAGACTAACTTTAGATGGATCAGCATTGAGCATACGGCCATACTCCTCACAATGTTCTTTGTCTTCTGCCCAGACATAGCCTTCACGGAGTGACCAGTCCATACCCATTTCCAGTGCCTCCTCCAGATCTCTAGCATTCATAGGTATAATGCCTTTAGAGCCAACTCCTACTGGTATATGATCAAATAAGCTCTGGGTCAGTTGTTCCTGTAAATAATAAAATATTTGTATACAAAATGCATAGTTGCAGATATTAAAGCTGCCAGCCTCACTAACATAAACGCGAAAGTTACTCTGTCTGTTATTGGATCTTTTTGGTGGTATGTTGGGGCAGCGTGGGGCAGATATATAAATTTATATGTATATATAATATATAAATTTATATTTTCTCAGGTAACCTGATGCCCCACCATCAACACAAACTGAGTTCACACCATTTGCTACACCCAAACCACAATTGTTTATGTTTGATTATGTTACTACAGACATGTATTATGGTTGTGTAGTAACAATAAAGGTTTTATATTATTATAAATCATAAAACTCCACAAGAATGTAGTCATGTATGTCACTAGTGTTATCATATCTGTAATTTCTTTATAATCAATCACTTTTAAAAGAAGTTAAGTACAAATTATATAATAGCTTCTGCCATGATATGTTATGTAGATAAAAGTAGCCTGTAGCATTTAAATGTTAAGGCAGAAGAAACACTGCAGAGTGCAGAGTTTGAGAATGTAAACATGCAGTTCAATTTGAAAAGTGAAGTAAAGGTTTTAGGCAGCCCATAATAAGGTCAGCTCATTAACAAATGCTGTATCTTGTATAATCTTATGACACGCACTACTAAAAACATGCAAGTATTTTGCTCACACATGTGACACACAATGTTTTCTCTATCTCACTCCTTAGCTTTATAATATTACAAGCTGTTGCCCGCGGCTCCGTCCGTGGATGTCGGTTATCGCTGCAAAAAGTAGCCTATGTGTTATTCCAGACCATAATCTATCTGTGTGCCAAATTTCATCCAGATCCGTTCAGTAGTTTTTACGTGAAAGAGTATCAAACAAACATCCATCCATCCATTCTTACAAACTTTCACATTTATAATATTAGTAAGGATAGCCGGAGGGGGGATACAAGTTGTTGCAAGAACTTTTAATAAGTATATTATGATGAAATTATAAATGAAGTTATTACCTTAATTGGTTGAATGTCTTTTTCATGCAGATTAGTCCTAAGCAAGCGCACCCCACAGTTGATATCAAAGCCTACTCCACCAGGAGAAACTATTGATTTAGGATCAGCCATATCAAAAGCAGCCATATTGCCTGTAAAAAGTAAAAATCCTATTAGATACAGTCAGCAACATATCTGAAGTGTGTAGGTGGTACTCCTGATTTCCCTCTAAAGATAGTTGATCAGAAATTTGGCTGATTGTACTATTGACAAAGTTGGTGCTCCACCACTTATAGAATATTGATGCCTTTATTAAAAAAGTATGGTATAACAATGCACAATTGCACATGGTATACTTACTAGTATTCATTTACTAATGATTTTAACCCAATAAAATTAAAATATTTTGGAAAATTTTGCTGTAAAGATCAAATTTTTTTGTCTAAAAAGTTAGGAGTGGTTGAGCATCAATTTTGTGGATTGTACATAATTATATAAATATTGCTTTTGATTGCATCATAATTTGCAATAACAATAATGTTGCAAAATCTTTGTTAAACATAAAGTAGCTTTGTTTTGAAACAACAAAACAAAAGTACAATAATATATAGAAACCATTGTGGGAGGCCGATATCCACAGTAATAATAATATTAAATGACAATCATAATGCAATGAACTCTAAAAATCTAATTTGGCAAATACTTGCTACTTCTATTATTCATAAAAATGTAGTGGATAAAGCTCCTAATTCTGATTCAACCTGATCTCCAGTTCTGGCATGTGAAGATATGCATTTCCTTAAGTTGAAAAACTGGTTTCTATTTTTAACATTATTAAATTTTTAAAAAAAATCTTGATAACAATGTGTTAAGTGTAGCTAATTGACAAACAAAGTCTTTATATAAATTTGTTATATCTGTTTATATTATCCCAAAGATTTAACTTCAAGGAACTGTTTGGCACACATTTTGCAGACAGTTGTCTCTTGTGGTGTATCACATTTAAACTAGAATCCATCGGCTATAGTAACTGCTTACCATCAGGCGGACCGTATGCTTGTTTACCTCCTTGGTAGTATAAAAAAAAAGAATCAGTATTTTTGTAGTAGTAGATTTTGTTGCATCACTACTGACTATGAACCAATATAGAAATAAATGCTTACATAGTTCCTATATTTAAGGCTCGCCCAAATGTTTAAATTTAAAGCCCAAAAATTGAACCATGTAGGTATTAAAAAATCAGTGAAGTTTTGTAATAGCATGTGTTTAGCCTAAATTTTCTATATTTCAGGAGTACGTAGAGATGAGTACAGTAAAATAGGTTAATATAAATAAATAGAAAATCTTACCTATGGCAAAGCCATATCCCGAATGTACATCTGGCAAGCCAACAGACCGGCCAACAATACCGGGTAACGCCGCTACATTAGCTATTTGTTTCACGCCAGGCAGGAACCCTCCCGTCATACCCGGCCTACAGGCATTCTTCAATTCATCCAGCATCAATTTTTCAAGGGTACTGTTCACGTAAAACACACCTTCAACATTCATATTAGGTTGGAAACCCATTTTTATTTTCCAACAATATGGATTGATTTTTTCCAAGTACTTTAGTTCTTCATTATACTGGCGGACAACCATTTTTCAGGTCAATGACAAATCTTACTCAAATTTATTATAATTACAGTCGTAATTCTTATAAAGATTTACAGACTCAGTCAAGTTGGTCAGATTTAGTTTCAAGCTATCCACCACGGCATCGGCACGGCAAAACTATGACAATGTCTTATGTCATGTCAGTGTCGCGGTTGACAACCAATAGAATATAAACCACAGATTACTAAAGAGTGCTAAAAGCGAAAAAGCGCTACATGAATGTACTATTTAGTTAGACGACTATTATTATTTCAGCGCTACAAGCGAACTATAATTTATTTATTTAAACTCTTAAAAATACTTGTTGACAATTATTTTGCTCTACGCAGCTGCTCTATTTACTTCTAACTCGATGCAATTAACGGACGCAAATTACACCCAAACTCAGAACAATTCTATGTAAGTCACACAAAGTTTTGTCCTGTGTGGGAATCGAACCCACAGCCTCGTGCACAGCAGGCGCATACTGCGGCCATTGGACCACTAAAGCAGTCAAACTAGGTAAGTAACTTTGCCTAGGTGTTCTGTACAATACTAAATACGCTGGAGGTAATGTGTGTAAAGTAAAAGATGAGAGCAAGAAAGGAGAAGACGTGTCGGCATCAGCGTTTATGGGTGGTTATTTTTATAACCACATCAATGATGATAAACGAACCCTGACACGAAGGTTAAGGCAGGCCTCCGTCACTCCATGTACTTGCGCGCTATAATTACCTACGGCTCGTCGTACCACCGACGGACCAAATTCAATGCGGTTTTCGGAAGCGAAACGCACGCACGTTGTTCAATTTTAATCGTTCTATTAGTTTTTTCTACACTAAAATGTAATAACCCAGAATTTAGAAAGGGTAAGAAATTTATATAAAAATAAAACACGTACTTTTTAAAGATTTTTTTATTTTACCTACATACTGACCTTTATAATTATGTTTTAGATATATTGCACAGTCAACAATTTTAAACTACCACCTATAGTCAGAACATATTCACAATTCTCAATAAAATAGGCACAAATAGTTATTTATGTTAATTTAATTTTATCAAAGAGGCAGCCCCGCGATTGCTGTGGGATCGCGCAGTGCGAAGCAATCACAACTGTACGCTTGAGCATTTAGGCAGATTTTAGCATGCAGCGGTTGCTGACGCGACAGAGTAGGCTATTATAGCAGTAGGTATTGGTAATTTTCTTCTGAGTGAAGTATCTGTTACGTAGTAACTCTTTAGTAATCTGTGGTTAAGGGCTCATGTACACGTGTACACTCTGTGTGTCTTATCGTGTCTGTGGCAGATAGAACCAATTCATAACGTACGCCAAGAAATGAATTACTTATTTGCCTCTGTTACTGTCGCCGTGTGCGCACCAGCCTTGCAATCACTAGACGGGGCGACAGTTGCGTTGCCACTGGCGTCTGGCCTGGTTTACCAAAAGTCTCCCGACTGTCGCTATAGGCTCAAACTATCATGCTAACCCATAGACTTGACGTGACAGACAAATTAGTTGCGGAGACAAAATTGCTCAATGCTCATGCATGCTAAATAGTAATAGTACCTACTATTAGGTAACTAATATTATATCAAATCAAACGCTTAAAAGACTTGTGTTCATAGCAGTAAATTATATTTAAAAAATAACTTAAAATAACAAAAACATAGAGGTACCTACACCAAACCTAAGCAAATGTTGTCAAAGTGTCAAATTCTAAAAACTATTTCAAAATAAAAAAACATTAATTTCTGATTTTCAAAAAGATATTTCTCATTTGAGTTGAAAATATAAAAAGGAGTTTTGTAATATTATGGCAACGAAAGGTTCATTTGAAAATAACTATGACAAGTATACCCCCGAGGCAGCAACATCTATTTTAAATGTTGCGAACACTGGGGTATGTTGTTATTTATTTACTATTTAGGTAAAAATAAATGATCAACCAAACCGCAAATTCGATTATGATAATCTTCCTTGTCCACTAGAAGGCTTGCAATAGCAATCGTGACCCGTGCGAAGTATGCAGCAGCCACTTTTAAAAGTGGCTGCAGCATAGTTCGTTCAATTTTAATCATCTCACAGGGAATTATAAATATATTAATAATCGGTATGCTTATGGAGCATTTTCCTCCTCAAAAATCTCATAGTCTCCAAAACTGATTGCCAACTGCATTGCTTGCTATAACAACAAATAAAAACTAAATACATACCTTTTTTTGCAGATATCAGATAAATTCCAACGAAAATTGGACAAATATAATGAGATTAAAATAAAACTTCTTACAACAAGATTGGATAGAGAAATATTTTGTAATGGTACTGTATATACTGGCTCCGCTGGACTAGCAATGTATTATTTTATGCTTGGCATAAGGACTGTGGGTGAACTGGATAATTTGAAGGTAGAAAGCTGTGAATATTTATTGCACTTAAATTGTGTTGGATTGCCCTCCTAAAGTTTTGTCCTATTTAAGAATCAAACTCACAGCACAGTCATGTGTGGTAGGAGGTAGGGGAAAGAGAGGGTAAGGTTAGACCACCCATGCAGTAGAATTATTTATGTAGTTTAAATAATACAAGATCTATCATTTTTCAAAATCCTCCAGCCGAGCTGTGTGGGCACGCCCAAGCTGCTGTACATTTACTTGCAACATGTCATTCAAAGTTTACACATTACTATGACATATTTTTCATGATCAAAGATAGTAAAGGCTAATTTAAAAAAGAAATCAATATGGGTATCCCTTAAAAGGTTTTTGAGGGTGTTAAATATACACTTCAATTATTTAGTTTCTTAGTACCCTACACATACACCCTACCATAAAGTAAATACAGAATAAATTATAAACAGATGTGACAACCCTGCTATGATAAACCATAACTATGCATATTACTGTTACAGACTGCACTAGACTACATAAATATAGAGAACCTAAGCGGGCGCAGAATAAGCTTCTTATGTGGAGATGCTGGACCACTTGCTTTAGCAACAATTATATCATACAAGTTGGGAAGCAAGCGTCCGGAAGCCTTGCCTGATTATAAAACTTTAGCTTACAGGTATATATACCACTGTTTTTTATATACACAAAGACTCAAATCTAAACCGTTATATAAAAATTCTCACCTATAGAAAGTTACATATTATATAGTGAGTAACATAGGCTACATTTTATTTTAAAAAACTTTAAGGGATCCCTACAAAACTTTTTTTTTTTTCTTTTCTTTACTTTCCATCTGCGATCAGGCCTTAGCTATAATCAGATTTTATGTAGTTTTGTTGGCGTTTGAGATTTTGCACATCCTGTGATATGACATCTCTTTTGGGATACTGGTATATTCAGATTGTCGCTAGTTGTGGTCTTTTCAGACGGGATAGGCTATTATTGGTGTCAAGGAGCGCTGTGGCTAATTTGTTTTTATGCCTCTCGAGACGCTGTTTGTACGCGTCACTTGACTTTTTAATTACATCTTTGATGGTGGGCACCTCCAGATATTCGTGTACCTCAGTGTTTTTAATAAACCATGGTGCATTGCATATGACCTTTAGGATATTATTTTGAGAGCGCTGTAATATTTCTATGTTAGAGTGGCTTGCTGACCCCCAGAGTTCGATGCTGTATGTCCACACGGGTTTTATTACAGATTTATAGATTAGGATTTTATTTTCCAGGCTTAGCGAAGATTGTCTGCCAATTATCCAGTACAAGTCTCTTAATTTTTGGTTAATTTGTTCTCTTTTGGCCTTTATGTGATCTCTCCATGTCAGCTTTCTATCCAAGTGCATCCCTAGATATTTGACGCAACTTTGTGATGGTAAATTAACGCCGTCAAGTGTTACTGTGGGGCAGTCTTCTCGTTTTAGTGAGAAAGTCACGTGAATAGATTTTGTGGCACTGGTTTTGATTTTCCATTTTTTGAGCCAGGAATCTATCCGGGTTAAGTGCGCTTGCAGTTTATTGGATGCCATGGTGGGATCTTTATTGCAGGAAAGAACTGCTGTGTCATCTGCATATGTCGCCGTTGTCACTTCGTAGGCAGTAGGTATGTCAGCAGTAAAGACCGTGTATAGAATCGGGCCCAACACAGAACCCTGAGGTACACCAGCTTTAATTTCGCGGAAGGTGGATAGACAGTCTTCTGTCTTCACTTGGAATGCCCGTTGTTGCAGGTATGATTTTAAAAGCATTAAAGCTGTGTTTGGCAAGTATAATTTCAGTTTATACAAGAGCCCCATGTGCCACACCCTGTCAAAGGCCTGCTGTACGTCGAGAAACACTGCGGAACAATATTCTTTTCTCTCCATTGCTTGTCGGATCGTATATATATGATAGATAGATAGATATAAGCTACTCGGTGTATTTGTTCCGTTGTGCCATGCTGGGAGCGAAAGCCAAATTGGTGGTCAGGTCTTCTAGTATCGGTAACAGCCGTTTCAGAATTAGTTTCTCAAGTAACTTTGACAATGACGGTAGTAAACTAATTGGCCTGTATGAAGTTACTTCAGTGAGAGGCTTTCCGGGCTTTGCAATCATATTCATGATCGAGACTTTCCAAAGAAGTGGGAAATACTGAAGTCGTAATACTGCATTAAACAAAATCGTAAGCAACAGTATTCCTTTTTTTGGCAATTGCTTTAGTACCTCTGCAGTTATTAAATCAAAACCGGGCGCTTTTTTAAATTTTAGGTTTTTGATAGCATTCATAACTTCTGCGGGTGTTACATGTTGTAGCGGTAGTGACATTTGCTGATCGCTGTTTACAAAAGTATCAATTTTATCTTCCGGATTAACAATCTCATTGGGTTGGAATACCTTTTGTAGATGATCTGCAAATAACTCTGCTTTTTCTGTGGGGTTTCTAGCCCAATTCCCATTCGTTTTCCTTAGTGCAGATAGGTGTTCTTTAGGTCTTTTTTTTCTCTTTCTCCCTACAAAACTAAATCAATGTTTACCTGTGTGAAACCAGGACGTGCCACTAGTCTCAAACAATATACCTATGGATGCCCACCCTCCCAAACCTTTCATTTGTGGCTCTAAATTAAATCTCAATAAAAATAAGCTTCCTCCATACTGATTAGTGTTCAGTTTTATTCTATGCATGCAATAGATTATACAGAACATAATGATAAGAAAGAGATAGCTATAAGCTAAATGACAACAATTAGCCGCATGTAGGCAACAATTTCCATGTGATAGTGTGATTTCTATCTCTTTTATACTATAATATCAATGCATTTTGGTTTCACATTTCAGATTAATGTCTCTCTCTTCCTTATTAAACGAATCGCCAGATGAGATTTTGTATGGAAAGGCTGGATATCTATATGCATTACTGCTTGTTAATAAACACATTCAAGGAAAAGAAATAATTCCAGCTAAGCATATATGCAAGGTAGGTAAAGCTAGCTTTAAGGCACCAAATTAGCTATACAGATGCTGTGTGTTAAGTTGCTGTGGTACTAAAAATACTGACTTCTCTATCAATATTTTAATAAGAGAGTGTAGTAAAATCATATTTAGCTTGGACTTCATTTTATGGAGTAAATTGTATTATTAATTAGCGACCAGCATCAGGCCAGTGTTATCGATATTTTCATTCATAAAAAAGCATTCTTTTTTTTTTTAATCTGTAAAGAACAAAAAAAAACAGTTACATTTTTTGTGTCAAGTGATACTCTGTCATGCATTTGGAAATTGTTTTCGATTTATATCTATAGATTTATAAGTGTATAATTGTTTTATAATTTTTAGGTGATTGCCAGTATACTAAAATCTGGAAAACGATTTTCATTACGTATGAAATCCGATAGCCCATTATTGTGGCAATGGCATGAAAAAGTATATTTTGGAGCAGCTCACGGAATGGCTGGTATATTGTATATGTTATTACAGGTACAATTTATTAATGGTTTATCACAGACAAAATGTAAAATAGGTAGGTATAGTAAGTAAGCAGCTGTTCATTGAATTGTTAAAATGTTTTAATCCCTCTCCGATTCGTCAAATGCCATGATAATTAAGAAATAGCAACTCATATACCTATGTCCCACTGCTGGGCACGGATCTACTCTCTGCTATCTAGAAATCTGAGAAGGTTTAATAATAATAATAATAATAATATATTTATTTATCAGATCTACATCCATTATTTGTTAGTACACACTTATAACTATATTAGTAAACATATGTAAAATAAAACAAAGCATAAATAAAATAAATATACATACAAAACATTAAAATTTAGGCCTAAACTCACAAAAGTTGAAATGCCATGATGGATGAAGTCATTAGCTGGTGACAATTTAAGTTTTAAATTAATGCAAAAAATAGTAGTGTTCAACATTTTTACCAGAAGACATCCACTACGCCCGTTACCCATAGGGGTAGGCAGAGACTATGATAGTTAGATTTGGGTTCTTTTAATTTGGCCTTATTTTAGCACGTCATCTTTTGGTTGATGTATGTATGTTCGCCTAGGGTGGTTTCTACCGACACACCCTTTCTTAGACTAATAAAGTTGAAAATATTTCAGGCCCGTGCATACATAAATGTGGTTGATATAGATACTTATATAAAACCAACTATTGATTGGTTGTTAAGTCAGCGCTACTCAAATGGTAATTTCCCATCATCTTTGGGAAGTAGTCATGGAGACAAATTAGTACAATGGTGTCATGGAGCACCAGGATTTGTAGCACTGTGTACTATAGCTGCTCAGGTAAGTTTTTGTTTTTTTTTTAAGGCAACTTCCATGCTAGGGAACACATCAAGAGTTACTTTACAAACATACAATTAATGGACACAAAGTACACCTAGACTCGGAACAACCATTTATAGATCGCACAATTTTTTTGTTCCGTGTGGGAATCAAACGAGGCAGTGGCTTAAGTGGTTACCTTGCCATTTAGGCAAGGTAACCACTTAAGCTACTGAACCAACTGTGCAGTCTATTAATTATTGTTAAGAATTGCAAATATAGATGTCAATACAAATTGAACATTTCAAGTGATTACAAAAGTAAAATATCTAGTACATTACTGCACATTCAGTTAAATTAATAATTTTAACAAAAAATAACAGACTTCATTCAATGCGGCAAGTTGTAGAATTTTCAAAAACTTTAAAATCCAAAGTCTAACATATTTAAACAGGATAAGCTTTTATACAAACTCGTATCTCACTTGATCATTTACAGCTAAAGTGCATCTCATGACCAATCAAATAAGCCCAAACACGGGTAGATTATATTGTTTAATTATGGAATTCCGTTGCCTACCTTCCGGCTTTACCATCAGTTCAGTTCAATTGTACCATTTTCATTTGCTACATTACATTTTGCTTAGTAATATTTGCTTAACAACCTTAATCGAAACTTATCTAATCGCCATCCGTGAAATACTTATCATAACAACCAACCAAACCAAATGTATGTCCTCTCAGATAAAAAAATAATTTTCAAATCGGTTCATAAATGACGGAGTTCTGCGGTAACAAACATAAAAAAGTACATACAAATTGATCACCACCTCGTTTTTTAAGTCGGTTAAAAAATAAGTAGGTACTAAACCATACGCAGATACAGACTGGGAACCGCTTTTGTTTTATACTATGTAAAGATACAACAATAATTTTATTTCAGGCATTTGACGAATATAAATACATGAAAATTGCTAACCAGGCATGTGAACTGATATGGGAACGAGGTATCTGTACAAAGGGATACAGTCTTTGTCATGGAGTTAGCGGGAATGCTTATGCTTTCATACAAATGTATCAAAGTACAAAGGTTTGTTTATTTGTTTGATTACTGCCTGATGCGTAAATTACTGAATACCACAGTAAAAATAATGGCACCATACTAGCGAGCAAGCCCGACTGGAGAAGGGCCTTCACCTTACAGATGACCACAGGCAAATTACAAACAGCAGTGTAGTTGTGTTTCTGTATCGCATATACTCTCTCCAACTCTCATTTAGGGATGTGTTTTGAAAGAAATGTTTTCTATCCCAGGGATACTCCATCTTAAATCTTGGTGTAAAAAAATGGGTCGGCAATATGCAAATGATACCTCTCGTATTGCAAGCATCCATACGGCTACGGTAACTGCTTAACATCAGACGGGCCAAATACTTACACTACAATAAAAATAAGTATCTATATACAAGTGCAAGCAAGCGGTTATCCTGCACCTAAAAACCCTAAACTATGAAAGCACTGAAAACTCACTACATCCGACAAAGTAAACCTATACACAAATTGATATCGTCTACAACTATCGATCGATACGCCTACCCCTAGCCACCTGCACACATCTACACATAAACCCAAACACAGCTATCACATAACACACATACAATACCAGTACACTCCCACACACACACGGTCATACATATACATACTTCTCTGCATCCTATTCTCGTTAGAAATTTACAACATGTTATTATATTTACCTACTCACTTTCCATGAGGGGGAGCCTGGTGACCTGTGGCACAGGTTTTCGCAACCTATTTCAGGCACCAGTCCTTCGCAAATGAAAATAGTATCTATTCCATTATAGTTATAGTCTAGCCGTAAGTCTAATTTGTGAAAGGAAATAAACGAATTTTATTATTATTATTAATATCCACCCAAGTTGTTTAAAAAAAACTCGCATTGTAGTAATTTTGGCTCTCAACTCGTTTGACATGCGACAAATATTCAGGCCCAGTTCCCACATGAGCTAGACTCTTTTTGGATACATTTTAAGAGGATAGTGTTCCATACACGGTTTGTTAATCCTTAGTAAAAGAAATATTGACATCTTATCACAATTTTGTTCTATATTCCAGAAACCAATTCACCTGTACCGTGCATGCTGTTTCATGGAGTGGTGTGCAGTGGAACGTAGGGGCACAGAGTTACATAGCCCTGATAGACCAGCCTCCTTATTCGAAGGAATTGTTGGACGTATTTATTTATCTTCAGATCTTATGCATGTTTCGGACGCCAGATTTCCAGGCTATACTATATAATTCTAATCCAATTTATAGAGGGAAAGTCACCATACAAGCGACCTGGCCGAGAAAACCACAGCCAAATAACTACACACAGTGCTGTATTTGTGTTTCTGTGTGTGAGTACAGGTTGTGGTTAAGCGCCTATAAGCTACGTTAACTGCTTACCATAAGGTGGGCCTTTGCTTGTTTGCCACCTTAATATAAAAAGAAAATTATTTGACAATGTTATCAATGAAAGAAAATAGAATCATTGTAAAAATATTTAATAATATTTCAATTATACTTATACTACTACTTATATTACATTTATTAATATCACCCAGATTAAATTATTTCTTAATGTAAATAATGCTACCAGGCGGCAGTCCAACAGTAAGCTTCTATTATTATAGACATTTCGTTAAATACTAATTTGAACACATTATATAATAAAAATGAAAAATACACAAAAATTGGAAGTGTTGTTATTTAGCAAATATATAAGTAAATAAGTTTGCGTTTAAAGCAGTGTGCATTATATCCGCAGTTCGGTGGAATTTATACGACGTATATTATACGAATTGCGTTATTGGAGCTTACGCGGACGGGTCGTATATAATCCGCACTACTCTAAAGGCAAATTGTATTAAAAACTTCATTAATGACTCCTACACATATTCCAACTTTTTATACATATTACATATTTTCGTGTCGATACAAGCGCGATGCATATAATGAACCGTAGTGTATCGATGCAGCAGCGTGTTGCACAAGTTTGTGAATAGAAACTCCGTAATACGTGGTACACACTACGACTTGCGATGTTTTGCATCAATATGCAAAACATAAAAATGCGCGCGGTAGGTATAATGTGTAGTAGACATAACACATAAAAACACAATTAATTATGTATATGATTGTACATTACTAATAAGTATATAAATTTGGCCTAATGTTTTTCTACTCAAACATGGAACAGGTATTTTTAAACAATCGAGGTTTTTAACCAGATATAAGTTTTGTATTATGTGACAAAATGAAAGATTGTTTGTTGCAAAAAAATGCACATTGGATACCAAAATCAAATGTTCGGCTTAGCTCGAACATTTTGTAGGTTTTAGAACTAATAGATAAGAAAGTGGTCCAGTTTTCATTCCAAAAGAAACAAATGATTCAGGAAATGAATGAAAAATGTTTTGTCAAAGAGTAGTAGTAATAATATAAAGCTGAAGAGTTTGAAAATCGGGGAAAATATTCCAAATTACCACGCGGACGAAGTCGCGGGCGACCTCTAGTGACGAATAAAGGCTTAAAATTCTGAAACATAACAACATATCTACGGATGAACCTTGTCTATGGTGTTATGTGCATCAGCATTTATATAGTTTGCATAGAATAACAAGCTAAAAAATATAAATAAAAGCCCTATACAGAAAGGGCCCCAACCGATATGTGCGAAAAACATAATAACCAAAAAAATCTTAAAAAACTTGAGTCCATCACATTAATCTAAAACGTATCCATCCTAAAAAACGGAGTCCAGCACTTAAGTAAATCTAAAATCATCTACTGGAAGAAATATCATTACAGCTTACGTTACAGCACAAAAGTAATCAAGAAGATTCGTTAGTTTGTTACCATTTAATTACTCAACGGGATCTTAATGAATTTTGTCAAGGATATCTATACTAATTTTATATAGCTGAAGAGTTTGGTTGAACGCGCTAATCTCAGAAAGTACTGGTTCGATTAGAAAAAATCGTTCGATTAGAATATAAGTCATAATACAGTACTTTTGATGAAATTCTAGGTTTTTAAGAATATAGAATAATAAGGAAGGTTATCAAAGTAAATCTAAAGAATGCCTAATATTTATGTCAAAAATTTAGATTATTTTTCTTAAGAATGATTGTATTTGTAATAATGATTTGATATTTAATGTTGTTTTTAAAGGAAACACAATACAAATATATAAATTTTAAAGTAACACCAAACTAGGTTAGGAGTAATCGTCTCGTAATTTTGGTATTACAATACAATTTATTAACAAATTGAAAATTACATACTCATGGAAGACTTTTAAACACATATTTCATGGTTGCTGAGCATAGTACAATAATAATAATTGGAATTGATTTAGTCACTTCGGCTCGGTGTGTATGAGTAAGAAAAAATTTAAATGCTACTAAAACATTTTGAAGCTGGCCCCAAGTACGCTTCATTTTGACACATTCATACATTCAGTAAATACATTTTTTTAATATATTATATTTTATCATATGATATTTGGACGATTTATTTTATAAGCTACATATTACACATACTGGGGGTATGGAATACACTGCCGAAAACGAAATGGGCGCTAGTGCCGACTGTGCGTAGCTATTTAGCAGTGCGCACTCGCGCAGCTGACGCGTGTCCTTGACCGTTGACTCCGCGAGTCGAGTTACTTGTTATTAGCATATTTATTTTCGCAATTATAGTTTTATTTGAGTATTAAATCCTTTTAAAATCTCTAACACCGCTAATTATCGTTTTCGAAAGCGTTTACCTTAGTCGTAGTAAACAAATAAAATGGAGTTAGAGTGTGATCAAAGTTACCGATATATTTATTTGTACGTTGGTGTTGTGCGGCTGTCGGCGTCAGAGCGTGTCATAGCAGCGCGGCGCCGGCCTCGGCGCGCGAGTGCGGCAGCGGCGGCGCGGCGCGCCACGTGTTGTCGCGCGGGTCGTACAGCTCGACGCTGGCGAGCGTGGTGCGCGCGCGGTAGAAGGCTCGCTCGCGCGCACTCTCGCTGTCGCCGCCCGCCACCACGAGCACGCCCTCGGCCGCGCCCGCCGCGCATCCCGCTCGCGCTTCCTTCAAACTGGCCACTTCCTCCCAAATACCCTGAATACATTTCACTTACATTATCAACATACACTACCATTACGTTCATTTCAGAAAGGGTTTCGGTTCAGTAAGAACCAAAACTCACTCTCATTCACTTACTAATTCAAGTTAATGATAATTACTTGAATGGACTCGCTCTCATTATCTTACTCATTCAAGTGAACGATCCACTTACTCATTCTATTGAACGATTCACTTATGTACTTGAATGAGTAAGTGAACAAGTGACTTTTGTTTTTTTGGTGTGAATTAGAAAAAACCTATGTACAGCAATGAATTAATTAGTTTAATAATCCAATTACCTCATCGAAACTGTATCTTTCTACAGATGTAAGAACTGTCCGCCTCGGCGCGTTACCACCGATGACATATAAGTAGTTATCGAGAACGACAGCTGCCGCTTGACTGCGATCGTGATGCATCGGTGTCAGTGTATGCCATTTACGGGATGCAGGATGATAGCATAACAGATCTCTAGTATGTCTCCATGTATTTGTACATCCTCCAACTATATATATTAAACCTGATAAACAAAAAAGAAATTTAGGACCATAGAAATGAAAAATTTCTACAAAAAGTTGCCTGCCTGGGAAAGGATCTCCACCTTACAAAAAACTACAGCCAACATTATCTAACTACCCTCATTTGTGTATTATTGCAAGCGTCCATACGAAAACTTATAAAAGGTTCAAAAATTACATGTAACATACCTTTATAATTAATAACGCCCATTCCAAACCTAGGTTCTGGCATTCTTCCAACTAAAGTCCATTCATCAGCAATAGGATCGTATACTTCTACTGAAGATCCCATATCAGATCCAACCCAACCTCCAAAAGCGTATAAATTCCCATTCCAACCAGTAAGTCCAAATTCACACCGCGCTTCTTTCATCGGTGCAATGTTTGACCATTTGTCAGTCTGGAAAAATTACCACAACAACTAAGTTCCGATTGTGAAAATACTATTTTAAATATAAATTTTGGAATTGCAAACTATTATTATTATCACCTGTGGGTCATAAACTTCTCCATTGGCAAGTATTTGACTGCCTTGTTCGCCTCCGACAGCGTAAACTCGACCACCTAAAGTAGCTACACCTGGCTGAATTCTTGCGATTCCCATTGGTTCTAGATCTTCCCATTCCCTGTAGATAATTGTCGAGAATTTCAATAAAGTGTCAGTGTAAGAAAAACGATGAGCTGTAAGGTGGTTCAATTAACAATTTACTGCGTCCAAATGCGCTTGCATGAGCATTTATAGAAAATTACAATACAGGGCCATTAATAAAGTGTACATGACTTTTGTAAAAAATAAGATTATATTCCAGAATCTTCCTGCATATTACCTTAGGTCAATCTGTTTCATTATTAGCACTTATATGTGTAGTATCTTATCTTATCTTGTGACGGGGCTGTTCTTACGGCCAGCGCACTTCGACCTTTGGACCGACCATACCTACTATTCTGGCTAAAATTACCTTTTATGTAAATCAAATTTGAGCACTGTAGAAAGAATGTTATCGGTTGTTAGCGGTGGATGTGCAGCTTTGTCACGACATGACCCACCGGCTATCAGCAGGATACGTCGTGCGCGTCGTCTTGGTTCTACAGCCAGTGCTACAAGAGCTCCACGACCGGATTTCTATATAAAAAAAACATTCGCCATTACTTTCGTTTGCATGTTGCCGTTGTGCCTTTGATTTTGCATATATGAGAAAACATATTTCGGAATTGGAGACACAAATTATGCCTCTAATATTGCAAACGTTGATAAGCTATGGTACCAGTTTATTATACTGTTTAGATGACAAACTAGGGTACTGAGTGTTTTTATTTGGCTGTGATCTTTTGGATGGTAGAACACCTTTTCCAGTCAGCCCTGCTTGCTTTTGGTGGTCTCTTCGACAACTGGTTTGGTACCATAGACTATTAGTAGTCTATTAAGTGAGACCTTATTATATTCTTCGAAGGTATTAATTAGCCAATGGCTTTGAGATTGAGAGATAAAAAAAATTCTTACCATATCCTTACAAATAGTTCTTAAAGCTACGGCCAAAGATGGATCTTGTATATTTTTGATTGCTTCATCTAATACTTGTGGTGATATCAATGGAAGACGTATATGACTTAGGACCTCAAAACAATGACGTCTACGACATGCTGGGTCATTTTCTAACCATCTAAGTGCTGGATACAAAACCTGCAATTTTAAAAAGGAATAATTAACATTCAAATCAAAGGAAAAGGATCAAAACTTTATATTATATACCTATGTAAAGTATTAACACAATCATGTATTATCTATCTTCAAATTATCGGCTAGTTTACCTACACCAGCAGTGGTCACAAGCTGACTGTGTAACCTGGCCGAAACTTCAAGCAATCTGAAGGTGAATAATGCATAACTGCATAATATATAATTGTAATACCTTTAGTCTTTAAAGATCTAAAATGTAAGTACTACTTATTCACAATTCAGAATTACATGGATATTAAAGCAAACTTTATCATTATGTTTTTAGCTTGGTATTAACCAGCTTCTAAAATATTCGAACTCTACCAGTAAAGTACTTATTATTTATAGAAATAACATGATATTGTTAAAATATCTATAGGTTTTGTAAATTAAAAAGAACTAGTATGATGCTACTTTTGTGCTTGCTAAAGGTCTTTATAGATTGGGCCTATTTTTTGTAGATATAAGCTCGTTTTTGCACGGTCGTATATGAACGGATGGTACGACCCGCTTGATGGTTAGAGGTTTCAAATTTAGACGTTTTACAAGAGTGCTAGTTTTAGTGTTTAACAAACCAAACGTGCGTGTTTGGGCCTATTTTTTATGTTTGCATGAACCAGTACAATCAATCAGAAACTATATGGCGAGGTGTCTAACGCGCTTATAAGCGCAAAGCGCGTTAACAAACGTACAAAAACGAGCTGAAAGTAGCAAATCGCATATCTGAAACTACCTCAAACAGTTACCTACTATAGGTAGTTATTTTTTATAAGAGCGTATACGCACCAAAAATACGCCCAATCTTTAGACTTTAAACTAGGATCAAAACTTTTCTGTGAAAAAGTGAAGTAAATATTTCTTGTGATTTTGATTAATCTATTTGGAATGTTCACTATTCCGGGGGTGCTACTTTTAATTTTAGACTCAAACTCACACTCATTACAAACATTATCAAGCTGTGTATTCTTAAAGCTACTTGGCATGATAACATACCTGTGCTTCACTGTCAACTTTTAATTGTTCTGATGAAAGCAAAGTTATTAGCTGTGGTAATGGCAATTCTAAAAGCTCATCACCATTAGATACAATATTCCAGTTGGCTTGAACATGCTCTAGTGCCTCTTTAACCAACTCTATGCAGTTGTGAGCTTCTGCAAACCTAATTTGATGAAAGCAATTTGTATGTATTAGTGTAGGTATACTATAACATGATTAATACAAATAAAAATGGTTTGTCATTAGGTAATGGTAAATAGATTTTCTCTATATATAAATAAGGTTGAAATAGTTACCTAAATATTCCAAGAGCATTTGATGGATGTAGTTCTCGTCTTAAGAATTCCCCACAACCTGTCACTAGTTCTCTTAGTTGAAGCATATCAGCGGCAATTAATAAGTGTTGTACTGTACTTTTATCTATAAGTATTTCACCTTGAATAAAATAAAGAAGAATATTAGTTGCTTTTGGTTCCTAATTGTTTGTGTCAATCGTAAAATATTTAAGTAATTTTATTTATTACTTAGTTGCACTGCTAAGCAAAGGTCTCCCGCAAGATGTTTCACACATCTGTTTCAAGTTATTCAAGTAACATAAGCATATATAATAAAGTGGCCATTGGTACAACACTATAGTCTATTTCACATAGAATGGGTAGGTACTTTGACATTTGAAGATAAAAATGAATGAAAATGATTGAATCAATATCTACCAATCGGCTAATTGAATGATGAAGAACCTAGAGTACTCAATAGATAGGTTTTAATTTAATCTCCTATCATTTTCATTGATCTTTATCTCCAAATGTCAAATATCATAGTACCATGAAATAATATGTTTAACATAAATTGTACTGTGAAATAGGCAATGTTATATCACACTACATATTTAAATAATAAAATTATGTTTACCTGTATATATAAAATCTATGATCATAGGTAAGATATCTGGAGGTACACTTGGCAGTGCTACATATCCTTTTTGACTTTCCTTTAGACCAACATTGAACATAGCATCAAAATAGGCACAGCTAGCTGCAAGTACCACTCGATGTGCCTGTAATAATGTCAATAAAATGTCATTGTGCATTTTGATGGCAAACATTGTTAAAAGTTATTTTGTTGGGCCCATAATACAGCCCCATTTTGGCATTGCCATTTAGTGTGGCAGTGCTGTAAGTCTTCTGGGTATGTTTCCAGAAGACAGAGCAGAAATTCCATTATTTGTGAAATATGCTGTATACTGTGTATGAATAAACAACAAAAAAGGTTTTAAATAGATATGAACTTTCAAACATAGTTGTTAACTATAGTTTTCACATTTGGTGGTAATAACAGCTATTTATGAAAGCAACTATAATATCATACACTAGAATCTAAAAAGATTAGTCATAGCACAGAAAATGATTAGAGCGTGAAATCATAATTCTACGCCTGTCCAATTTTGGAATTATGGACCATGGTTGAAAGTTATGAATGACTAATGTTTCCTAAATAACTAGTCTTTGTGAAGCTCAAATTCAATTGTTCATCATACCTTAACTCTTGTTGGACCTGATACTAAATCTATGTCACAAAACCTTCCATCCCGTTTAAAATGGTGTAAATTCACAGATATTTTATTGGCGTAATCGCAACATTTATATGGGCGAGCTCCATCTTTACTTGAACATTTCTCATATGAATTTGTCGTCATATTAATTCTAGTATATTCAACGGCACATTAAATAGAAGAAGAAGGAACACAAGGTTTTAAGAAACTATTATTCTGCCATGCAGCAATGACTAATAACTAATTACTATCTCCTTTATTGTTAAAATTGTTTCGCCAGGAAACGTCAATGTCATTAATACTTCAGTTCTCATTACTAATGTCAATTGTCAGCCGTTGATGTCATTGTCAAGGAACTTATACCCAAGTGGAATGCGCACGGCTTATCGATTTTCGGTCCGACTGTTAGGGAGGATTGTGTCTCTTTCTATAGGGTGTCCATGCGATTGATCAATACCGGAATGTTTTGAAATTTCGGTTTATTTCTATGTAAAACAAATCTGGTTTTCAAATAAGGGTGTTGATAAATTTCTTTCTGACTATCGGGGGGCTCACCGTTCCTTTCTTTAGTGCGTCCATTCGACCGAAAAAAATCAAAATGTCTTGAAATTTGGCTTCATCTCTGTGCAAAACGCCGGCTTTCAATGATAAATATAGGATTTTATTAAAGAAGAGTAAAGGTACATTTATGTGCCTATGGGTGTCTTATGTTAGCAGCAAGCACGATATTGACGCTTAGAATATATATCTTTAAAGATGTGAAGGCTGTCACACACCTCCAACGAAAAGGGAGGATCCTCCGACCAGGCTAGGTGATCGTGCCTGGCGGGCCGCGGCCCAACGGTTAGTCGTTGGACGTTGTATATATACTGTCTGTGTAAACTTCGATATCGCGATTCAGCATGTCGAACATTTTGTTCTGCGGTTGCGTGTTTCTAGGGATAGTGACATCTGTGTTTTTTATGTGGAACTTAGTTGCTTGTTGTGGTGTTAATCTATTGGCCTGATAGATGACGCTACAAAGGTATTAAGGTAATAAAACTAATGAATATTGTGATCGTTTTTATTTCTTACTAGTTGTTGCCCACGGCTGCACCCGCGTGGATTTCGGTTATCGCTGTAAAAAGTATATATCGCCTATGCGTTATTCCAGACCATAATCTATCTCTGTGCCAAATTTCATCCAGATCCGTTCAGTAGTTTTACGTGAAAGAGTAACAAACATCCATCTATCCATACTTACAAACTTTCGCGTTTATAATATTTATATAATATTTTAAACGCAGTAGGATCTATAAAAAAACACAAAAGATAATATGGATTAACATTGACACGTTGACAGACCACCGAATGCTTCGTGATTTTACCTGGCACGGTATTGATCCAAAGCTGACATAGTCGATCACATTTTGGAAATCTACAAGCAATTAGAGAAATGTTGAACTTATTGTCCCCCTAATGTAAACAAAAGTTGTATTTGTTGATTTACAACGAATTATCTACTTACTTCAAAAAGGAAATGCCACAACCCGCAAAGGATTCACTTTTGCATCCTATTACACAACACGTTTTTACCCTTTTTATTTATAATTTTCTAAAATCGCAATATTAAGATTCCTAAATGATTTCGCTATGATAACATGTACGGCCATATTGTTTGAAAACAGAAATATTAGTTGCCATATAAATTGTTATAAATACTTCTAATAATTTAAAACTTATTATATATAAGTTGTTTTATAGTAGAAATAAGATTATAAATTTTTAACAATAATAAATCTATATTTACCTTCATGTTAAGAAATCCTTAGCTAAGAATTAGAACGTAAATATTTTTTATAAATAACATCTCCGGTAACTACCAATTGTAATATTTTCTACTAATTTTGTACTGGCATACTTGTTAGAAAGGGACACACTCCCTTCCGTTTGGCTATCATTCATCATGTGGACCGTTTTTCTCCCTGATAGTTCTGCGTACAATTTTGATCTTTATTTTCATGAGGACATGGTTTATTATGGAAATCGATATTTGTTGAAGTACTCAATCCATTAATATAAGATCCTTGGTCATTGTAGTTAAGGCATGGACAAAACTTTTTTCTTTTACTAATTTTAACTAGAAAAAGCAAGGAGATTTTAATAAGAACATAATAATCTCCGTTAAAAAAGGTCGGAATCAGAAGTTAAGTAAGAATATGAGGTAAATGCATAGAATTACGGTTTCTAACTCGTTGTTCTGAATGAACATGTAACAAGAAAATAAAGCAGTCTAGACTTTTTGGACTAGAAGTCAAGACATGGGTCAAAAAGCTTTTTTTGCTTGTCTTAAAAGACCATCTAGCTAACAACAATGCAATAAAACATATATGATAGGGTTTAATGTAGAAGTACCTATATTGAAAGTTTACCATTTTGTTTCAAATTACAAAACAATCAATCTCAAATAACTGACAATCCGTGACAGAGGTCAGTAAGATTTAGTCGAATAGAAAATAAATTACTAAATGTTTGACAATTGACATTTACAACTTTTGTAAGGTGAAACTACACTTTGATTTGATTTCATAATCAATTTTTAACCTTTTTGTGGAAAATTAAACAAACTGATTCAATTTTAGGGAAATAAATAAGAAAACCTAAAATAATGACCTCATTAGTAAGGCTTCGTCTATTGCCTATAAATCCTATAGTGCAGAGGTGTGTGTGGAACCATTGTAACAAAATTAGTCGTACTATTACAACTTCTGAAAAGAAGAGTGATAGCGCACCTGCAGCACCAGCAGCAACATGTAAAGACGAAGATAAAAACTGGGTGAGCTATGGGTTCGACTATACAAGCAAAACTGAGGATACAAACGCCCATCATGCTTCTTTCTTCTTCTCTGTGACACTATGCTTAGTATTTGGTGGATTTGCCTGGGCCTACGCTCCGGATACACTCAACAGAGACTGGACTCAGCGTGAAGCATTTTTAGAATTGCGTCGACGTGAAAAAGCTGGTGAACCACCTATTTCCCCACACTTTGTAAACCCAAGGCAAATCAAACTACCTAAAGACAACACAATTTGTGATGTTGAGATCATTATTTAAATATTTAAGAATTGCCTATACCTTTAATGTAGGCATATATTATATGAGTAGTAAAAGCTAAAAATATTACTTTCTTTTATTGTTTTGATTAGTCCCTTTGATGATGTGGAACTGTGAAAATCAATTTATCCTATTTAATGATTTTGAGAATGGTCTACCTTAAACTTATGTTATAATGGAACTTGTGGTATATTTTTAATAACAAAAGAGCAGCTTTGTCACAGTACAATTAATTGATTAAAACTCTTGACTGCTGGTAGACTAGACACAACACAAAAACCATTGGACATCATAGACTATCTTTGGTTTGCTGATAGTATAGTGACTTTATAAACATTAAAATAATAGCCAATTTGAATTTCCAAAATAATAAAACAGTATGTGTTAAAAGTAAAAGTAAAAAAAAAGCATATTTCCTTTTGGATGTTCTTTTAGCAACATGTGTATTAGACCTGGTAAACCAAATCAGTTCAAAAAATATCCAACTCGCAGATGAATTAACTTTTTTGTAATAATGATAATCACATTTGTTCCATTTTTAACAAGGTGTTATTTATATTTATTATGTGCTTATTGTATCAACAAAAACAGATGATTGCCTTTCATACTGTAATTTAATTAAACTATTATTTATTCACAAATCCACAAATAATACCTGGAGAAATAAAACATGATCATCTATAACACCACTAGTAATAATCTCCAGATAACTTTGTAAATACCTGAATTATGTAAAATAAAAGTCAATGCATTGTTATAAAAAGTTTTTTATTTATGTTTACAAATAATAAGTAGGTATATATTATTTACTACAGCCTTCTAAAACTGTCACCAAGAAAAGTATATTTATATAGTCTATTTCACATAGCATGGGTATTGTGACATTTAACATTTTACGATGAAGATGATAGAAAATAATTAAATCAATCTCTAACCAATTAGTTAATCAAATGAGCAAGAGCCAAGAGTATTAAATCTATAGGTTTTAATTTAATCGTCTATCACTTTCATTGCAATTCATCTTCAAATGTCAAACATCACGGTACCCATGCTATATGAAATATACTATAGCCATTTTGCATTGCAAATTTCATGTAAGATTACAAAAAATTAGGTAATCTGATGGAACAGTCGACTACTATGGAGTTACAGAAGTGTGACGTCATAAAACAGCAGAGTATTCTTATCAATTTTAAAATGCTTAAACTTCGTATTTTTTAAGCAAGTTATGTTTTGTTTTCCCTTTGCAACGTAATTTTGTGTCCATTTCGTTTTAGCCCTTTCCCTGCTATTACTGTTGTTCTCGACCCTTGTCGAGGTCGTTTTTATCGGCAGGTATATGGATCACACTCGTACTTTGGTAGGTACAGTCGTTAATTGTTTACTGTAGGCCTATTTGACATGTTCAGTGAAGTAGCAAAACGCGATTACGATTCTTCTGTGCTCACGGTCACTCTCGGTCTGGGGGCTCGTGGCATTTGCCTATAATGCCACCCTGTTGTTACGCCACTGGTGGTTTAATTGAAGTTAGAATAATATATAATGAATTATTTTTATACTCTGTACCTACTCATCCCATTGACCCATCCACAGGTCAAAATATAGCTTGGGCTTACCTACTTACAAGCTACCGAATTATTTTCGTAATGCTTCCTATTATCACAATATAAGAACATCAACCATGATTTGAGGTAGGGCACCATATTAGCGAGCAAACCCAGCTGGGGAAGGAGCTCCACCTTACAGAAGACATCAAATAACTACACACAGCGGTGAAGTTATGTTCCTGTGCGTGAATACAGGTATCCAGAGATCATTTAGGGATACGTTTTAAAATATACGTTGTCCTATCCCTGGTATACCTACTGTTAAAAAATTTGGTGTTCAACACGCAAGTAATACCTCTGGTATTGCAAGCGTCCATAGGCTACGGGAACTGCTTAACATCAGGCGGGCAAGCTTGTTTGCCACCCAGTTATTAGAAAAAAAGTCTATGTCATTCTATAACATGGTGGTTGACTTCATACTACTATCAAAACATTAGACACACATTAGGTACACATAATTATTATTATAATGTTAGCAGTACCTAGTATACATACGTATTCTGCCCAGACACAAGTACTTAATTCTTTTGTTATACTTTACTAGCGACCCTCCCTAGCGTCGCTTTATTTTATTCTGAATTTCTCTTTATTACTATGCATAAGTATTATATTATTATACCTACCTACTTGCATAATTATAAACCTTTCTTTAGGTATTTATTGCTGAAAACTGCATTAAAATCCGTTGCATAGTTTTAAAGATCTAAGCGTAGGTACAGACAGCGTTTGTTAATAAGCGATATATAAAAAGTTGAGAAGAATTGGTTGCAATGCAAGTCAGGAAAGGGAAAATGCACCCATTGTCCCTCTCACCCTGGATACGGGCCTTATACTATGTAAAGATTCCTAAACCGCGGTTATAAGCACTAATTTTCTTCCAGCAGCAGCTGCATAAGCTCTGTCACCTGCAGCAGCTATTGAATTAATGCATCCGCCAAGGTTTATTTCTCCAGCTGCTTCTAGTTTGTTACCAGTTATCTTCCATCTCCGGACATTGCCATCCCAACCTCCTGTCCAAACGTCACTGCCACTGGTTGCTATAGTTGTGACAATCATGTCACTTACCTGGTGATAAAACAATATGGTGAACTTCCTTACTGTAAGTAATGGTCTATGAACACAAGGAGTTTATTACCCCTACTAGGACTACCAAATTTTATATCTAAGGGTAGGAAAGTCCTCGTTCACTTATACTCTGTATTATAATATCTGTGATATAGGACTCATACATATTTTAGTTTTAGAAGAGATAGGGTACCACAGATCTTCGACTGGGCGCCGATAGTGCGAAAGCGTCACTGACTAAACCCAACAAGTTTTTGGGTCAGTCACACGCAGGTACTACCTACACCAGACTACAAGATACAAGTATAGGTAAATTGGATACTGGGTTGGAAGAGTTCATGTTTGCCGCCTAGGGACTCAAGGGAGTTTAAAAAAAGAATAATTAAATACAGCATACCTTAACTTCATCTAGTTTTTGAAAAACTGTGTCAATAGTAGCGTCGTGGAGACACATGTTGTTGCCGTTCCTAGATATAAATATAAGCTTGTTTCCTGTTATTTGCAGAGGTGCACGACCTTCTATGTTATGACGAGTCATGAAACGAGTTTTTGAATCCTCTGTAAAAGTAAATATTAATATTAAGTAACACCCAGGATCCGATAACCGATGGGGAAAAGGGTTCTCGAGTGGCGACCACGTTCAGAAAAACTCAACCTGGGACAAACTCCCACCAGGTGAACAGAGGTCCTGGTCAGACCTGCAGGTTGCTATTTTTTTTTTTTTTTTTTATACTACCAAGTAGGCAAACAAGCATACGGCCCGCCTGATGGTAAGCAGTTACCGTAGCCTATGGACGCTTGCAACACCAGAGGTATCACTCGCGCGTTGCCGACCCTTTAGAAACCTTATAACTCCTTTCTTGAAGAACCCCATGCTATAGTCTCTCGGGAAAACCTCGGCAGGAAGCTCATTCCACAACTTAATCGTACGTGGGAGGAAATTCCTCTGAAACCGCACAGTGCGGCACGATAAAGGTTCTAAAATGTGTGGATGAACTCCCTGTCGGTGGCGGGAGGTGCGTTGATAAAATGTGGCCGTGGGCATCATATCAAACAATTCCTCGGAACACAGCCCGTTGTACAGGCGGTAGAACACACACAAGGAGGCAAAGTCTCTCCTTAAACTAAGTGGATCAATACCGCCTGTGAACTTGGGATCGTCAACAATCCTCACAGCGCGCCTTTGGATCGAGTCAAAAGGTCCAAGCTGGTATCCATGCTATTCTAAAATACACACTATAATACTGTCGGAGCCACAAACATTTAAACAACTTTACAAGCTTTTGCAACTAGACAATCCAAGAAAAATAAAGACGGCATTAAAATTACCAAAACTTCGATGTAAGTTTTGCAAGCTAGTGGAGCTTTAGTTGAGTATATTTTGTTGCAACAATGCAACCTCTTACCTGGTTTAATTTCAGTGACGGTGATGTAAAGATCGCGAACAGTAAATAAATAGGGTAAACTGAACCACAGGTCTTTGACTTCTTCTAATACATTGTATGTGGCTTTCATAACATTGTTTTCATAGACTATAATCTGAAAATGTAAGTGTTAAGGTATTTAAATTAGGTATTGATATAATTTTAACAAAAAAAAAACCGACTTCAGTACGGCAAGTTGTAAAATTTTCAAATATTTGTTTGTTACAATCGAATAAAATCGACTGAGCGTCGGGCTGAACACAGGTCAAATAGGTATTAAAAGCAATATTTAATCTGTGCAATCCGCGCTCAATTCATTCACGTCATTATTTCTTATTAATAGTTGCTTAGCAACAATAACCGAAACTTATCTAATCGCCTTCAGTAAAATACTTATTATTGAAAAGTTCAGATGGCCATCTGTGGTCTTCTTCATCAGTTTTACTTCACCAAATTACACTTTCTGAATGTAAATGATTGATTAGTTGTTAAAAATATTGAAATTGCTATATGTGTGCCTATAACTTTTGAGGAGTTCCCTCAATTCCTCATGGATCCCATCATCAGAACTTTCTTTTGATGATAATGGGACCAAACTGAAAGTATGTCCAGTCAGACAAAAAAAGAATTTTTCAAATCGGTCCATAAATGACGGAGATATGCGGTAACAAACATTAAAAAAAAAAAAATACACACGAATTGATAACCTCCTCTTTTTGAAGTCGGTTAATAAATATTAAATAGGTAACTAGTAAGGTACCTCCATATCACCGGAGTCATTGTGTCCAGTAGGTACCTGCCTATCTATCTAAGTATAGGTATTAAAAATAAAGGTACACCACAGCTCTTCTTAACCCTTTGGGGAAAAGAAGGGTAGGTACTATAGGTATCTTAGTGTAATTTATCAAGAATATTCTATTCTGTTAAATTCGTCCATACACAGAGAGAAGAATGAGAAAAAGGAAGCCCCTCTAAATCTAAGCAACTGTTCAAAACTCGAGTAGCACGAAGAATATAGACTAAAAAGAACTGGCAGGATTTTCTAAAGAACTTTCCTTTTTCAAAATTCCAATCGTTTCCATTTCGTTTGAAATAATCCGCGGGGTCAAAGATGTTTTTAAACTTTTTATCGTTTTAGAGAAAAGAAAAAATTGGGTAAGTACCTACTTTCCGTGCTCTACGGTTCCTAGTTAAAATGGAAATGCTTTTTCCGGGCTCTGTAGTATGGCACCTGCCATAATCCAATAACCCCACGCACAAGATAAAATACTTACATTACCATCTTCGTCTCCAGCATAAACACTTGTACCGAATACATGCAGTGCGCCTACATCAGCACCAGTAGATGGCAGTTCAGTGATCTTCTGGCCCGAACGAGACCACACTTTGATCCCTCCGTCATTAGATGAGGAGTATAAGTAATTATTACCGGATGCTAGAGCAAATGGCTGTACGGTATGGGCTGGCCAAGAATCCTTGGGTTGCAGTTTAGCATCAAATGACTGAAAAAAAAACATCATTGTTTATTATAACTTTATTTTTTTTATACTACTTGGGTGGCAAACAAGCATAGGGCCCGCCTTATAGAGAGCAGTTACCGTAACCTATAGACGCTTGCAATACTAGAGATATCACTTGCGTGTTGCCGACCCATTTTAAGTACCAGGGCTATAAGATGAAGTATCCCTGGGATAGGAAAACGCGTTCCTTTCAAAACGCATACCTAAATGAGCGCTGGAGACCTGTTCTCACACACAGTAACACAACTACACCACTGTGTGTAATTATTTGGCTGTGGTTTTCTGTAAGGTGGAGGTCCCTCACACTACCACATTGTGGTGCAGTTGTTTTCTAGTGCGTGATATTATAAAAAATTGTAGGTACATTTTTTTGCATTTACCTATTACAAGCCTATCCGCCGCAATCGATTTTAAAATATTAAATGCAAGTAAATAGAAGATAATATGAAATACTAGCGGCACCTCCTTCCAGGGGTAGACATTTATTTAGTTTTCGAAGGAATTTCAATAAAATAAAGCTTATTTTAACCGCTGATGATGTAGCTTTCTAATGGTAAAAGAATTTTTAACATCAGTCACGTCATTTTTTAAGTTAAATCGTAACAAACAAATAAAATATCAAATCTTTCTACTTTATAACATTAGTTTAGATAAATATATTTAATAATAATATTATTTATTTACAGGAACAATATACATGCTTTTACACTAATCACAATAAATAATAATAATTATTATTTATTTACTTCTAATAAGAAATTGTAGTATTTATCTTAACTAATATTATAAAGTAGAAAGTCCGTGTGGTGACGGTTTAAGAATACCTACAAATGTCACCCACCACCCCTCTCCATCCCGAGGGTGTCGTAAGAGTCGACTAAGGGAGTACCTAAGTCAGGCAGACAATATCCACTGCAAGAGAGGGAAACCTCGAAACAAAACCCGACCCGTATGGCTAGCGTGGTATAGTAGGCTAATATCCCTCCAAGTGTATAAAGGAGTCCCATGGCCAGCAGTCGGACGTTTATGGGTTGAGATGGTTATGATGATGATAATAGTAAGTACCTAAGTAAGAATAATACAGATATAATAGTAACTACAACTTACTTTTATGCTTCCATCTTCACTACCAAGAAACAAATCGTTGTCATACACCAGTACAGATGGCTCTGATTCTAGTTTAATCTCAGCTTCGATTTTTAATGACATTATAGTAAATAGCAGACCGTTCGTATGCAACAACACCGATTGTGTTAGTGGCAGTTCAATGCAGTGTGTTATACACGAAAGCTGTAGAGTTGCAGATAAAAATAAACCAATATGGCGGCGTTCAGTGATCTTAAGAAACTTTCCATACGAAAATAACGATTCTAGATCAATCTTACACTTTCCAGATCGAAAATGTGTGTTAAATAAAGCAGTGAGACTCAATTATGTCAAAATAATGCAGCCAAGACTGTTTACAATGAAACAGTGAAGTTATGTTCTTGTTTGTTGGATTAAGTGATCTTTTTTTAGTGTTTGACGAAATCAAAACATTTTTGTTTTTGTTTTCGTTTGACTGCCTTGATGATCCAGTGGCCGCAGTATGCGCCTCCTGTGCACGAGGTTGTGCATTCGATTCCCACACAGGACAAAACTTTGTGTGACCCGCAAAGAATTGTTCTGACTCTGGGTGTAATTTGTGTAGGTACCTACGTTATTTGTATGTTTGTAAAGTCCTCCGCGACACAGAGCTTGTTCTCTAATGTAGGAGTTGTCCTTAAAAGCAAATTAAAATAAACAATCGAATGCAAATATATTTTTTGTGTCTAAGTACCTACTTTGTTTTGTACGTAACTTTTATGTTAGTTAGTATGTAACTAACATACTTCAATATTAACACATGCCTACGTACCTAAAGTGCTCTTAACCGAATAGCATAACTGAATTCCTTGTAAGAGAAGTCCAATATATTTTATTGACCCGGTAATCGAACCATCTTGTGATCAGCAGTCGAACTCAACTACCACAAGACTAACGTGGCAGTTTCGATATAAGTACCTACCTACTGTAAATAACAAAGGGAAAGGCTTTGGCTCTATTGATAGAAAGCAGACTCCATCTATAATATATTTTATTGCAATAAAAATTGCAGTGACGTAACAAAATTATACATAGGTAGGTACTTAAGTATTTTATATAATAAAAGAAGTGTTAGACACTTATTACCTACTGCATTTATTGAAATGTAAAATCTAATGATGTGCGGTAGAAAAATAACACTCATAAACATTATTGGAAATTTATGACAGGTGCACATTATAGCTGGTTAGCGGTGGGCCGCAACGTAACGTAGAACGTTATAGACAGGCCGGGCCATATTGTAAAGCCCAACAAACAAAAGCTCAAATCTATTTCATTAGCCTGCTGGTCTAGTGGTTAGTGACCCTAATGCTAAATCGGAGGTCGTGGGTTCGATTCCCACACGGGACTAAACTTTGTGTGATTCGTATATGTGTTTCAAGTCTGGGTGTAAGTTATTTCTGTCAGTGAATTGTATGTTTGTAAAATTCTCTGCAAGATAGGGCTTGTTCCCTGTGTGGGGGAGTGTGTCTTTTAAAAAAAGAGCAATGTTACTACAGTGCCCTTCAAACCTAATATGGTACCTAATAATGTCTTTCAGTCATCCTGAACGATCTCGGTCACAACAACTTACCACAACGGGGACTAGCTAACTGAAAAACTGGTTAGGTATTTGAAAGATCCAAGAAAATTCCATTTTCATATCTAGTTATGAAATTTTGGTTACGAATACGAAAGTAGAGGAAGGGAAAAAAATCATCGAGCCAAATTTATAATGTGACCTTTATTGCATATAAAGAGGTTTGATATTACAATAAATTACTTTTCAAGATCATCCGGTATCTATTATACCGGATGCAATGTTGATCAAAGCAGCAGGCAGCAGACCTATAATATGTGTCAACCTGCACTTAATTTTTGCACATATAGTACTTAGGTGGTCTTAAAGTATTGTGTTAGTGACCTATTTCTTTTAATATTTATAAGCAGAAAAAAAAGAAAATTTGGATTTTCTTGACACATTACTTTTTACATAATAAAATTTGCAACGATCATATACGAAACTTATGCAGACTGCACTAATGCAATGTGTTGCAGTCCGGCCCGCCCGCCGTGATGTGCGCGAGCCTTTAATATATAACATTAGCCAGTGGAAAGTAGATCTGTGTACCAATTCTAGTGGCAATAAAACACGCGTAACTCATATTAATTTAACATTCTTCGATAGTAACCAGCTACGCAATAGTACGGGAGTGAAATAATCCAAGTATTTCCATTGTTTCTTATGCAATGTCATTGGCCATCATTCAAAACAATGGAAAAGATGTGTGACATTAAAAAAATATGGCGCTGATGACCTAAAACTTCGGACTGGATTAAAGATTTTTTTTTAATACTTCGTAGGTGCCGAAATCGCCTAATGGTAAGCAGTACCGTAAAATCATTTAACTCCAGGGTTTTGTGTTATGGGTAATCCTGAAATAGAAAAAAAAAAAATTTAAATGGTCCCTTAAATGGGCACTAGAGACCTGCAGCGACCGCTTGCACTAGACACAAGATGTGCGTGCGATGCACAACTGCCATATCGTACATAGGTACATACGGATCATACTGTGGTGTAGTTGTACAACCGCTGTGTGTATTTTTTTGGCTGTAGGATTCTAAGGGTGGAGGTCTTTCTCCAATCAGGCTTCCTCGGCTGTATGGTCTCGCGCCCTACTTATCTTAAAATTGTTTAGTTTGTCACCTCGCTCGCCGTTTTGCGCTGTGCGTCGAGCGGCATGTTGTGGGTTCAATTCCATACAGCACGGGACCAAAACTCTATAAATTAGTTCGAGTTTAGATGTACCTACAAAGTTTAGAAGTTTAGTGTGTCAAACCGCAAATGTACAATCTGCGGTTTGACACACAAAAGAAAGTTTTTATTTGTGTCACGTCTTGACGTAATTTCATTTGTCAAGTTTTTTAAAACTTAAAAATCTATGTTAAGTAGTATGGTTGCCGTTAGTCCCCGCGTTAATTTAACCAAACAAGAGAGATAGGTCACTATACAAGCGAGCAATCCTGATTGGGGCAGGACCTTACAAAAACAAAGCCCGATTACTAAACTACTTAGTTGCTTTCTAGTGTTCATTTAGGAGTGCGTTTTGTAAAGAAACGTTTTCCTATTGTATAAGTAGGCACATAAAATATAAACAGCATCTCATCCTTTGACTCCAAAGAGGTATAAACAGAGATGCATGAGACCATGAGACCCATGTTTCGCTATTCCAATGAAACACGAACCCCGTACTAATACTGAGAATTTTCATTCGGAAAAACGCTACTGGACGACGCGGCAATGTAAAGAATGATCAGCGGAAACTTATCTACTTACCACGAGACCAATGACACAGTAAGTATTTTAAACAGCATGCATACATTGTTTGAAAACAATCCTAGATTACGGAAGCGTCTATTGACCACATTTGTACAACCCGTGAAAGTGAAAATGTTAAATTGCTAACATATAATAGAGCCGTGAGACGGTTCATACTATTGTATACTTATTGAGGAGACCCAGTGATTGTTCTTTATTACATAACAATATACCAACATACGTTAATGTATTTGTACCAACTTGCATGGTGTCTAATGTGAGATTTGTTATGAAGAAAGGAAAACATTATGCGAAAGTGTAACGCCCTAAAAAAACATTTGACCCGCAGTTAAGAGTTACTTGTAACGTACGTGATGTTACGTATTATGGCCTTAGAGGCTCTTGAATCCTCTTGAAGAAGGTCTATGAATAAATAAATAAAATTTTAAAAGGCATAAATTTACTGAATTAGGTACAGATTGAAGTCGGCAAGTGTTCCCTCGGTTCCGCCAAGACATAAAAATAGTAAACAGCTTTTATCATTGATTTTTGTAGTTTATTCGTTTTTACTCATCTAACCTTATCTTGTTTCATAATCGTTCAACGTTACTTAGGTACCTAACTACACTACTTACATTGAAAGCTCTAAGGAGCCCAAACGATCCAGGGCTAAATTGTTTCGTTATAAAGATCCTATAGCTACCTTCTGAATTCTTCATAACACCCTAAATACAGCCTTACAGATATCGTCTTTCGTCGTGGAGTTCGTATGGCCTCCTTCCTACTGCATCCTTATTCCCAAGGCCGTACCATGACGTCTTTATAACAATTAATTTTCGTTCAATGACAACCTTACGGCTTGGTAGGTAACAAAGTTGACATCTTAGGAATTTCAAGATCAAAAATAAACCGCTATATGAACTAATCATCATATTGAAGCAGCTAGACATTATATTGAATCGGATAAATTCAAGGAAAATAAGGGAAATATCGTCTTCTATCAAACCGCAATTAGGTGATGAAACCTTTTTTATTAAAAAAATAAACTTGTGTGAGAATTTGTGATAGGTACTTCCTGAGAACAGTATTTAGACCATTTCTGTTGAATGGTATATTATCTAAGTATGGGAATTTGGATATTTGTGGTTAGATAATGTCCTCCTAACCGAGTTTCAGTCATAGCGGCTAATCTTAACGGAGACTACTTAAACTAGATATTAGGGTGCAGTAGGAGACATTATTGCCTCACTCTCTCATAGAATGGTAGCCTGACCGTGAAAGGCTTTTTGCTTTATGTGCTTTCTGAGGCATGGAGGTGGTCAACACCGCCAAATTCCAATCTATGGTCATTTATCTCTTTTCTATCAAGAGAGTGAGAGAGAGAGAGAGAGAGGAAGGAGAAGAGGATTTAGGCCTTAACCCACACACGTTGGCCTTATGCGGGTTGGTTGGTTTTAAAAATTTCTTCTAAGACATGTGAGTTTTCTCATGATGTTTACCTTCACCGTTAGCTATAGTAGACACCTAAATCATTTAATTAGTAGGTAGGTACCTACGTACTTACCTAAAATTTTCCTAACCTAAGTTTTACATCGGTACTAGCCTTCTCTTTTCTGTGGTACCATCACCCGGAATCGAGCTCATACCTCGCGTGAGTCGGTTACTTACCACCCGGATACCACCGCTCTGACAGCGAGAATATTTTCCGAAAAATGAGTAAAAACAGTTTTAGGTTAAACTAGTAATATTTCGTAAATGTGTGATTGTAGCTTTATCACAGAATATCGTGAATGACCAGTTTCCCTCTTGGCACTATCTAGGTCGTAGTTTCTACAAGGCAATCGTGAATATGTATTACAGATTTTATTATTATTTGTCACCTTTTGAACCCAGATTTCATACATATTGTTGCATGTCTAAAATAGTATGTAAGTTTATGTAAGACTGCAATGTTTCTCCAATGCATTTTGATTAGCAATGAATGTACTATTTCATAATATTTTCAGTGTACACAGGTGGTTCTTACAATCCCTTCTAATGAAAATTAAACACCTGCCAGACAATACCAAGTTTTAGCCGCTAGCCGATAACAATAATACTTACTTACCCAATTAAATTTTCTGCATAAATTTAAATGTAGCATACAAATGCCAAATGCCATAGGCAATCTAGCCTGATAACCTTTGGGTGAGAGAAAACGCAAGAATAGTTCTATATATATATGTAGGTATACATTTAGTAGTAGAGATTATAAGTACGAATAGTAAAAATCATTGATCAGTTGGATCAAAATCTAAACGACTCGTGTTTTTCAACCCTTTCGCTGTCCCAAGTTAGACATAATAGAAAATTATATGTTATGATTCATAGGACAGGTATTATAGTGCACAAGTGTGAACGCAAACACAGGTTTACTTTTTATTCCATCAGTCTCATAGTCATTTTTATCATCAATTTTCAAACGTCATCTATTGTGAATTTGTTGACATAAAAGTTCAAGTATCCATTTTTGGTCCAAACTAGGAATTAAACCCAGGATCCCGTGATCATCAGTCAAAAAAAATAACGCCAAAGAACTAGTATTTATGGAAAATACAGCATTTCCGATGCAACTATGCGACGCGGCGAGACACTCAGACAAGAAAAACCTCAAGCGGAACCAAACTGTGTAATCCTTGTACAATGTATATTTATGAAACGTATTATTGCACAACATTAGACTATTAAGTAATCCCGTCGTCTATATTGTATGTAATTCACATGTTTTCCTTTTTAGCACTCAACTAATCACGTTCACCCTATGGATGTGTGGACGTGTGGAACTCTTATTAACACCTTTCGTAAGAGAATTCTACTGACAAAATTTTCATTCGACGTAGGTATGCAAGTCATAATTAGTTATGAAAACAATGTGACACTTAGTAAAGAATATTTACTGTCGAATATTGTTTGGTTTCAGTTTCAAGTCTTCGTATACTGTACTAATATTTGTAGTACCTAGTATACCTATGTATATCTTGTAATAAATGAAGTTCAGTGTTTCTATTGAGCAACTCGAACAGTCCGGCGATAATTTTCTTCTTCTTTTAATTCTAATGGCAATCAACTGACGAAATGTTTGCTATAATTATATGCTGCATGCTTAATTCCTGTATTAAATATACTTTTAATCAATTTAGTGTTGGTACAGTATCGTCATTATAATATTAGGTATTCCAAATTTCTAGCTGCCTGCCGAAGCCTTACTATGAGTAAGTACACTGAGTAGGTACCTAATAGATTTCTAATTCTTAAAGATTTTGAACATACAAATTCCAGTGAATAAGTATTATTTTATTTTAGTCTATGAATACATATGTATGTATATTATCGGACAGACCAAATGTCGTGGAAATCCTTGGAGGAGACCTATATCCATCAGTGGACGTGTGGATGTATGTATGTCACCTCCTATAGAGTGTTTAGGTTGAGATGTTAATGACTATGAGAAAGTACGTATAATTGGCTCAAAAAATCATGAGTACACAGAATATGTAAACAGTTTCTGAACTGTGTAACAATTTTGATCACAAATATATCTAAACCTCAAAAGACAAAAAAAGCTAAAATAAAACAGATACATTAATTATTATAAAACATTTTAATCATATAAAAATAATATATTTACAAACATTCACATCAATTTGATGTATAATAAACGTTAAGATGCAGTACAGTGTGGCGAAGCCAGCGTGCCTCCCGTCACAACGTTCGGCCGCCTTCTATAGGTTCTTCTTCAGATCAATATCACAGCAAAGACACAAAATTAAATGTCCTGCTAAGGAAGAAAGGCACTGAATAAACTTTATACAAACTATGCAAAAAACGCATCACCGGTACCTAACAAGTTTTCATGGTACCTACCAGTGATGCGTTTTTCCCGTACTTTAGTGTTATGCAGTTGTGCCTTTCTTCGTTAGCTGGGCAAAATAATGCTCTAATAACATGCAGATTATAAAAACGTCATAATCGCATCACATTTGAACGAAACAACATATTTTGATGCGATTATTTCGCTTTTTGCAGTTACCTAGTAGAGAATAATATGAAACTTATTGAAATTTGTACCTATACAGAATAATAGACTGCCTTAATGAATTGCTTTTATATAACTTTGGTCTAACTAGAATAAAATCTAAATTAATAAACCGTAGTGTTTGATAGTAGGCCTAAAGAAGAGGGTCAAGTAGTGAGGGTCAGCTGGTTGTGTCATCGTCCAGAGTTGCAACTTAAGGAGCACCGTATTCTGATGAGGGTGCTGAGGCGGGAGGTCCGTATTCAGGTTTGGGCTGAGCGGCTGGGTAACCCTCTTGTTTCTGAAATAGACGAAAACGATTATTAACATTTTTTAAGGATCATTAAAGGATGAAAGGAAAATAATGTTGCGCGAATCAGTTCGAAATACATCAGGAAAGTTAGGTAGGTACCAATTTTACTAATTTAACAAATTTTGTTCAATTTTATTGCACTATTATCAATTATTGTTACTGTTTATGTAAAATGATTAAGTATGACAAGTTTAACAGATAACTCTTCTCTTGCCTTAAAAATAAAAAAAGCAAAGTAACACTTTTAATACTTTAGCTATAGGTACAAGGTAAGAATTGTGCATAAGTACATAAAAATAAAGTTTATATCAAAAATAATTGTTTTAGAATAATTAGTTGTGTATCTACCTATTTACTTTGCTATTTGCACGATTTTTACAGCGGTTTATATGTTTTTACACGATTATATTTACTAATGATTTGATTTTGAAAACTCTTTCATTAAGTATGTTGAAAAAATTAAAAATATGCTAGCAAAACGAATAGGTACACAAGCAAAAATGCGGACGGATATTTTTAGTGTACTTAACATACTTAATTATATAATTATGTTATCTAATTGCAACTTTGTTTACAATAAAGAGTTATCTATCTTTATATGTAAACTTAAACCAAAGATCAAAAGTTATTCTTTTACACAATAATTATTAACTTTTATGCAAAGTAGGAGGAAAATACAGTACCTTAGATATATCCTACTACTTTGCGTAGTAAGTAATTACATTTATGGTACCATATTATATTATCTGTGGTACTTACTACTACTCGTATAAAATGTGAAAGTTGTAAATACTTAGGTAATTATATTTTTTTATTTTAATTAACTTATGGACCGTTTAAAAATCCGCACTTCCTAATTATAATATTCTGCTCCTTATTATGAAGTTGTATTTGTAAAGAAATGTGGCAAGACATATGTATGTTTACGATTACTTAGTGATATATTTTCTTTTTTAAAGGCATCTTCCACACTAGGAACAAGCCTTGTTCCGCTAAATACTAAAGTACCTACATCCAAACTCGGAACAAACATTTAAAGATTATATAAAGTTGGTTTTCTTGCCGGAATCGAACGAAATGAGGTACTAGGATAAATTGAGCTTCCTATTAGTGAAAATAAATAAGAATTGAATAAAAAGTTTCAAGAGATTACCTAAATTCAAAGTTATAAATATTTTTCTCTCATAATATGACTGTCAAATATAGCTTTTTTTAAATTAAATAATTTGTTCATATGATATTGAAAAAGAGTTAATTGATGTGTTACAATAATATCTAATATTTAGTAATAATGTGTAAGTAGACGCATGTGTGACGCAACCAAAATATAAGTAGTAGTGTAGGTAGGTACCTATCATACCATTCAATAGAACCTTTCAACTATTGAATTATATAAGTAATAATTTCTCTAATTGAGACTTGATTGACTGGATATATTTAGTATAACTCCTTTCCTTTATTGAGACAAGTATAATTACATGGTATGCATCGTATGGGGCATGTAGTTCTTATTAAAATAAATAAAAAAAGCCCATCGTTACGTGCCTATCTTGTTGTTAAATACAAGAATATGTTGGTTATATGGATAACGATTCGACGTGGGATTTGAAGGCGTAATATGAAAATACTATTTTATATTTATAGGTTATTTACAGGTTCACTTGCGACAATTCATGTAACTGCTAAAACGGAATCGACGTATTTTTTCTAAGATGGCAAACAATCAATTAATAATCTAATTCCTTTAATTTTAAAGTCTTATTAGATAACGGTACGTACTTATATGATTGCGCCTAGCAAGATCAAATGGCCTCCAAAGGTCTCGCTGTGTTTTTATAAAATGGTTAGCTATCTTCGGATGGATTGACCTCAGCAAGGTTGCTCAACATCGCAGATTTATCGACCCGTGCGGTAATTACTTAGCTACAAGCCCCTCACGACCTAGATAAACCTACATTTAAACTCCATTTAAACTTGTTGCGTGTATATCGCCTCTACATGTTACCATAACATAATAATGCTCCATACACTTTCGTTTGCAGCTTTGTTTTGATTTTGGAATGGCTCGCCAATTATAAAGCTATTTGTATGAAATATGTGTTATTACGTGGTGTTTACATTACGTAAAAATGGTGGGAACACTCATGAGTTAAACTACATCGTATGATGATGCATAATGTACTTATTTACATACGTGTAGTGTACACACATGTCATTTAAATAAGTTACGGCTACGCACTATTTAATGTATTTGGAGATAAAATACTTATAAGTATAGAAGAATAAGCGAACAGTAACTTTCCTTTAACTTCCTATAATTTTTATTTTAATATTTTAAAATATTTCATTAAAAATTACAGACTTTCCTTAAGCAAGCTTTTCAAATTTTCAATAGAAAACGGCTAATAGCAATAGCCCTTTTCCATTAAAAATTTGAAAAATATTTTCTTAGTAACCAAAAGTAAAATATAAAAATACCCTTCGGGCTACGAAAGGTTACATCAAAATGGTTAAAAAATCACAATGAAGAGTGAAGGCATGAATGGCGTGGTTCAGGAAAAAAACTACTTATAAATGCATACGTTATGATAAGTAAGATAATTTTACGACAATAGTAATACGAAGAAGGAAGTTTTGAGATTTAATAAATAAGTACATCGCATAAGTAGTTTAGTAGTGTTAGGAGAGGCCTATGTGCAGCAGTGGACTGCGATAGGCTGATTGATGATGATGATGATGATAAGTAGTTTGGGATCTTAATTGTTCTTATCTCCTCAATCATCAATTCCATCTAGGCTGGTACTTTAGGAATTCAAAGTTAGAATATTCCGTCTTATTTTGTGAGTTATTTGATTCTATTAGGATTGAATGTAAAAATATTTCTGACTCTAGTTCATATGGCAATTACCTGCTTAAATGCATACTCAATAGAAAAAAAACGTATAATGATCTCTTGGCAATTTTAACCTCTCGGTTTCAAATAGCGTAAGTGCCAGTCATTAGATACAATTATATACTAAAGTAAATAGAAATCAATTGCCACGTTTTTTTACCGAGAGCGTAAAATGTAACTTATCTAGCAAAAAAAGATAACGATAGAAGAACATTTACCTAATGCAATGTTATTGCGTTAGTATAAAATACGGGTTATGTCGGAATACAGTGGCATCCTCAGTTGCGTTAATGTAATGATGATAGCAGGTGCATACATGAGTTAGGTCTCAGATAATGCCATATAATACTTCCTAGATCGTTCTAGGAAACGTTTATGCGCACTTTCACGAGGCAGTGCATCGCATCCTCAAGTCATCACCAACAGACGTGACGCCGTATAACGTGAATATATAATTAAAAATCAAGAACCGTGAAATATAATGGGTGTACCTATTTAATGCAATCTCTTTTCTTATGTTTTAAATGGTAATAATAGTACAATGTTATGGTGGTGAATTAAGCAATGGGTAATTTATGAAGTAAGACGTTTGCCTATTTCATTTGAAGTAATTTATTTTAATTTATTTTGGAACAATTGTTCAACACACTATAACAGCCTAATTTCGGTTAGCCAGTTTGCCGGGTCATAAATAAATTAGGCATGCGATGGCTATTAGATAAAATATATTAATTTAAAACATGCATAACTGGCGCCGTACTATGACATATTTATAGCAATTGGTTTTTATTCTTAATTTAAAATTTGCAAACGTCATACGGCCTCTATAAATAACTAAGTAAGTTTACATGTAAGATAACTATATTTATTTACACTAACTACTAATCCGATTTTAAAAATGATTTCACTAATAGGTTCATATTATCCCTGCAGCTAAAGGCTATTTTGATCGATATAACACGAGAGCGAAAGTAGGTAAAAAAAATTATTAATTGGACAAAAAATGAACAGCCCCATAGACAACTGGCAAAAACGGTAAGATAGAGATTTGAAGTAAGTTTACGACGTACGAAACTTGTTATTGGCGTTTTTTGATATATGTATTATCATATTTGTTTTGAAGCTGTAAGCTCCCCAAATAAAATAAAATAAAGTAATATCTTAAAATTATGTCAAATCCCATACATTTGCTATCTTTTCTTTTGCTGTGCTGTCCAAGCTTTTTTTCATTATCACGTCTTTTGGTATGCTCTATATTTTGTTGCATAATCAGAAAAAAAACGTAGCATTACGCTTTTTTCACAAGAGGGGAGGCAGAATTGTATTAGACCTAAGACCGGATCAATCCCGGAGTTATATATAGCACTTTAGCCGTACGCACTAATACTAAAGAGGCAGTAATTCTTTAATGAATGATTTTTTACTTTATCATCATCGAGATGATGATAAAATGAGTCTGATGACGTTAAAGAAACAATAGATCTCAAATATACGTAATGAATAATAGATGTATAATCTATAATTATGACATTTTTAATTTTGCATAAATCGCACAAACCGTTTTCGTTTATGTCTTTCTTTAGGCGATAATTAAAATGTTTAATATTTTACTTTTTTGCTTATAATAAATAATCCTAAACGTTTTATATAGGCAATTTACTATTAAATTAAATCTATATTATATAGGTACAACTTCATGAGTAAATTTTAAAAAAGTACCCCAGAAACGTGAAATATCTTTTAGGTTTGACAAGAAGTTATAGAATGTTTAGGTACATTCTATATCTTCTTGTCAAACCTGAAAGATTTTTCACGTTTCTGGGGTACTTTTTTTGAACTATCCCAATTGAGCTTTTAAATATAGGTAAGTACATTAAAATCAGACTATGCGTTTAGCACAAGAATGCCTTAGATACAGAACATAAATTTATAACACCACTCTGTTTACGCCGAGGGTTAAAAAACTATTAATTTACTGACCATAACAAATTGATGTCTGTCAGAGATCACATCTCGCGATAAGGGGAAGTACCATGAAGTTCTTATAGCGATTAATTTTAAATCTTAATGAAAAATTCGTAAGATGACAACTTTATGTCCTAGCTTTAAGGTTGTCATGTATCATTGTACTAAATTCAAATTAAGATCGAAAATAAATCGCTATACATACGTCACAGTACGGCCTAATATCGCCCATTTGAAATACTCTTATTTAAATATGTTTCTCTTTAGTTTAATAAAATGTCAAGTACAATATAATACTTATGTTATTTTTTGTATATTTTTGCTAAGTACCTACCTATACATACAAATACCAATTAAAAATATATTTACACGTTAAATACTTGCAACATAGTTTGACCGTTGTCGAACAAGTTTTATATTAGAGCAAGAAAATCTAAAATTGTTTTATGAACACTAGAAAGAACATTGTATATCTGTCATAAAAAAAAAATTATGTTACCTGTGTCTTATATCTGATGAAGTAAACTTCAGGTTTGGAAGGCTGCGTGGGCGCGGCTGTTGGGATGACAATGTCAGGCTGCTCCTCAGGTTTCTTCACCAACACGTAGACAAGAGTCTTCTCCTCGTTCTGAGGCTGTACTGGAATTATGGGGGCGGTAGGAGTAGGCGGCGTCGGCGCCTTGATGAACACTATCTTATAATGTTTCTGGGGAGGAGGCACGTAGATTTGCTTGCGAGGTGCTGGTATATCATTGTCTGGAGGTGGGACGTGCACGTACACATGTTTGTGTACTATGGGCTGTTGAGGAGGTCCGTACACTGGCGCTGGAGGTCCGTACGACGATGAAGGAGCTCTGTAGGATGGCGCGGGGGCACCGTATGATGATGGAGGCTCTGGCCTTGCAACCACGCAGGCTACAACCACCGCCATCACCAGAGATCGAAGTACCTGCACATATAGACGCAAATCAGCTATCACATGATAAATTATACTTTTTTATACTACTTCGGTGGTAAACAAGCCTACGACCCGCCTGATGGTAAGCGATTACCGTAGCCTATGGACGCTTGCTATACCAGAGGTATCACTAGCGTGTTGCCAACCCAAAAAAACAACACCCCGGTTTTGTGATGGAGTAGGTATCCCTGGGAAAGGCCAACGCATCCCTAAATGAGCGCTGGAAACCTGTATTCACACACAGGAACACCGCTGTGTATAATTAGTAATCAGATAAACTTAAATCACTGGTACACTATTATGGCACTCTTGAAGAGTGTGAAGGATTCACTATGATATTTCACCAGGTCACTAGGTAGGTTGGAGTTTAATCCTGGGCACGGACACCTACCGTTTTGTCACACATTCTGGGCACGCGATTAGACGCAGCTAGACAGTGTAATGTCCAGTGCCCAGGCATTACCTGTGTTTATAACAGTTGTACGCTCCATATCCGGGGGTGGGGGCACTTTCGATGGTTCACATACGTTTCGCAATATGATGGTGCTCACGCGCCGCCCTCCTACTGACGACGCATCAACTAACGTGCTCGAGGGCACACATTCCGCTGCAGATCCTCGATAGTATATATTCTAAGAATGCGATATGACCTTTTTTTTCTATTTAAGTATAAGTTGTATTAATTAGTTTTTAAAATCTTAAATTTCCTCACTGTAACTTATTATTTTGTAACATAGTAATAAGTGAAAACGTTGTGGACTGTAATTTAAATGCTTTGTATTGTAATTTACTGTAATATACAAAGTACACTTGTTTGTTTCCCAAATAAAATAAAATAAGTTTGTATATCGAATATTTATTTGAATATTGTTTTTTTTTTATCGACTAAATACATATATTTAACAGTTTTTTATTATAAATCCAAATATTTTTAGGATAAGTAATCAATTTTTTTTTACTTTGACACTGCAAACAGTCAGACTAACATATTATTTACCCTTAGTACCTACTAAAACTACTATGTTATTACTTATTGATTTAGAAATAGACCTATGAAGCCGGCGAAATTTATAAATATTTTATTAAGGTATCTAATATCATTAAGGTAATGCTAGGAAAATGTTTAAAAATACATTTACCTACTTATATTTACGTTTAATTTTTTCTCATACAAATTACGTAAAATTTAGGCACTTTTTTAAAAGGATATTATTACAATCTTATAATGATTATGTCACTTGCGTGCGAAAAAGCCGTAGGTTGTAATATTATAATTTAAGTGTCATTTAGACATCACATTATGGACCAAATATCCGGTGTTTTAATTCGGTTAATGGCTTAAAATAATTATTGTAACTGAAGTAACAAAAAGGGTTTTTGAAATTTAATAGGGTTAAACAGGGGGCCGTGGCGCGGACATAGGGGATTGAAGATTAGAAATCCTATAGGTCATAATGTTGTTTATAATGACAGAAACATATTTAGTATATAATATCCCACTGAACCTTCCTCACTGGCTTGAGAATAGACCTAGTCAGAGGAGGTTTGATTCTTTGTGCGATGTTTATCGATGTTGTTATAAAGACAACTCCCGCACTAGGGAACAATCCATGTGTTTCGGGACACACACATAAGCTTATTATTATGAAACAAATTTTTTTTACATCCGCGTTGTAAATCTCAGAAAATGCTTGAGGCATTATGTCTAACTTTGTACAGTAAGTGTAGAATTTAAATAAATAAATAAAATAAATTTCATCGACACAAATTACATCCAGACTAGGAACAAAAACGTATGAATTACACAAAGTTTTGTCCCGTATGACGACCTCCGGCTTAGACATCTGCGTCTCTAACCACTAGACTACCCGGCCAGTCAAATTTTTAATTAAAAAAATCAATGTTATAAACCAAGAGTGAGAGAGAGAGAGAGAGCTCTCTTGACAGAGGAGAGGAAAGCCGTCCCCAGCAATGGGACATATTCATATGGGTTGCTATTATTATATAGCTATTTAAAAATACATGTTTACCAGTTGTTGGGTTGCCCTTGGACAGGCGCTTAGTTTGAGATCAGATATGGCCGTAAGTTGTCCCAAGATTTTTTTTTTATTTTTTTTATTATATTATAATATGCAATTAATTTAGACATTCACTTATACTTATATACGTTTGTTTGTGGGTTTGTAGTTTATAAACGGATAGGCAAATTTCAATATAGTTTTATTATAAAAGGTTACTTGATTCGTGGCAACGCAATTTCTTATGTGATGTATTTTGCTATTAAAAAGCATGTAAGACAAATTAAGTATTTCGCGCATGCATGGCGTCTATTATATTGTGGGTCAAGGCTACGTTAAGTAATAATAAATTGAGTTCAACTTTTTAGTCGATTAATCCCCTCACTTGAATTCTTCAAATAAGTATGTATAGGTAAGGAATACAGATTATAATTAATCGAATCGTTGGAAGCTCGAGATCGGTCACTAAAGAAATGTATAGCCTCAACAGTGGTCGTCATTACCCATTAGCATTAAATGGTAATGAAGAAATACAATGGTAAGGCCTTAACGGAATTTTAATTAGTACCTACGAATCTAACTATCTGCGTCGGTAGCCCAGTGGTTGTGCTTAAGACGGTCATTTTAAAGGCATTCTTGGGACGGGTAAAGAGTGGAGATCAAACCTAAACTATAATTTATACCTTACTTTTTAAATAGCGTGGGCAGACCTCCAACAAGGTGGACTGATGACCGGGTGGAGGTGAATAAGGTCAGCTCGTGACCGAGTGCTGTGAAAATCTTTGGTGTAGGCCTGTCCAGCGGTGAAAGACTAATGGATGAGATTATGATTAACCAACTCATTACACCGGTAGAATCGCGGGCGGTAACTAGTATTATCATACAGCACCTTTCATTGATCATTTCATGTTTAAACTATTAATACTTATTCGTATAATTGACCAGTTGTGAAAGGAAAATACAGTTGTGAAGTGAATGGCGTAAGATGCGTAAAAGGATGTGCAGCACTTAGCATACTTATGTATTACTTTGATCATAAAGTTTATTCTAACTAACAAACAACTGTTAGATTCCATAGTATCTTACCATAATATTGCTTTTGCATTTGCTTGTCTTGTTTAATTAAGAGCGCACCTTTTTGTTCCTATGTTATTGTATAACGCATGCCGTAGCAGCCTTTAATTAAGGCAACATTTTATCATGTATCGCCTACCCTGTATTGTTTGAAGGTTATGGTTGAAATAAATAAATAAATATTGCTTATGATTCGATTGATATCGATTATGATAATGCCTTAACAACAATTGGACTTGCTGGTCATATTTGCCGAAGGACCGTTGGCTGCAGAAGCTGAACAAATGTTACGGTGAAACGCGCTTCAACCAGCCAGGCTAAAATCAACTGGCTCAAGAAGGCGGAATACCTAAAGTTGTGGTGCTAATTAGGAAAGTTTTATGTCCAGCACTAGGCTGAAACAGATTGATTGATTGAATAATGCTTTACTTTGAAAATCCAATGTAAAGATATATAAAAGGATATTAAACAGGATAGTTCTACGGTACGCTGTAGTTGTAGCTACGCTGTATTTTGACAATCACACTTACCTTAACAAAAAATACTACTTAAAAAAAGAAAAACCTACAGCGTTATAGATCTGACGGATATCTTATTATATAAGGCCTGCATGGCGGCATAGGATATATAGCCCACATAGTCACGAAGTGATACAGGATGGCACAGTAACAAGCTCAACATCTGCGAATAACAAGAACGCTGCAGGAGGATCGTAGCCGATTCGTCTATCCGGTAAATTCGTTGATCTTTTTCATGATTATTGCATAATCATTTATTCATTTTTAAATAAAGTAACAAATTTATAAATAAGTCTTATATAATAATAAATATGCTCTACAAATTCTGCATGTGTATTACTTCAGAATATTAAGAAAGGCAGAGCATTACACAAGTGAGCAAACCAGACAGGGAATCTATTTTGCAGAAGACCTCAGCCAAATAACTACACACAGCAGTGGTTGTGTTGTATTATAAGTTTCCGGCGCTCATTTATGGATACTTTATTTAACTAAACGTTTTTCTATCCCAGGGCTATAGGATTCAAATTTTTGGGTCAGCAACACGCAAGTGATACCTCTAGTGCTTACCATCAAGCTGTACGTACGCTTGTTTGCCATCTAAGTATCCAAATAGTATAAAAAGCAAGGAAGCTGTGAAGAGTCTTGATCTATTTTATGATTTATATGATTGTTGCATATATGTATTACTTCAGAATATGCAATGGTCGAAACTCAAGATTAACTAACACTGATGACAGCGTAGTGTGTATTAAGTAAGTGCAATTTACTACGAGTTCAAATGTTAATTTACTTTGGGTTACGGACTCGGTGTTTGCATCTAACGCATCTTAGTTTTAGTACGTAAGTATGTACGGTGGGCAACGGAGATGGCTGTACAGGGCCGCTATATGAAGATTAGTTTCTTAGTAAAACCAATGTATGAATTTGTGTGAAATATATTTATATCTGTTGGTTTAGGCTTATTGTAAATTGTTACCAAACTGTTTTCTTAAAAAACTAATCTTCATATAGCGGCTATGTACAGCCATCTTTGTTGCCGTGTGTACCTAGTTTTTATCGCCGCCGCGTGTACCGCGACCAGTGGAATGTGAATGGTTATTTAAACAATTACATAATACAATCAAAATTGAAATACGCTTTAATAACAAATAGATAAGTATGGTTAACAAGTTAATCATGGCGCGCAGTTCGACATTCACGTGCGTCCTCTGAAAAATCTATAGGTAATCCTTACTAATATCCTTACCACAGAATACTTAATAGTACAGTCCTTACTAATATAATAAATGTGAAAGTTTGTGAGAATGGATGGATAGATTTTTGTTACTCTTTCACGTAAAAACTACTGAACGGATCTGGACGAAATTTTACACAGAGATAGATTATGGTCTGGAATAACACATAGGCTACTATTTACAGCGGTAACCGACATCCACGCGGGCGGAGCCGCGGGCAACAGCTAGTATTATTATAAATACGAAAGTTTTAATGGATGGCTGGATGTATGGATGCTTGTCACTTAATCACACAAAAAAGATTTTTTTAAATTAAAGACTGGAATAACCTATTCCAGTCTTTAATTTTAAAAAATCATTGTGCCAAATTTTATTCAGATGCGTTCAGCCCTATTTGTGTAATTAAGTGACAAGCAAGCAAATTGTATCCCGAAAAAAAAACTGTTCCCATGGGGTTGTACGTGCGGGTGAAGACACGGACGGAAACTAGTTCTTTATAAAATGCTGCTAGCTTCTATACTCTTGACTTTGAGGTAGGTATGTAGGTACATTAAAGTAGACTAAGATGTAAAACCATATAGTGTACACTACTACGCCAATCTCAAAAACTACAACTTTAAAAATCACTCAATAAAAAGATTTTCAAATTCCGAGTTGTAATTGTCGTGATCAAACATAGGTAAGTATCATTTTGTCATAATTATCATTATCTCAGCTGGAATAACGACCACTGTAGAACGTAGGCCAACTTATCTGCCCCTTTAGACAAGTGGCATTAACGGTAGTCGAATCGAATCGAATAGAAAGCAAATGTATAAGATTTGACGTAAGTTTACGACACGAATTATTAAACTTTTTTTTATACTACTTGGGTGGCAAACAAGCATACGGCCCGCCTAATGTTAAGCAGTTACCGTAGCCTATGATCGCTTGCAATACCAGAGGTATCAGTTGCGTGTTGCCAACCAATTTCCTTACACCAGGGCTTAAAGATGAGAGTGTCCCTGGGATATGAATATATATGTTTCTTACAAAATACACCCCTGATTGAGCGCTGGAGACCTGTTTAGAATATTATTAAATAAACACGGGTAAAAAAATATAATATCATTTAAACTTTCATTTTAATAAATATATTTTTATTTATTTTAATTACATATTCTCATATCTAAACTTTTAAACTAATATTATCAAGAGAAAAGATTTGATTTTTATCTGTTTGTTTGTTACGATTTGATTCAAAAACTAATCGACTGATTTTAAAATATGTTATCTGCAAGTAACATAGGTTAAATTTTATTTAAAAAAAAAGGTACCTGGACGTAAACTAAATAAATGTCCACCCGTGCGAAGCTCGGATGCGCCGCTAGTAACTAATATCACCTACAAGATTTTGACAAACTTCATCAAGTAGGTAGAACTAAATAATTAATTGAATCGCAGTAGTGTGTGTACCTCAGTTTTGTGTTAGTTTACTTATGATCGAATTCATCTGACCAATCGTTTCCGATACGACACGCTTACTTGTTTCACAGTATAACATTCATGCAGTACGCAGGATACTAAATACTCAGTTACATATATAATGTTTCATTACTGGACGTAAGAAACGCTTGTGCGTATAATTTATAGTTAGAACAAAAAAGTGACGATCAGTGCCTTCTTTATCTTTGTTTACAATTTGTGTCGAAGCAAAGTGGGAATAATTGACCCGGTGACCCGGCTAGACTCGTCATGTGGAAACACCAGGAAGGTAGGCAAACATCGGAGCCTATTTCTTAGAAACCGGTTGATTCATATAATGTTCTCGTATAGTATACTAGTGATTACTATCCGTGTTAACTGGGACGAGGTGTTCTAAACGTCTGTAGTAATTACCCGGTTTGACTTATTATTTTTTAAAATAGGTAAAATATGTGGGCAAAGTTTCAGAAGAATCACTTTCGTAGAAGTAGCATAGGTATGTAAGTACTGGGACAAAAAATAAACAATTGGCTGTTAACTGGCAAGGTGTCCAGCGCCGTCCTTAAAGCAATTTATTTTCGATTTAAATCGTAACATGTCAACTTTATTAGTTACCTTTTTGAGTATTACTATTCGCAATTTAAATTAGGATCAAAGTTGAAACGCTATATCTTCATGGTACAGCTCCAGAAGACTGGTAGCATTGCCAAAGCTTTTATGCTCTAAAACTTGGTGCTTAAACGGGAATGATCCGTTATATTTTGTTTAATAATTGCAGTAAACAAGCATACGGCCCGTAATATGATAGTAAGCAATTACCGTATCCTATGCTTGCAATACCAGGGGCATAACTCACGTGTTACCGATCCACTATGTCTCACATTTTCTTCATATCACGGTTGTAGTGTGTTGTAATACAATATCCTTTGTATCTTAGCTTTTTGGTCACGTGATCTAAGATAAGTAGCTAGTTAATACTTCAAAGTCAAACTCATTTATTTATTTAGTTTAGATCGTGTCATGAGAGTGATGTACCGTGCCCGGGAACACTGCCAAGGACTGGAAATATTGCCGGCAGCGTTGCCGGCAATGTTCCCAAACTGGAAATATTCTGGGAATTTTGGTTCATTTTTCAGATTTTTTACAAAATATATTTTGCATTTACTTTAGTTTATTAAAGCCTATATACTTATAATAACAGCAGACAGTAAAATATCATATTAACGAAAATGCCCAGTTCATTTCAATATTCCCAGCAATGTTTCCAGTTCGTTGCCGGCAATATTCCCAAGGTTGCTTGGGAATATTGCCGGCAACGAACTTTGGATAAGTATAAAGAGCCAATCATTACAATTTTAAATAAGATTTTAGATTTTTTTGGCTGTCTTTATTAATTGTCGTTATATCCTATATAGATTTTAGGAAAGTAAGGAATTAAAAAACCGTTTTTACTAGGCAGCTTTATTTTTCTTATTCAACAAAAAAAATGTTTCAATTGTTTTATAACGCAACTATAGTTTTAAATAATATATTATATAAAATATATTTATACCCTGGCAACAAATTAACTTTTATGATCACAAACTATTTTATAAACAGAAACGCGAATTGTAAAAAAATACTATATAAAACAATAATCTTTTAATTTAACTACGTTCGTAACTTGAATTATTGGCATAGAATATAATTTTAACTAAAAAAAAAACAGAATTCAATACGGCAAGTTGTAGAACTTTCAAAACCCCTCAAATCACAAGTCTAAAGTAATTAAACAGGATGAACTTTCATACAAACTCAAATCCCACTTTTCCTCCCATAAAGACGGTTTTTTTTAACTGATCAATTACAGCTAAAGTGCATGTCTTGACCATTCAAATAAGCCCAAACACGGCTAGATTATAATGTTTACTTTTGAAGTTCTGTTGCCTACCTTCCGGCTTCATCATCGGTTCAGTTCCATAGCACCATTCCATTTACTACATTACATTTGCTTAGTAATACTTCCTTAACAACCTTGACCGAGACTCATATAATCGCAATCCATGAAATACTTATCATTGTAAAGGTCAGGTGGCCATTTGTGGTCTTCCTTATCAGTTTCACAATTTTCTAATGCAAATGTTTGATTTGTTGTAAAAAATATGTCATCTCAGACAAAAAAAAAAATTCTAATCGGTCCAGAAATTACGGAGCTCTGCTAACGGACGGAGTTCTGGTAACAAACATTAAAAAAATACACACGGATTGATAACCTATTCGTTTTTAAAGTCAGTTAAAAATCAAGTAAAGTATTTTTTTCTTTTATTCTTTAACATCTACTGTAAATTAATTATCATCTTCATCATTGATTGTAAATGTAAAAAAATAGACATCCTCTTCGAATATTTCTGTAACTGACCTAAAGTCCAATGGTTCCATATCAAATTCTTTATCTGAATCACTTATTGAATCCATATCAAAGTCTTCATCTGAATCATTTATTGAATTAATTTCTTCGTTGTTGATTGTTGATAACTGTTAAACTCACATCAGATTTCATGTCGCTAGAGCGATATATATCGAAACAATTTCGTTCATAAATTTTTAATTGTGAGCTATATAGCTATATTTTTTTCCTTCTCTCTTTGTTGTAAATTTGTTTCTTTTTCGAGTGTGTATAAGAGAGAATATAGAAAATGAAAAATCTTACTATCAATGTTGAAGTAGATGGTACTGTAATTTTTTTTATTGTAACAGGACCTAAAGGTGTACTTGAGAAAACGGTGGCCCACCATTCTTTTGGGTCGATAGAATTAGCAGCCTGCCAAATTATATTTTTTGCATATCGTCTATTTCGGTATTTAAAGTCAGAGAGTTCTTTTATCACATTGCTAGCAGCATCATCATTGCTGAGTGCTGACTAGGCTCAAAATAGTATTACATCCTTCTAAATGGTCTTCTGCACAAAGACTAGAACCATGTTTTTTGGGACTTAATATCACTGTGAAGTGGATATGTAAGTTTTCTTTCAAAAAACTTGCTTGGCTCGTAGTAGTGGTAAATGTTGTCCCTATAGTATATCGTCTGCGTTGTTGCGTTGCTGTTTAATGACGGTGTTTGCATGCATTAACGCCACAAAATTTGCGCGCCTCCTTGGCGCGCAAATTTTGTGGCGTTTTTTAAAGTAAAACTGTGACCACAGACCGTGCATTTATAATTTTTACGTCCCGTATTATCCGTGTCGCCTTCGAAATATTCGTTTACTTTTGATTTCTCACGTATTGTAACAAAATATTACGGTGCGTTGGGCCCACGCACTAACAAGACACGTATTCTCTGCAACAAACACGAAGCTACTGCGCAAATCGCGGCGCGTGAGTGGCGGCAGTACGCGGGGAACGCGCGTGAAACGCGGGGAGCGGCGGGAACCGCGCGTAAGGGGCGAGGCAGCGAGCATAAGCGTGGAGAATAGTGTATGTAATCAAATTTTAGATTAAATAATAACATACTGTTGGCTGGGAATTTTGGGCAATATTCCCAATGTGCCCGGAAGTTTTCCGGGCATATTGGGAGTGGAAAGTTTCCGGGAGTGGCAATATTCCCAGACGTACATGACTAATGATACTAATTGCTGTACAATAAAAGAACAGAGAATACAAATTTGCTGACAATGAAAAAACTGTATAGATTTTAATCAGGTCTTTATTAAACTTGTTTTACAGGCTTTTAAAATCGCCCTTTAAAAAGGTAGGTACAGGTGCCCTATAGTACAGAGCAAGAAAAATACTCTGGTAAATAAAAATGATTAGCCTTTCTCTGGGCTATGTCAAAAATCCATACAAGTTATTAGTAGAAGTCACGATACAATTATGTAATTATATTGGCTTAATGTGTAATCCCTCTAAGTCCTACTCCTAACTGATTAGAATTGCGGAAGTTTATGTCATTAATGTTGGTTAAAGAATAGTTTAGATGGTAAGTATAGTACGCGGCATCAAAATTAGCAGGACTTGAGATAGCGCGAGTGGCGTCATCAGTGAAAATTGTTTGGGAATAAAAGTAGCGTAGGTCGGTCATCAACAAGGTGGACCTCGGCGACGACCTAGTAAATGTGGGCAGCCGATAAACAAAGTCAGCTCAAGACCGAAATTGGTGTGGAAATCTTTGGGGAAGGCTTAAGACCTTCACTGTTGGATATTTATTTATTTATTTATGGTGCTGCACCATCAAGGTTCTGCGGGATATCCAACTCCTCAGCAATTTACAGCAGATATAACGTCTTTGGGCTCGTTAGTATGATCTTAATAAGTAGTCGCGCGCTAGGCAAATATTTATTTATTTATATTTGGAAAACCAACAGCTACATACAAAATAATTAATATTTAGGTTATGAAACATAAAGCCAATTACAGGTTTTCACGAATAGCATCAAAACAACACACAACACACTCAGCGATCAGAATATGTCACACCTTGAACAGAAGGTAATCTAGGTACTAACTATGATCAAAAAAGTTAAGGTTTAGTTGGTTTATATTGATTGGGTAATACAAAGTATGAAATAAAAATGAAAAGATTAACACCACAGATATAGATACACATAGATAACGCAAATGCACGTACTTCGCGTGTCCGAACCCCGACAAAGCGTCAAGGTTGGTCGCCGCAACTTACAGTCCGCGCGCGTCTGTTGTCGCTGCCGGTCGTCCGCAAAAACTAAAAAAATGCCTCGTTGCGTGATAATTAACTGCAATATCCCAAAAATTTCGAGCACCCAAAGACAGGAACATATTTCTTATCACAGGTAAGTTATTTTAACATTATATTATGCGTAAATTCATTTTAAAACTATTTTTTATGTATTTAGAGCTGTGATTTCAAGGATATACCTAAGTAACTATAGATTAACGTTAAGTAAAACAATATTCACATTACGTTGACGTGTTTGGTTTGAGCGTTGGAACTGACGTTGTGTGTTAAAAGACGATGAATATAACAACAAGCGATACTGTCGCGCATCGCTTCGACTTCGTGATACAGGCAATTTATCATTCATCTGTCAAATCTAGCGACTAGTGTTGTTCGTTTTACAACATATATCAATAATCGATTTTAATCGATATCGGACCGACGAATGATATAAAAGAAAAATGGATTGCGGCCACCGGACGAAAAGACTGGTTCCCGACGAAACACAATACTATTTGTTCCGAACATTTTGAAAACACCAGTTTCATTGAAGGGAAAAAGTTGAGATTATTGAAAAAAACGGCATGCCCCACTATTGATATAATACAACTCATTGACAATGAAAATGAGGTTAGTGAATAGATTAAATGTGTAACATATTTTTATTTAATAAAGTATAAAATATATGACATACACCTATTTGTGCTTTACAGAATAAAGATATATCGCAAAATCCTTCATCATTGCCAAGGAAGAGAAAACTAGAAAAGGTATAGTTAAAATATATTTTTCGTGTAAATGTGTACCTACAAATATAAGAAAAGACTAACGGTATAATGTAAGCTAGAAGCAAAAGTGGAAGACTTGAGCGAAAGCGTGTAAGTAACGGAACTAAAGTGGAAATGGTAGCGGGAACAGGGATTAAGAGAGACTAGGAATCAGCTACTATAATAAACAACTATAACTTATTTGACTTTACAGGATGTCCATGAACTACCCATATCAAAAGGAAAAAGTGAAATGGAAAAGAAATTATTAACTAAAATAAATAATGCACAAGAAAAAATAAATCACGTTGTATCTATACAAGATAAAAGTACAAATGAACAGCAAAAACAAATACAAAAATGGTGTGAAAATTCGAGAGCGTATTACCGCAAATAAAACAGTATAAGGGAGTACTCGAAGTAAATATTAGAGAAGAAGAAGAACGTGAATTGATTAAATCTAGTGGCGGCAGTGACAAACGATCTTATTTATTTAGAACTTAATATACAGAACATGTATAAAGGCGGACTTAATGCCAAAGGCATTCTCTCTGCCAGTCAACCTAGGTATAAGGTAATGCAGAGATGAAACATAGTGTGTGCATATTAGTTTGAGGTCTAGAAAGAAGTAATTATTATGAGAAATATATAATAATTATAAATTAAATAAAAATAATAAGTGATATATAGGTATATGCAAAATCACAACAATCTAGGTATATGTATATTGTATATATTTTAAAAAGACAACTTCCGCACTAGAGAACAAACTCTGTGTCGCGGGGGACTTTACAAACACAAAATTAACGGACACAAATTACACCCAGACTCAGAACAAGTAGTAACGACATCAAAAATATGAGTAAGAGTGAGATAATCAGTGCGGCGGCTCTAGTTGAATCGATTGAATCGTAGCGGCCGGAGGAGCATTGGCGGCATCAGTGTCTTTGAATCGGTTTGGATTTCTCGTCACTAAATTTCGGCTGTGACGTCACAGTAGGTGTTAAAAAGTCGGCACGCTTGATTTCAATGCAAACTGTGATACTTGCGTTATCTATGTGTATCTATATCTGTGATTAACACCGACACTAAAGGCATATAAGAAGAAAGTAAATAATAAAATTTAAATAAATAATTAATTAAATAATTAATTATTTAATTTTTGTATCAATAGATATGATTGTAACATACTTTCTCAAGCAATTTTCAATATTTGATATAATTTTGCGTCTATTTTGTGACTATAGTCAGAAACGTTATCAGTGATTTGTGTTTACAGTTTCTAGTTGGTACGGACCTACTTCGCTAATACACTGTTATCAAAGTTTTGCACTAAGTACCTATTCCATAGCTATATTTACAGCTTACTTGGCAACAACAAGGCTTGAATGCTAACCAATCACAACTGATATAATGAACTGTAACTATTTATTTTCATTATGAGTGGACAGGGCTCGGCAATCTGGCTAATAATTCGTCAATTTCTATGCTATCTACCATTTATTGTAACTTTTATAATTCACTAGATTCGCACGGAAACAGTATTTTTTCCAGGATAAAAATAATATATCTGCTGTTCCATAGTATATTCTATCTCTGTCCCAAATTTCATTTAGATCCTGTTCAGCCGCCTAGCCGTTTTGGCGTGTTTTGGTAATAAACATCCATACACCCAAACTTTCACATTTATAATATTAGTAGATACCTAAGTACACAAAGATTAGTATAGGTAATCTGGAGATTATGAAGAGTAGTGACCTGAGTATCATCTGATGGCTTAACTCTTGTCAGCAAATAAGAAGACAAAGCAAACAAAATAGGAATAACGACGTCAGCAAATTTGCCACAGTTAGCAAATTTGCTGACGTCGTTCTTCTTGTATACCTAAATGACTTTGACTTTGTAAAGCGATTAATTGACACTTTACGTGACCAGAAATCTGGCTTACTTTTAGCTCAAAGAAAAAACATTCAACCAATCAAATTAGCAATGCTGCCAGTCTTTTGGACAGGTTTCCAAAAGACAGCGATGCAAAGGAAGTTCGTTAAGCGCGTTTTGAAGTGGTCTCATTTGTATTTATCTAAGTTTGCAAAATATAAAAACAATAAAATATATTTTTTTTTTTCAGCAGATCAATCAATTGATTTGGTTGATTAGCTATAAACAAATATAAAGTAAAGAGAATATTGTCAACCAATGTAAACACATCTTAAAAGGTTCACTTGTGCCGCTGTCTGCAACGAATCATTCAGTGATCTTAGTCACAATTGATTGGTGTAACATATCCCGCACGCATCACAATATATCAAGCTCACGAGAAGACGGGTGCGGATCGTCTATCTCCTGCCTTATTTATTATACAAGAAGATTCGAATCATGTTTAAATAGACTTAAATATCAGTGACCAAGAAATAATTTGACGTAATCTAAAGAATAAATAAGAAATGGCTTTACAGTATAGAAGAATAACGACAAGATTTTTTAGCAGAAATGAGGTAAGATCGTTGGTGAACTATAATTTTATGGAGGTACCCATACACAGTGTGTGTTATTCAGCTATTTACCTAGCTATCTATCCATAAACTCATCTTAAGGCCGAAGCTTACTTAAGTTACAACAAATAAATAAAAACTTTTTGCAAGAAATAGCAGTTTATTGTTTATAAAGTTATACTTATTAGATACGTGTCTGACGGTACGACTAAATTTTTTTATAACCTATCAGTCTGTAAGAATGCACATTAACATTATTCAATTCGCAAGTGAAACGTTACCAACATTGATAAGCCATTCTAATAAAAATAAATCAATTAGCAGACATAGATTGTTATTTCATAGTAAAGTTGATACTAGAATTTCATATTCCATATACTCTTTCGCAATTTCGCCAAGGATAAAGTTCTATGTAACGATCGTTTTAAGTAATAAAAAATAAACTTTTTTAAACCCGCTCCGTATAATTAGCCGCCACACGAATTCACCTTTGACATCTAAACTTCTAACTAGTGTTGTATTGCATATTACTTCGTAGGTACTGTTTAAAAAGTCTTAGTTATGTAACCAGAATATAATTTCAAAAAATAAAGCGCATATTTAAACAACAGAATATATAACATTAGATAATTTTGTATAATAATGAGAATTTTATTTATAGAATACCTACTTAACTTGTCGATTGCGAAATTTTTGCGGCTACCTACTTAATACTTATTGTATAGAACAGTTAACTTGAAGTTTTTAACTACTTTGCTGGCGCTCTACGGCGCGTCCGAGCATTTTACGTCAAAAATCTAAGTTTTGCCAGCTCGAATATTCGAAAAGTGGCCCTGTAAAACACCTATGTCAAAAGACTTAGTGACCGTACGGCGAGATCGGCGTAAGCATGCTAGGTTTTACCAGAAAAGATTTACTTACACAGAGATCTTAGAAACAACCCGGAAAGGGCAAGCAAAGATTAATCATAATAAAGCTATCATTTTCTTTGAACTTTGCAATATACCTAATAGTATAAATATGAAGACCAATTGTAAACCTTTAGCTAGATATAATAGTAAAAAGAGATTTATTGCGCACAGTAGGCAACAGTGCAACAATTTCGTGAAGTTTCATAAACATGAGACCGGACGTTTTCTGTATTATCTACTCGCTTCCACCCGCAACTTTCCCGTACAATCCCCATCTTTTGTTTCCCAAATTTCATAAGATTTCAGATCCATTCAGTAGTTTTTGCGTGAAAAAATAACAAACATTCATCCACCGTCACCAACTTTCACAGAATGGAATCGGGATTGAATACATAGGGACCATAAGCAGCTTCCTCAATAACATTTCCAACTTTTTTTTTATTTTCGCTGTGCACTTACTAGAATTATATTTATTTTATTCTGGGTATAGTAATTTTACTATCCATCTCAGCCATAAGACGTCCACTGCTGGACATAGGCCTTCTCCAAGGTTTTCCACATCGTTCGGTCCTGAGCTGACCTTGTCCATTTTACTATACCAAGAATAAAATACATATAAATATACGAAACGAATTTGGGGTTTCTTGGTATTTACCAAAACACCCCAAATTCATTTTTAATAGAAGAATAAGAATAATATTAGATGTAGTTTTCCTGCAAAATCATGAAAACCTATCGGAAAAAGGGTACCAACAAACTATTTCGTGTATTGTGCATCTGTAAAATTAAAATAAAGGTGCAAGGTTAAGCAAGCTTGCCGTGGTCGGTCGGTAGTTGGGTGACCATTTTCTAAAAACACAGAGAGGCACCTCCGTGCCTCGGAAAGCGCGTAAAGCCGTTGGTCCTGCGCCTGATCTCCCTCCAGTCGTGTCGAATTGCCGTCCCATCAGCATGTGAGAGTGGAGGCATAGTGAGTGCACCTGTGTTTGCAAATACTTGTGCACTTTAATATGTCCTGCGCAGGATAATCTCCTTTGAGATTAACCGCCTTGATCGAAATCGGTCTGGACGACTATTACCTATATTAGAATATATCTAAGTATCTACCAATATTTTTAAATAAGTAACCTTCTTCACCAATTTTCTCTTTTCATATGTATGTATAAGGCTTCGCCAGCTCACGGAATTTTCTTTTTCGTTCGTCATGTTTTACGTAAGTAAGTAGTTACAAAAAGTGAAATTACCTACTTTAACATACCTAACTATAACTAAATTCAATGTTTTTTTTATGAGCTGTCAGATATGTTTGCTATGCGAATACCGTCGACGCAGTAATTGGCTGCCAAAATAGTTATAAAATGAAGTAGGTACAGAGAAATCACATTCGTTTGGATTTAGTACAAGTTCTTGAAGAAACTACTAACACTACTACTACTAGTAGTACTTAGTAGATCTGACACTGGGTACTTTTTCTTATTTTTAGAGTTACGTACCTCGAAAGGTAAAATCGGAACCCTTATAGGATCACTTTGTTGTCCATCCGTCCGTCCGTCTGTCTGTCTGTCAAGACCCTTTTTCTCAGGAACGCGTGAAGGTATTAGGCTGAAATTTATATCAAATACTCAGGTCTACTGTCCCTAAAAGCTAAAGTTGTGAAAATCAAATTTCCCCCAATTTTCGACACTCGCAAGGGAATCAAAACCTACAGGGTACTTCCCGTGAATTCAGAATCTTGAAATTTGGTTTCGTACCAAATCTCAAGATTCTTATAGCACATATAAAGGAAAAATTGCGAAAACCGTAAATTTTTAGTTACATCATATAATAAACTTATATACGATAGGTACGATCTAATCTATATTTTTATTTAGTATTACTATTTTTGTGGTTCTGTATGCTTTGCCTTTTTTTTCTCTATTTTAAATTAAAATATTTACTTTTTAATAATGGTAAATGTGTTTTTATAAAATTTATAGTGCCTGTAAAACCTGTAACAATTTCATAATATTGTAGTGAATTTCACAGACAATACCCCTAAAAGGCATGTGACACAAAAGGAAATTCTAAAATTCTAGTAGGTAAGGCAATTTTAACGTGAACCTATTATGCCTACTAGCAATTTTGACCAAAATTTGTGTCTGCATTTTCAATACCGTGATGCAAGCAATTTTCAATCTTATCCGTTTTTTGTCAATGTCGCACTCGCGCTGGTATGTTCTTCATTACTTAATCGGCGAGTGGGATGTATGTAGGTAATAAGAAATAATTTCCGTTTGTTCAGTGTTTTTTTAATTAACGGCACCAACAATTTCAATTGACTAATGAATTGTTGTAAAGCGTTGTTGTCTTCAAATCAAGCTAACAACCAATAAAATCCATTCATCAAGGTTTTTAAACTAAAAGGATCCTATTCAGCTTTGTATTTAAAGTTTAGTTACCTAATACTTACTTAAATGCGGATTATCATCGATTTCCTCAGAATCGTCACAAGTCAAGAGTCTCTAGACAAGTGGCATAAACGGTAGTCGAATCTAAAAGTAAAAAAAAACAACTGTATGGGATTTGACGTAAGTCTACGACATAATGTCGTAAACTTACGTCAAATCCCATACATTTTTTTTTTACTTTTAGATTCGCTTATGCCACTTGTCTAAAATCATAAATAGACGCATGACCACCAAAAATAATTACAATGATTATTTTTGTTGGTCATGCGTCTATTTATATTCTTTTTTATACATGTGGATAATGTTTCGTTTTCGTCGGATCTTCTGAAGTGATAAATTAACAGACAGGATTTGCAGTTACGATGGTGGGTCAAAGGGTGAAATGTACGCCAGATTCAAATACTCATTTTAAAGTTTCTTAGAAATTTTTCACCACCATTAAGTATATTTTTGAATCTCTGAATTTTCAATTCTGAACGTGAATGACGTACCGTTCTTTAAGTAATAATATATTTAGGATTTTGATTCTAGAATTTCAAGCAAGGTACTTATATCGTGATCATGTATCATGCATTTACTAACGCGAACGTATCGTATTACCTATTGATAGTAGACACATCACGATCACGATCATAACTACCTACCTACTTAAATCCGAAAAGTTTTTTTTAAATTTAATTTTAATTTACTTACTCGGGTTCGATCAGCCAAATTGGCCCTCGACCTTTCCTGACATTTTAATCTAGTGATTTTGACCTTAACGGGCAAAAACACAACGAGATATGTGTCACTTTATTTATCCGTAGACCATGTTAAATCTTGATTGTGTTTAATAAATAAATAATTATTCAATGATTGGTCTAACGCCTACTTGACCCATCGTACATCAAGACTATTCAAGACGCATCTATAACATATCGAGGACAATAATTGCTGCGCGTTTGTTAATAAAAGCCGGAGAAGACAACGGCATTGTATGACACGCAATCCGTTTTGCTGTGGCGGAATAAGCCGGTTGTTACCCACACTAGCTTATCTGAACCGGATAGTTCCGGACTTCAATGGCGTCTCATGTGCATGGAAGTGTTGTGTCCCACATCACATTCCAAACAATTAAACCATGGATGATTCATCTTGTTTTTGTTTTGTTAGATGGATAAACATGTAGGCATTCTTCATTAATTTATATGTAAGTAGCTTTTGCCCGCGGTGTATCCCGTGTGAATGTCAGTTATCGCGATAAAAAGTCTATGTCTTTCTTCAAGTTACCATCTATCTTACACAAATTTCACTAAGATTTGTTCAGGCGTTAAGTTGCAAAAATATAAGAGTTCCTTTCGCTTTTATAATATAACTAGCGGCTAGTTCCGGCTTCGCACGGGTGGACATTTATCCCGTTTTTTTTTCAATAAAAAATAAAGCCTATGTTACCCGCTGATAATGTCGCTTTTTAATGGTGAAAGCTTTTTTAAATTGGTCGAGTAGTTTTTGAGTTCAAAATTCGTTACATACAAAAATCTTTCCTCTTTATAATAGTCTTGTGTGAATAAAATAGCAGGGAGTTCAATGACAAAAGTTTTTAGCAAATTATGTTCCTTGGGACATTTTGATTGCACGTATGACTGCATGAATGGCATATATAGGGTAAAGTACCTTTAGTCGTACCAGCGCTTAAGTCGTACCACGTCGATATCTGCGCACCCGTCATGAAAAGGTGACATCTAGCAGTGCAATATGGTTCTACTCAGTTCCACGGGTAAACAGCAACACGCGGCGGCTTGCTGGAATTCGCGATCAAAAAATAATGAAAAAGTAAGTTTTTTGCACAGTTTTCACTAATATTTTTACGTCATTCATAAGCAATTTCACAAAAGATTGTGTTGAAACGAATATTTTTTTGATTCATGTCTGTTTTTATAGTGTTTTCTGGTTGATATGAGCTAGGTTAAACGGTAAACGGTTTCTAGGTTATGTTATTAATTTTGGTTTTTAACTTTGTACACCCTGCTGCCTAACTCGTACCTGCATAAACTTCCTAATTCGTACCGGTATCTAACAAAGATAAGAAACTAGACGCTAAAGAAAATTGGTTGTGCAAACTATGCAACGAAGATCGCAAAGAAAATATGACCCAATGTATTAAATGCAAAGGATGGGTACATGATTTATGTGCAAATCTCGAAATTAAAACTAAAAATTACATTTGTGATATATGCATTTAAAAAAATGATAGTTTTATTTCCTAAAGGTACTCATTATTACGAAATGAAACTAACGTTTTATTATTAATTTATTATTATTATTAATATTTTAAGAGAGGTAGGGCACCATACTAGCGAGCAAGCCCGACTGGGGAAGGACCTCCACCTTACAGAAAACCACAGCCAAATGACTACACACAGCGGTGTAGTTGTGTTCCTGTGTGTGAGTACAGGTCTCCAGCGCTCATTTAGGAATACGTTTTGAAAGAAACGTATTCCTATCCCAGGGTTACTTCCATCTTAAAGCCCTGGTGTAAAAAAATGGGTTGGCAACACGCAAGTGATACCTCTGGTAATGCAAGCGTCTATAGGCTACGGATACTGCTTAACATCAGGTGGGCCGTATGCTAGTTTGCCAGCCAAGTAGTATAAAAAAAAAAAAAAAAATATTATTATTATAAGTAAGACTGAAATTGATCTCGTAGCATATAAGTCTACGCAGTTTTTTAATTCTCCTTAGAATTCTAGTTGGAAAGATATATGCTTACTCTAAGTACGACTTAGGCCATGGGTGGTACGATTAAGGCAACCGGTTGCCTAAGTCGTACCGAAAGAAGGTTTTTGTAAAACCTATAAAAAAACATTTTATTAAAAGATTTTTATATGTCTATTAGTCTTTGTTGATTCGTTAATAAATGAAGAATTTATATATGCAAAGATTTTTCTTTTATTTATATAACAATAGAAATTATAGCTATTTTCCTTGAACTGGTACGACTAAGGCGACCTTACCCTACATATATTATGGTTGTTAGAAGTCTGGAAATAAATTTGTGTCTGTATTTTTAAAAGGTATTCTTAAAAATCCTATGATAGAGGGATTATTCCATGAGCTGGTGTTATATATTTTTGCTTTCAAAAAGCGCTAAATGAAAATTAGCGGGCAAAGTGTAGATACTCATAAGCCTGTTTGCCATTGTAAGCACAACATTTACTGAAATTATTGGCATGCGTTTGAAATTGCGTAAGTAATAAGTCTTTTAATCATTTGAAAAGATATGCGTATGGAAAAGTATTCGTATGCGCAAGGAAAGTAATAACTGAGTGAAGGTAAACGTAATTAAATAAACGTACCTACATACTTAACTAGCCATAATTTCGAGTTACTTACTAACTTACTACCTACCTTATTACACAATTCCAATACATAAATCATAGTAATTAATAAAATCGCGGCTAAAATGTGTTTGGAAAAATGAACACAGACCTAGGTGACCCCGACTGCTTAACTGGAGGTCGTGGGTTCGATTCCCATTCAGAACAAATCTTTATTTGACGAGTATGATTATTAATTTGTTCTGTGTCTGAGTGTAAATTATGTAATGTACCTAATTATGCATTAAGAATTATTAACTAGTAATTCTATGGCTGACAAGCTCCGTCTAATGTGAGTTGTCCCAAGCTTTAATTAATTAACTAACCTACTCGTTAATATTCTTAGTTTTGCAGAAATTTCAGACATTTATTATGCAAAATATTAATTTTAACCGACTTTTAAAAAAGAGGTGGCGTGATTAAGTAACACATATTTAGAGATGTATGGCAAGCCCGACTGAGGAAGGACCTCACCTTACAAAACACTACTACTACACACCGCTGTGTGTAGTTATTTGGCTGTGGTGTGTAGTTGTGTTCCTGTGTGTGAGTACAGGTCTCCAGCGCTCATTTAGGGATGCCTTTTGAAAGAAACGTTTTTCTATCTTAGGGAAGGAAATCCAATCTCCATCTTAAAGCACTAGTGTAAAAAAAATGTGTCGGTAATACGCAAGTGATACCTCTGGTATTGCAAGCGTCCATAGGCTACGGTAACTGCTTAACATGACGCGGGCCGTGTGCTATTTTGCCACTCATGTAGTATAAAAAAACTACTTAACACTCCTATGTGTAGTTATTTTTTGTAAGGTGTTTCCTTCCCCAGCCCTATCTCTCTTAAGAATGGCAGTTTCCAGAAAATTTGCTTTTAAATAAGGACAGTACTAAACATTTTACATGTTTTCAGATAATATTACTAACACTATGCAGTTTGACTTATATATCATTCGCAAGAGCGGCTCCAAATATAACAAAAAGAAAAATAGATAACCCGCCAGTATTACAAAATGAAACTGTTGATGATGTTCTATTTCATTGGGAAGACTACAGTGTGCTAGCCACTATGTTAATTATATCGTGTATGGTCGGTGTATTTTATGGATATTTTGGAGAGAAACAAACTACTGGCGATGATTTTCTGTTGGGTGGTTCGTCGATGGGTACATTTCCAATGGCCATGAGTCTTGGAGCAAGGTAAGATAGACCTGCATTAAAGTAGGTATAGAATGACTAAGAATTAATTTTTTTATGCATTTTATCAACATTTCCCGCAGATAAAATCTGTCTCTATAGTAAACACCGTTGGTGTAAAAATAGAGGGCCAGCACCACGCAAGTGATACCTCTAGTATTGCAAGCGTCCATAGGCTACGGTAACTGCTTAACTATTATTACGATAATTCGTTTGCCACCCTACTACTATAAAAAACCAGGCGTGAGTCTATGTACCTGCATTATGTAATTAGTCAGCATATGCAAGGACTGACATAGGCTGATTAATGTTTGAAAGCCCTTTGATGCAGATTATAATATGTCTAAAATAGAAACAAAGGAAAGTTGATAGCTTTAATTGAGAATCATAAAAGATCATAAAGTTTCCAACTTATTCTTTGGTCAATATTTTTATTTTCTTTTTTGACCTTTGATTTGTTTTCAGTTTTATAACAGCTATTGAGCTGTTAGGAAATCCAGCGGAGATGTATATGGCAGGTGCACAGTTCTGGATGATTTGTATATCGTTTGTGCTCGTTGTGCCGATCGCAAGTCAACTATACCTGCCTGTATTTATGAGGCTACGACTTACATCGTGCTATGAATATTTGGTAAAGTATATTTATTTATTTAATAATGTCTACCGGTTAAGGTGGGTAGTATGATAATAAGATAAGTCAGGAACGTCTATACCGGAATCGAAAAGTCCCACCTACTTGTGTTTTATTGGTGCCTAGTATAAACATCTCTCAGTCGAATTTAGATACAAAACTTTAGGCCATTTTTTAATGATTTGTATAATGCTACTTCAGAAGACCGCATAGCCTGGAGACGTGTCGTGTGTGGTCGCGATCCTCAGCAGTGAGGAAGCGACGATGATGATGATGATAATGCTACTTTATTTTATTTATCCTATTCTAATAGACTAAATAAAAAAGTACGACATGGTATGGGAAAACACTCTTAATACCTATCCTAGAGTGTTTTAGAGCAAGATGTGCATAGAGATGACAGCTTTCGCCCAATGTAACAAAACGAAGGTAAAGAGGCTGCATTTCCCGCAGCCAGGGAATTCTTATGTTAAAAATATAATATAAATCCGCCAACAGGACATCACTGATAGATAGTGTAGTCTTATTTGCGCTTCTTTCATGCAAGTGTCTTTTCCATGCATGTATCTTTTCGCGCAAGTATATCTCCGCACAAGTGATTTTTCGCGCAAGTGTGTTTTCGCAAAACTGTCTTCCGGCAGAATAAATAAGCACCTATAATATGATGATCTATTGTAATAACATTTGGACTTTTACAGGAAGTGCGTTTTTGCAAGTCAATCCGAGTATACGCAAGTGCATTATACATGATGCAGATGATATTGTACACCGCCGTAGCAGTGTACGCGCCGGCGCTTGCGCTCTCTGATGGTAACTATTAAAACTTTATTGCAACACATTTTAATTACACATACATAGGTACTTAATTCATATTGTACACATTATAATTTATAGTTAGAAGTGAGATCATAGTGAAATTTGCGGTTGGGAAATAAGTCGTTCTTAATTTAAAGTGCACGGAATTTTGGTTTGTTTGTTTTCTAGAGACCCATAATTTACAATCACAGTTTAACTAAATTTTGATATATAATCTGACTCGTTGTTCATAGTTGTTAAGTTCACAAGGTCCCAGGTTTGAGTCATGGTTCGGGTTAAAATATATATTGAGGTTTTCCGTCAAGAAAACCGCAATAGATGCCCGAAATTTAGAAACTGGAAACCCCTCCGTAACTCGGAAAGCACGAAAAGCCGTTGGTCCTACTCTTGATTTCATCCGATCTTAAGGTGGTAGGCGGCCGGCATACCGACTACAGGAACACAGAAACCTAATATCATGTCAGTGCCACCCACTTTGCATGTTACTAATCTAACCCTCAGACTAATAGAATAAGATAGACGGAGCGTGTAGAACTCGCGCGTGAAGCCGCCAAAAGTCATACTAAATAGCAATGTCATACGTTTTCGTTTTCGCGCGCAGTCGATTTGAGCCGCTAGTGAGTACGCACGTCTGAACACGTTTTGGACCCCAAAACGTTGTGGAAGAACCTAAAATCAAACTTGTTGCCTTCTAAGCAGAATTTCAATTTGTCACACCAGTTTAGTGATCCCGACGAAATTAATCGACACTTTCTGGATGTTCCGGGTAACACACAAGTTGATATAAGTAACCTAAACTATTTTAATTCTCATCGTTACAACAATGAAGTTTTATCTCTTAAAACTGTGGACAATAAGACTGTATTAGGCATTATCCGTCAACTTAAGTCTAATGCAGAGGGTTATGATGGTATTACACTAAACATGTTTAAAATGTCTTTGAACTATATCATTAATGCTATCACTGGCATAATTAATAAATCCATTGTATCATCTACCTTCCCCAATCTTTGGAAGATAGCTATAGTGAAACCACTACCTAAAAAGCTTGTTCCTACTGATATTAAAGATCTCCGACCAATCAGTATCTTACCATGTATGTCCAAACTTTTAGAAAAGGTCGTTTGCAATCAGTTGACGGAGTATCTGGAAAATAATAGGATATTACCAGCGCTGCAGTCAGGTTTTAGGAAACGGCATGGCACTTCTACTGCTCTGCTTGATGTTACTGACAATATCTTGTCATCACTAGATAATGGTATGTGTACAGTCGTAGTTCTGCTTGATTTCTCAAGGGCATTTGATTCTATCAGTATTCAGCTTCTCTTATCGAAGCTAGATTATTATGGTTGTGACCATTCTTGCCTTGAATGGTTTAAAAGCTACCTTTTAAACCGTAAACAGCTTGTGGAAATACGGAAAAATGGTAAATTGTGTTTTTCGGAACTGCTTTCCGTTAATAGAGGAGTCCCTCAAGGGTCCGTGTTAGGACCCGTTCTTTTCTCTTTGTATTGCGCAGATCTTATTAAATGTATAAAAGAATCGAAATACCACATATATGCTGATGATGTACAGATATATGTGTCATTCAAACCTAATGACTATAGCAACGCCATTAGTAAATTAAATGATGATCTGGTTAGGATCGCTGCTTGGTCACAGGATAACTGTTTAGTCCTTAATCCATCTAAGACAAAGTATCTAGTCTTTGGGACGAAACCACAAATAAGAACTCTGCCGTCTACCTTAGAAGTATTATTAATGGGTAATCCTATAGAAAGAGTGTACGTAGCTAAGAATCTTGGCCTAAACATTGATGTTGATTTAAGGTATGAAGAACACATTGCAGAATCAGTCTGCAATTGTTTCTATAGATTAAAAATTCTCTACAAAATAAGGCCATACTTAACGGAAGACCTTCGTATTCAGCTTGTGGAATCCCTTATCCTGTCCAAACTAAATTATGCCGACGCAGTGTATGGTCCTCGCCTGCTTTCACGTACTGAGAGACTTATACAGAGAGTGCAAAATGCCTGTGCAAGATTTTGCTTCGCTATCCCGCCACGGAGTCACGTGACTCCCTTCCTTAACAAGCATTTAATACTGAAAATGAAATCAAGGAGAAAGTTGCACTTAGCATGTCTCCTTTTCGGAGTATTAAAATATAAGACGCCGTCATACCTGTATGATAAGCTCTCGTGGGTGACAAGTAGGCGAGAGTGTAGTGGCAGGCAGTGCGCACAGCCGTTATCCAGCCAGCCGCACAGAACAGCAGCGTTCAGGGGCAGCTTTCGCTATGCCGCCACAAGATGTTGGAATAATATCCCTCCCCCTATTAGGAATTTACCTACGACACACACCTTCCGTTCCCATCTACGGACATACCTTACCGACGCGCAATTAAAGCTAGAGAATATCAATGTTAACTTGTCCATAATATAACTTTGTATATCTTATGTACTGTTTGTTTATTTATTTTTATTTTTTGTTCAAATTCATTATTTTTGTTTTGTTTAATTTTATTTTGTATTTTTGTTTAGGTTGGTTTACTTTATCTTTTTTTTTTTAAATTATTATTATTTTTTTAAAAATTATTTTGTACTTTTTGTTTTTACTATGTATACATATATAATAATAAATATTAAGTCATTAAGTGCTGACTGACATCCGTGGGTTACTGCTCAATTGGTTCCAGCTGAAAATCAGCGCCTAGCATTACTGCCAGGCATTATGCTGAGCTGGATCCCATTTTGGCATAATCATGAGACACAATATTGTTATTTTTTTTTTTTTTTCTCTTCTTTTTGTCAATTTTTGTTGTGTGTTTCTTAATTATTGTCAAATAAAATATTCTTTCTTTCTTTCTTTCTTTCTTTTGACAAAATATTATTATAATGCCGTATTGTGTAGTAAAACGTTGTAAAAATACTTCAGAGCGGCTCAAATCGACTGCGCGCGAAAACGAAAACGTATGACATTGCTATTTAGTATGACTTTTGGCGGCTTCACGCGCGAGTTCTACACGCTCCGTCTATCTTATTCTATTAGTCTGAGATCTAACCTTAAACATTTCTATGGTAAGTAATCTTGTCTGTGATCTAATCAACCGGGCGACTTTAGGGATTGGTCAATCTTTTAAATACCTAGGTAATAGTTTAATTAGTATATATAATAGCTTGATATTGTTACTGCAAATGAGTACAATTCATTTGTGAAACAAATGCTATGTACCTAATTATTACCAAACTTTCTAAAGGTACCTACTGTACAAATACAATATTAGAAAAAAAGCTTTACAAAAATGATTCGTAATTATCATTATTAACTTGCAGTTATTGTTATTTCGCTTTTGTATCAGAAATACAATGTAAGTAATAGGAAATCTTTTACTTTAGAAATATTAAATTATATATAATCACAGATAATATAATACTAGTACAGATACCCCATCCCATACAAAGAAATGGTTCCCCGCTAACTCGGGCTAACCTTCGGGCTAAATTTTAATTATCTATCTATCTGTAGATGTCTGTATCCAACAGATTACGTGCATACACATAAAATCAACAGATGGCGACACTTTATTTAAAATTATATTTTTCACAAGATATAGTAGGCACCTACTTCATCACTCACATAGATCTACCGACCATAAAGGGTAGGTATCACTCATTGTCTCGGGCTCGGGCCACGTTTGCTCGCTCAAGGTCACGCGCTTTACGAAATATACTTATTTTAATTGTTTGCTTCCGTATTTAACTAGCGCTTCGCCCCGGTTTCGCCCGGGCTAAACAATTTTTTCCCGTTTAGGTATATTAAAATGTTAATATACCTATTAATCTAAGTTTATTTTTTTGTTGATGGCTTATATTAGGTATACCTATAATATAAATTGATTTATTAAAAAGAATATTCGTGAAACTATAATAAGCAATTAATTTATCAGTGCAAATAAACAAATAATCTGTTTGAAGTGATAAGGGTCTGTTTGAATTGTTTCTGTCTTAGTCAAATTAGGTTAATTATAATATTTTGTGACAACTCACACACCATCTAAATCCAAACTTGGCACAGCCTCACACGACAGACAGAGCATATCACACTAAGATTGGTCCTGAATGGGAATCGAACCCTCATGGATTAGATTCACTAACCACTAGTTACGTAGTAACTCTTTAGTAATCTGTGCCACTAGTACAACAGGCCAGTCGATGTCATTAATGGATGGAGTAAATTATAGCATTCTTTGGTATTAGTCCAACAGTCCGATGGTACTGGGTTCGAATCCCAGATTCATGTCCACTTTTTGAAATTTGTTTTTTGTAGATGGTTTTTATATCAGATAATATTTTTTTGAATTATTTGTAAAAATATAGTAAACCAGTAATTATTTAGTATCAGTCTGAATTCACAAATAGGTAATTTTCCCACAGTACGATACCGTAGCACCGCTGCACCGTACCAGCCGTAGAACCGGCCGAACCGGGTTCGAATCCCAACCTCGGATACATTTTTTGTATTTAGTTTTTGTTTAGTTTTTAAAATATTTTATTATAAATATTTTATATATCTTGGATGCAATATTTTTGTTGATAACTTTGATAACATAAAACATTTTTAAAGTTTTTTGTTGAGAGAAAAAAACATATGCCCGTATTATTTATTTTTAACATAAGTCACTGTTTCACATAGCTTTATATATTTTTATACCTTCGAGTAAGTAGTATGACCCAACATTAAACTTCAAAACGAGGTAGGTATTTTAATTTATAAAAATCTGAAAATGCATACAGCGCCAGCGGCATTACTCACAAGTCACTCGCAAGTTTCAACTTCTTAGTAGTACAAAATACTGCCGCCAGGACTACGGCGACATTATTGAAATTTGTAAATATATAATTGTAATTTTGTTTTATGAGCCCTTTATTTCATTTTCCTATGCTAGTAGGATTTCTTAAAATATGTACGTATATGTTTCAAGCTATATTTCTTCCAGATTTGAATTTTACATAAACGTAAATAACAAATCGATATATGTAACTCCATCTATTGGTATTTATTTGTACTAATTTTGATTTGTTCCTGATGAGACCCCATGATATAATTTAAAGGTTAAATTAAATGTTTTTTTTATAATAGGATCTACATTTTAGTGAATGTACCCTTTTAGGTACACTTTTCTACTGATCAGTTTTTGAAAAAGTATTTTAATGTTTAACTGGTGTTTATTTTAAGTAAACCTCTTACGAATACATTTTTCTTTTAAAAAATGTTTACTTATTAGAGAATAATGTAGATTTTGATCATACATTTGGAATGTAGTGCGAAAATAATCGTTCGAATTGTTCAAATCGGTGGATATATGGTTGTACTGTGCTCAATAAGGTATATGATTTAAATTAACGTTTTCCTATCCCAGGAACACTCCATCTCTGGGACAAATTCTCCGGTCGGCATACCGATTTAGTGTACCAACTTACTTACTTTACTTTTCATGAAATACAATCTATGGGGTAATTGAGCCCTGCTTATAGATTATACAAGTACTTATTACCGATCAGCGAGAGCAAATGATATGAGCGATGACTGGGATTGTGATTTGAGGTCTCGAAATGGCCAGACCTAGGTTTTGCAAGCGCGTGCCATATTTACAAGATCTATCGATGCAAATGTCAGTGGATGCAATAAAATTTTCTACGGAAACTTAATCGTCGGACTATTACATATCTTAGTGGGACAATTAGACATATTGGTATTATATTTTTGTGATATACTCAACCTTGAAGTATCTTTCTACAATCACTCTTAGACTAATGTTTTTTTATGAAATAAAATCAATGTTTTGAAAGCGATGCGTTCGAATTCATTTACATACACATACCTAGTCAATGTCAATAAATATTTTGCAACAATCGTGTAGTCAAATATCGGGTCAAGTTAAGGTATGCCACATCTAGGGTTGCCACCCTTTTTATTTATTCTATGAATGACTTACAGCTAAAAAGACCTATTTAGCGAATAAAGTATATTTACTTACTATCAAATATTTAAAAAATAGTAACAACTATATCTGTAAGTAAATAAAGTCTTTTAATTACATAAGAGACGTATGGCACCATACAGGCGAGCAAGCCCGACTAGAGAAGGACCTCCAACTTTCAGATAAAAATATTATCAATAAAGAAATACATAAAATGTAAAATAAAGTATTGTCGTGTATTTTATTGTCCGCATAAAGTATGTTTAGCTGAAACAACGTACAATTTTCTTAATAAATTTAGGTGGCAACCCTAACCACATCCTCCTGTCTCATCCATACCTCTTTCAATGTCATTGCATTCGCTTTTTAACACTCTTCAAGTGAGTTACATCAGTACCCATCATCCAATATATTTTTGCCATAATTATATTCTCCGCTTCGTTTCTATTTCTAGTAAAATATCATGTAATGGATAATTTCGTTTAATTGCCCAATTTGTTATATAATTTTAATAGTTAGGCGTTTGCCTACTAAAATGAATAGAGATTTTGAGGTCTTTAAAAAGAATAAATTGCGAAATTGCCCACAAACGAAGTACCTACTTAGGTATCTACTAATATTAAAATTAATGTTTTTATTTAATGTTATTCAGTTGTCTGGTTGCCATAGTAAATTCTCTGTCCAATTTAGTATCTAATGGCCTTGTGTAAGTAGTCTCCAGACAAGGCACTTCAGGATAATTACAATAACCTTTTTTAAATAGGTGTATGTACACATTTATTTCATAAGATATTTACATGAACATCTAGTTATTAAAATAAAAGTAACTTAACCTAAACTACTTACAAACAATCAGATATAGTATTTAAAGGGGCCTATAATTAAAATAGCTGATTGAGGTTGCAGTTCTGAGAAAATTACAGTTATATTTATTACTAGCTGTTGCCCGCGGCTCCGCCCGCGTGGATGTCGGTTATCGCTGCAAAACGTAGCCTATGTGTTATTCCAGACCATAATCTATCTGTGTGCTAAATTTCACCCAGATCCGTTCAGTAGTTTTTACGTGAAAGAGTAACAAACATCCATCCATCCATTCTTACAAACTTTCACATTTATAATATTAGTAAGGATTAGTAAGGATGACTGCGCTGCCGCTGGAGGTTGTGGGCTCTATGTGTGATCCATGAATTAGTCTGGGTGTAATTTGTGTCTGTTTGTAAAGTCCCCCGGGACACAGGGCATGTTCCCTATAGCGGGAGGTGTCTCTTAATGAGATTGAGTACCTAAAAAACATTTATTACATCCATCCGGCCTTTGTTAATTACTTGTGTACATTGCAGTTTTAATTTGAAATATTTTACACTTACATAAGTAAAGGTAATGTTGATTTATGCACACCAATCATGAGTAAATGTTACTATTATGGTTTCGGCAATGTAACGGTACCTACTTATTATTTCTTAAGCGGTACTACAATGTATGCAACACTACCGAAAATCAACATTAGAATTATAATTCAATACACGAATAACAACCGCGCTATTGAGCGTTATATAACATCCCTAAACGATACGAAGTAATGTTATGTACTCGCAAATTTACATGTTGGTGTACTTGAACCTGCAAGTATCATGTGGATAAGATGGTTACCTCGCCACTTTGCGTCAAGTGTTGTAGGTTCGATTAGGACAAACCTATGTTTTTTTTGTTCAGGGCCTAGCTGTATGCTCGTGTCCGTGAATTGCGTATTCCTTTATACAGAAGTTGCCTTTAAAAAAACCTATTAATAGGTTGGTACTTAATACCAACCTATTAATTTTAAAATGCACTTTTAGTGCCGCGTTTGTAGCATAGGCATGTAAAGTTTCCAGGTTCTTTCCCTCAGTCAGGTCAAGGACTACCCATTATGAGTTTCTGGCTAGAGCAATATTTATCGTGCAGTAACAATACTTCAATTATTTCGTTCTTACCAACTATGTGCATAAAAGAAACAATTTTGTTAAATGATTTCAATCAACCAACCAAATTACAGACGTATTCATTCATATAACCCAATTACAGATATTATTATAACGTAACAAATCACGAAATATTAAAATGGCTGTATTCCGTGATAACAATAAGATCATTTCGTTGTGTAACTAAATAAGTATACTACGGGAAATGTCAATGTAGGAGCGCGGTAGAGCCACGTAGTGCGCCCGCCAAGGCGAGTAGCACGAAGTAGGACGCGATAATCGAAATCCACGCAGGCGAAGGCGCGGACAAGATCCAGGCCACAATTTTCTATAAAATGCTCGGGCATGCCCGTGGAAATATTGGGATAAAGATTATACAAAAAGTATACAATTACATAAAATGCAACGTTATATATAGTTTGCCTATTTATACGTCAACTGATTTTGGACTTTTATGGACATAAACATACGGAAGCTGAATTTTTATATGTAAAAATTCTTATACGCCTGGCTTAGCAACTTTTGTTACATTTAGTTATTTAGATGTTATCGCGATAAAAAGTACCTTAATGTCTTTCCGCAAGATACATTTCCGTCTATCACCTTGCCAGATTTAATTAAGTGAAAAGGACTCTTTCTTATTTTATGAGTGTTATCATAGCATAAGCATAAGACAGAACAATTCTCGTCAATTTTGAAGAGTAACTTCGTTTGCTGTTAAGTATAAACATATTGCAAACATTAGGCGCTGAATCTATAATTAGTTGTAATAATTAAATTGTTACTACTGTTGCGAAATAGTTATATTGTCATAGAGATTGTAAATTCGTTGCATATTTATGAATTATTCAAATAAATACCTCCTTGTTATTATCATGTTGTTAATTGATGATAGTGAAACCTTGAATGTTACTTAATTTACTTTCACTAAATCAGGCTTTACTTTTACTAAGAAAGGGGGCATGTCAATATTTGCAGGTACTTATATAATTATAATGCAAGTAATAGGTACCCGTATACACGCAAGTATATAACATACTATATGTATGAACTAAAAGGATGTCTATAAAACGAATCATTAAAGTTCGATTAGACACTTGTTACGTCACTTGGCCTGATTGTTTGGTGTGTCATAGGTATTACTAGCGGCACGTCCCGGCTTTGTACGGGTGAATATTTATCTGATCTTGTTACTAGGGGTCGCCCGCGACTTCGTCCGCGTGGTAATTTGGAATATTTCCCCCGATTTTGCAACATATCTCACTACTGCTCCGCTCCTATTGATCATAGCGTGATGTTATATAGCCTTCCTAGATAAATGCACTATTCAACAAAAAAATAATTGTAATCGAACCAGTACTTTCTGAAATTAGCGCGTTCAACCAAATAAACAAACTCTTCAGCTATATAATATAAGTATAGATTAGCGGCACATCTAAGGTTCGCTTCGCTACGGATGAACATTTAAAATGGGGATCCCGTAAATATTTTCAATAAAATATTGCCTATGTTACCTCGTGATAATGTAGCTTTCTAATGGTGAAAGAATTTTTGAAATCGGTAGCGTAGTTTTGAGTTAAATTGTAACAAACAAACAAAGAACAAACAAAAAATCAAAGCTTTCCTCTTTATAAATTATATTATAAATTTATAAATTAAAAGATTAGTTTAGATTAGATGGGGCTGTCCTCACAGTCATAGTACTTCGACCTTTCGGGTCTATTGTGCATGCCTCTTTCTTTCTGCTCGTCCTACACCCTGGTACCTGAATATCTCCTGCATAAGTAACAAAACATCCTTGATGGGGGTGCCTGTAGTCCTTTGGTTCGGGATATGCCTGTCCCAAAAGGCTATTCTTCATGGCCATTTATATCGTTTTTTAGGGACTACTTCCTAATAATATAGCATTTTTTTTTTTTTTTTTTTTTTATACTACTTTGGTGGCAAACAAGCATACGGCCCGCCTGATGTTAAGCAGTATCCGTAGCCTATAGACGCTTGCATTACCAGAGGTATCAATTGCGTGTTGCCAACCCATTTTTTTTACACCAGGGCTTTAAGATGGAAGTAACCCTTGGATAGGAATACGTTTCTTTCAAAACGCATTCCTAAATGAGCGCTGGAGACCTGTACTCACACACAGGAACACAACTACACCGCTGTGTGTAGTCATTTGGCTGTGGTCTTCTGTAAGGTGGAGGTCCTTCCCCAGTCGGGCTTGCTCGCTAGTATGGTGCCCTACCTCTCTTTTAAGCATTCTTATAGAAAAACAATTTTAAAATCGACAAACATACAAATCCTTTCGTTTTATAATATTAGTGTAGCTTTTGTCCGGTTTGGTCGCGTAGTCACCTATAACGTTACTTTTGTCGACATAACTCCCACTGAGGGCTATGCACTCAGGTAAAATGTAGCTTCTTATAAGTTAAATAATTTTAGATATTACCTACTCCAATCTGAACTAAAAAATTAGTTTCTTAATACAGAATTAAATAAAAAGGTTTATCCAATATGCAAACCTTTTCAGCAGTGAAAACCTGTCTCTGCCCATCCTTCTTTTAAATCTATAGGCGTATGTCTATGCAGGTATGCATACGAGGGCGGGTCAATAAGTCCGTGGCTTTTGGAATAAAACACAGTTTTTTTGATAAATAAATCATTTTATTTTTCAACGTAGTCTCCCTTGAGCTCTATACACTTTGTCCAACGCTTCTCCAATTTTTTTATCCCTTCCAAAAAATATGATTTGTCGAGGTCCTCAAAATAGGCCTTTGTTTGCGAGATGACTTCAAATTGGAGTCAAATCTTTTTCCACCAAGCCATTTCTTCAGGTTTGGGAACAAGAAGTAGTCACTCGGAGCCAAATCTGGAGAATAGGGCGGATGAGGGAGCAATTCATAGCCCAATTCATGGATTTTTGCCATGGCAACTGCACATGTGTGCACCCTTGCATTGTCTTGGTGGAAAAGAACTTTTTTCTTGGCCAAATGAGGTCGGTTTTTTTTCAAATCGTCATTGAATCGGTCCAATAAGTTGGCATAATATTCCCCATTGATTGTTCTTCCCTTTTGAAGGTATTCAATGTGGATTATCCCGCGTGCATCCCAAAAAACAGTCGCCATAACTTTATTGGCTGACAAACCCACCTTGGCCTTCTTTGGCGCCGATTCACCCTTAGAAACCCACTGTTTTGACTGTTGTTTGGTCTCTGGTGTGTTGTGATGGATCCATGTTTCGTCCACGGTTACAAAACGGCGCAAAAACTCCTCCATATTGCGATTAAACAACGCCAAACCTTCCTGTGAAGTTGTTACACGATTGCGTTTGTGGTCGACTGTGAGCAAACGCGGCACCCATCTTGCGGAAAGCTTTCTCATGCCCAAGTGATCATTCAAAATTGAAACCACTGAGCCATGCGAGATCCATACGGCTTCCACAATCTCTTGCACTTTCAATCTTCGGTCGGCCAACACCATATCGTGAATTTTTTCTATTGTTTCGGGTGAAAAGACCTCAACTGGGCGTCCAGGACGTTCGGCATCTTCAGTGCTTGTACGGCCACAACGAAATTCAGTAAACCACTTTTTTACCATTGAAATCGATGGTGCAGAGTCCCCATAGTATTTATCAAGCTTAGCCTTGGTCTCGGTAATGGTTTTTTTTCACAAAAAATAATGCTTAATAAGCACACGAAATTCATTTTTTTCCATTTTTTCCTCAAATTACTGGGTAGTCTGATAAAAATAGCTGTTAAACACAAACTAACTGACGCAGCAAGTTCAAATTTTGACAGGAGTCAACTGACAGATGCCTGTTGACAGGAGTAGTGTTGCTTTTTCAGTAAAGAAGTCAGAAATTCAAAAAGTCACGGACTTATTGACCCGCCTTAGTATGTATATGGACTGTCAAGCGCTAATAATACTTAATTAATGCAAAGGTTGAAAGTGTAAGTTTATGTGTCCAACAGTAAAATGTTACTTAAACTAGACTCCTTGTACTTAATTCTCTTGTAACTAAATAAAGCAGTCGAACTGGAAGACGAAGCGTGGGCAGACCTCGCAACAAGGTGAATCGACGACCTAGTAAAGGTTGCGCGCAACCGATGGACAAGGTCGGCTCAGGATCGAGTGTTGTAGATATCCTTGGGGAAGGCCTATGTCCAGCAGTGGACGTCTTTTGTCTGAGATGATGGTGAAATAAAGCAGTCACTTTCTTTAATATTCGGCCTACTTATTTGACCTCAGACCTACTTCAAAAGAAATAAATCTATACAATTTTAAAAAGGGTTTCTCAATGGAGAAAGTTAAAGCATGAACATCAAATGACTCCTGTGTAACAAATTTGACAAAGAATTGGAGTAGCGTGAAGGTCATAATGTGGTTCTAACATTATTATTACATTAAGCATGTAATAGTCATTGTCAAAGACATATTGTGACGATAATTACGTTTGTAGTGGATTTTCCGGAAAATGAATAGTAGGCGAATGGAGACGAAATAGAAAACGCTTTATGTTGTCTTCTCAAGCACTTTTCGTGGTTCTATTGGTTTCTGTACAGTCCGCCTGATTGTACGCATGTGTGTGTATGTACGTTTGCAATACCAAAGTATAATCACTGGCGTGTTTCGACCCATTTTTTACACCAGGGCTTTAAGATGAAGTATCCCTGGGAAAGGCAAATGTTTCTTTCAAAACTCGTCCCTAAATGAGCGCTGGAGATCTGTACTATACAGGAACACAACTACACCGCTGTGTGTAGTTATTTAGCTGTTGTCTGAGGCCTGCCCTTTTCTGTTAGGTGGACAGTCAGGCTTGTTCGCTAGTATGGTGCCCTACCTCTTTCTAGTTGAGATTTTAAATTATGATCATGCAGTTTAAACGCACTGTAACATTCATCGATCGTAAATATTCGGTTTATATCGATGAAGACTTTTATAACAAAGTTTCGTAACAAAAATAACTAAGTAATGAAATATTCATGGTACAGCAGGTATTGGTAACTCAACAATGTTTTATTGCTATGACTAAACCAATGGTGTGGTTAGGACATTTGATGATAGTGCAGTGTACTCAACCTGGTATCGACTAAAGCCTCGTACGCATATGAGCATTGATATATTATGCTCTAGCGAAAACAAGGGCTTGGGGATGATGGGGGAGATATCAACCATATAACCTGGTTGTAAGGTTGACATTGATTGAATATTCAAATTGAGATTGAAATTAATCGCGATAAGGATCTCATCGAAACTTTCGCATTTATCTAATCAGCTAATCTAAACTAATATTAAAAGAGGAAAGATTAAATTTTTTGTTTATCACTCAAATTTAACTCAAAAACCGCTCGACCGATTTTAAAATTCTTTCGACATTAGAAAACTACATTATCAGCGGGTAACATAAGTTTTATTTTATTGGAAAAAAGTTACGGTATCCCTACATAAACTAATTATGTATACGTCCACTCGTGCGATGCCGGGACGTGCCGCTAGTAATATTATATACTTAGTACCTACAGTATATGTGTACGAGGCTTTACGTGCAATAATAATAACTATGCACTATAGTGCACGTGTTTGATAACTGCAAGTGAACTGCATATAAAGTTATGTAACACAACCATTAAATTCTAACAAGGAATCGATAATGATGTTTAATGAGTCATCACATAGCGATAATTTTAATTATGGATATTGGTGTCAAACGTTTTATTGTATTACGTCAGCTTCCGTGCATCAATGTCTACTGAAATTGCAGGTTCTAACCACATTACATTATAACAATACTCGTTTTCCTGCTGGCGGCAACCGTACAGGAAAATCCTGCGTAATGAAAATAAGGGACAAACAAAAGTTCGCCCCGAATTGTGAACTCGCGATTCACCCGTAACCAATTCGGCCCATGTTCGAACTTTTTTTTGCCTCATTTATTTGCCTATCAAATTTCACAATGACACAGATTGTCCCAGTGGACTCGGAGAACTTCACTTGCTCGTATCTGGCTCTTATAGCACAGGATTTATCCTAGTTTAAGTTGCCAGGGATAAATTTGTTTATTACACCTAAGTATTATGTTAACTAACACATATTTTCTACCATATTTGTATTAGGTTCTTCTGTGCAATAAAGATTTATTATTATTATTGTCTAAAAAAAAATACTCCTGGCAAAATTTCGGGTACATCGCGTCTGATTTTACTTATATTATCTGTGACAGGACATAGTTATAGAGCAAATATGTGTGCATGTGCAAACGAAGGTGCACTTTCTTTTCCCTCACTTCCAGAATACGATGGGACGGTAATCTGACACGACTGGGTAGGTATAGATCAGCCATGCCATGATTTTGGTCGTGACAATAAATAAAGGTTTTATTATATATTGTACATACGTATTTTAAATTAAAATGAGAAATAAAGCGCTATAAGGCCATCATGGTAGGACTCCAGGCGTAAGACCAGGCGCACACATCGTGATGCTTCTGAAAATTTTCTTACAGAAAAACCCGAATTCACTTTGCCCTACAATTGCCTACAGACCTACTTAGGTACTATTAAGCGAATCATAATAATATGTTTTATATTATATTACAGTTACTGGTTTGAACACCTACCTGGCAGTGTCATTGGTCTACGTCGTGTGCATTTTCTACGCCTCTCAGGTAATTAATTTGATTATAATATTATTATTTTGAGCTTCATTTATTATTTGCTTTAGCTTAGTTACATTTTAATGGAGCTTCTTAGAAATTAACAAATATATAAAAGGTAAGCTATAATTAAATATATTGTATCTAAGTACATATAATTTAAATATAAAATTGTACCCCGTTTTTAAACACGTTGGACACATGGACACGTGCGACGTGGAAGGTAATATTGCGAATTAAAATTGAATTTCGACTACTAGGCGACTCCTAGTAATATTATCGGTGGCCGCATGACATAAAAAGCTGGAAAGTAATGGATGAGCGTGGCTTAGGACTTGAACTTGCAAGGAATCCTATACCCAGCAGTGGGTAGGTGGATAATAGTTGATGATGAAGAAGAAAAAAATAATGATAATTATAATTTTGCAGGTCCTAACAACATTCCTCTATAACAATAGTTACTAGTTGTCCTTCTGGTGGCGGTGTGCAGTAGGACAACTAGCTATGATTATAATTATTTAAAAAGAAGAAATCTAATATCTTTTATACTAATTCTTTTTCATAAATTAGTCTAAGTAGGCAGTAACATACATCTATCTACTGGTCAACGACGTGACGTAGCACTGACGCCCACATCCACCATCTCTTTATTATTATCTGTTTACGTATATTTTCAAGGAACTTTTGTTTTAATCTTCATATTTGCAATATCAATATTACTCAAATTGATGCCCTGACCTATTCACACTTAGCACTTAGCACTATTGTTTATTCCCACCTTCTAAATTATATTATTAGTGACCAAGTTTGGGTCATGGTACTAGTTCAATTTGAGTTAGTAAAATAATATATTTCTTTTTTTTAAGACAACTCCCGCACTAGGGAACAAGTCTTGTATCGCGCGGGACTTTACAAACATACAATTAACGGTCACAAACAAAGTATACCCAGACGCAGGACAACCATTTATGGATCACACAAAATTTTGTCCCGTGTGGGAATCGAACCCACAACATGCCGCGCCGTGGTAAATGGTGAAGGAACCACTTAAGCCACTGAACTAACCGTGCAGTCGTAAATGTAAGAAAGGCTAATGTAATAGTTTACACTAGGGGCAAAGGGCAGTTACGTTCGAAAGGTTGACAGCTAGCGACTGTATCGGCATAAGTGTTATTAGTGTGTAAAGAGTCTAAAATTTTGTTTTTCAGGGTGGTATGAAAGCAGTTATAATGACAGACTCATTTCAATCAGCTGTGCTGATCGGGTCGTTAGCAGCAGTGCTGGCAATGTCCCTAGCGCAAGTCGGTGGATTCGATGTGGTGTGGGAGCACGCTTGGAGAACGCATCGACTAAATTTCTTTGAGTAATTATACTGCATTATCTAATATATGAAATTCTCGTGTCATAGTGTTCGACTTTGAACTCCTCTGAAACGGCTCGATCGATTTTCGTGAAATTTTGTGTGCATATTGGGAAGGTCTGAAAATCGGACAACATCTATTTTTCATCACCCTAAATGTTAAGGGTGGTCCATCCCTAATTTTTTTATTTAATTTTTAGACAAAATTCTTTGTTTTTATTTTTTTGTGATTCAGCATAAAAAAATACATACAACCCTTAATTTTCACCCCTCTACGATCAACCCCTATATTTTAGTAGCAAAACAACGTTTGCTGGGTCAGCTAGTAATATATAGATTAACATTTCCAAAATAACAATAGCTTAAATTTACTGATCACGAGATTCCCGTGTCGGGCCAATAAGAGATTCTGGTTTTTCTGTCAAGAAATTCACAATAGATGCCTGAATTTTGGAAATCGACGGTGTCTACACACGGGTATGTAAAGACCTTCAATTTCCTCTGGAAGCACGTAAGCATCTGATGTCTCCACGGTCTTGCCGTATAGTCGTCCCATCGGACTGTGGGAATGCATGATGAGTTTGCTTACACGCTTGTGGACTATGATATATTCAGCGCAAATGGCTAGTCTCCGTTAAGATTATCCGCCTAGACTGACATCCGATTGCAGGATATGTCCATAACAGATACAGTTCCTGACTCTAATACTGGTTGTTTATTAGAGCATTTATCAAGCAGTCCTATTTACATACGCACTATCACTGGGACAACTAGGCGGTCTAAAATTACTTAATACTTAATTGTTCTATATTTTCCAGCATGAATCCTGACCCAACTGTTCGTCATTCATTTTGGTCGGTGGTTATCGGCGGCACCTTATACTGGGCCAGTATGTTCTGTGCAAACCAGGCCTCAGTACAGAAATACTTATCCGTGGAACGAATTAGTCAAGTGCGAGTAGCACTATGGGTCTCAGCCATTGGCTTGATTGCCGTCTACTCTGTCAATTTCATCACCGGTGCCGCCCTTGCTGTCCATTACGCTGATTGTGATCCCATTCAGGTAAAAATAAACAAATAAACAATATTTAATTCTGTTGTAGTACGATATTGAAATGTTTACATTGTTTAGTCACAATGCGTCTAATGATGAAATTTGTTTTTTTTCTATAAGTACTTCACCAACTTTATTGAGTTGAAAATTTACATAGATTCACCGCTAAATGCAGTTCGTATCCAATAATAGATTGCTGTCCGTTATGTGTAGATAATATGACTTGAAAAAGGTTATATACCTACTGTGACTATTTGCATCGATGCAATCGCGACGTATTACATACGCGCGTTACTTGAATTGCGACTGTATCGCATTAGAATTGATGCAGAAAAAGTCGTAGTGTATAAAGGGTCAAAATAGAACTGATATCACTAACCTAACATTGATAATCGATATCAAAGTCATAAATTTGCTCTTTACTTTAATTAGGTACTTTTATAAGTAAAATAAGACTACTTCCACGATTTCTCTACCCTTGGCACAGTACATCCATTTTATTTCATAATTTTTAATGTTTCAATAACTAAAATTTAGGTACACGCAATTTACACGATGCAAAATTGACACCAAATGAAGGAATTTAATTTGAAGCACTTTGTAAATAAAACAAGTGACAATACTCATCGACTTATCATTATCGAGTTGATTTTTTTATAATGCACATAAAAATATATATAAATTGATTTACCTCAGGCCGGCGTGATCAATGCCTCAGACCGTATCTTGCCGCTGTACGTGGTGAAGCAGTTGGGCCACGCGCGGGGAGTACCGGGCTTCTTCGTGGCCGGAATATTCGCTGCTAGTCTTGGGTAAGTGACAATAATCAATTATATAAAAAACTGCTTCCTTCACTACATCACTGATAACTCAGAATAAGTTTCACTGCACTGGCTCAGAATAAGTTACACATATGGCTGAGTTGTATAAATTGCTGCACTAATCGGCGTATTTTAGGTTCGATAAAAAACTATCTTTAAATCAAATCCTGGGTACATTGTACTTTGTGTACATGATTTGCATGTTTGTAAAATCCTCTGTGTTATGTTAATTTCCTATTGCAGGAGGAGGTTTTTTAAAAAAAGAATTTAACAAATCACGGTAGGTAATCGCGTGGGTGCGTTCTTAACCTTTTGACCGCCAATGGCATGTATAGATGCCATGCGCAAGCGTGCCCTGTGCGCCACCGACATCTATAGATGACAGGAAACAGATCATAGAAAAATACAAAATAAACATATTAAATCATTACTTTTACGTGTTTTATTGATATATCTTAAGAACTGAATCCCCAGTTATTACATAATTGTACACAGTGAACAAAATTGCACAATAGTTATTCAAATATTTGATTGATAAAAACAACTTAAATATTGGCTAAAAAAGCAGGTTCTCTCGCGCCAATGGCATGTATACATGTCTACTAGTGATGTAGTGTGTATTCAAGTAATTAATTTAAAAATTTCAGCTAAATGACTCAAATTCGCTTAATTTTTGTAATAACTATTAAAAAAAAATATAAGCTTAATCACTGAGATAAAAAGTAAATATACTATATTTGAAACTGAAAAATTCTTTGGTATAATAGCATATTTTCTATATTTTCAATATTGTCGAAATTCCCTTTTCGCCAATCATGCGCATCCCTAGCACAGTACCGATATGCAATCCCTTCTGCGCCATTGACATGTATAGATGTCGGACTCGTGACGTAATAAGCGCGTGCCGTGTTTTTAAGTGCGGGGAAGTTGAAAAAATATTTTATAGAGTGCTTACCTATATTATAATTGCAAAAATGGCGAGTGAAGAGTTATTAAGTACAGAAGAATTGTTTTATACCTACAAAACATCCCTATTGTTTTGTAGGTATAAAACAAGGAATTTATAGCTTGGCGTGGGGAACATGGATTTTCGTATTTGACGTGGCGGTGAAAATAAATCTGAAAAACAAATTGATACCTAGCGGTTGAGACTCATTCCACTTATCGACGCTATCCGCTTGGTCCCGGTTGCTACCATTCTTTTTCAGATTAGGTATATACCTACCGACTTATTCTGCTTTTCAATGCAGTCGGGATTTTTAATCATATTATTTATTATTTTTCTAAAATACTGGTTTAGATAAAAAAAGTTAGCAACCCTACCGACATTGTACCTCCACATCCTTTGGCGGATGCCGAAAGGCACTAGCCCTTTCTATAAAAAAATAAACACTCCACAATGATACCTAGTTCATATAAACTTAATAAATAAACTCGATAAGTTATAATATACAGCTACATCCCTAATCAGAAGCGAGAGATTATAAAAAAAAGGATGGTTGCCCACGCCATTGGCATGTATACATGCCAATGGCGCATAACTGATAGAGAATAGTGCTGTAACTTGCTGCAATTTTATATGCATTTTTGTATCTCAAAAGGTTGTTTTTTTTATTGATAGTTGCTATAAATGTGGTCTTAAGTTTATTACAGTAGGAGATGAGGTTAAATAAATATTCTTTTTGTGTTATAAGTTGTTTATTCAAAAATTTCAGACGAAAATTATTACTCACTTATGTTTATCGATATCATCGATCGATAACATTTTGGACTCCCTACTATTTTCAAGGTTATTTCATTGAATTTGTGGCTTGGCGTGGAGGGCACGGCGAAGCATTTTTGCTCTGGCGGTCAAAAGGTTAAGAATAACTGAGTCAGATCACTGATGCCAGAAAAAAATAGGATGTAACTAGAATAGTCCAGTTGGAATACCGGTTTTAATTTATGGGAATCATACGCGAATTTGAAACCTAATTTATTGCTTCACAGTGTATGGCCATGTTGGTACGACTGGCGAGTTTATTCTATACTAGCGGCATGTCCCGGCTTCGCACGGTTTATTAAGTTTACCTGGAGATTCCGTAATTTTTTTTCAATAAAATATAGCCTATATTACCCGCTAATAATGTAGCTTTCTAATGGTGAAAGAATTTTTAGAATTGGTCAAGGAGTTTTTGAGTTAAATCGTAACGACGAAACAAAAAATCAAATCTTTTCTTTCTATATTATTAGTTTAGATTGAAATGCTTGTATTGCTCTTGATTTATATAATATTATAATATTAGATACGTTTTGTACATTGACAAATTTGAGCTTCTATTTTATACACTTTTGTTATCTGCAACCTTTTTTTTATTATTTTATCATAAACTGTATACAATTTGCATCTTTAAATAACATCTGCCAAACTGCATAGCAGTTTGTCGGCAGTCAGCAATCGCAGATTGCGCGCGTGTTTAACACATAATTATATACTTAATATACAGGTTATATTGTGTTTAATAGGTAGATATTAATGATGGAAAAAATTAATTACAATTAGGTATCCCTATCATCCTAACAATCTAATAAATAAGTAGGCATAAGTTTTTATAAATATAGAATATCCTTTGCTTCGGTATTTCATGACATTGCTATAAGTAGCTGTCCAAGCCACTGTGGTAACAACTTCTTAGTCTGTTGTTCTTACCTGTGTTTTTTTAAACTTTTATATAATAACGAAGGTCTGGTAATCACGGGTTGTTATTCTATTAACTCCCTCTGCCTGTATGAGGGTGGATATAAATGCTGCATCGAGTAGAACCTTACCCTGCTACTACGCCATCATAGTACGACCACAGGTCATTCGTTTCTGGTTGAAATCGTTTTGACAAAGGGAGCTTAGAGTTACGAATAGAACGATACATTTAATTTAGTTAAATACCTTTTTGATTTATTATGTAAATGTTATTTACAGGACCGTAGCTTCAGCATTAAACTCTTTAGCAGCTGTAGCTTGTCAAGACATGGCCACAGGACTTCTTGGAATTACTTTACCTGCAGATAAGGGAGCAGCAGTAAGTATTGTTTAATTAATATACAATTACATATTTCTCTAGGACCTGGGTTCGTACTATGACGTTTCTATATTCTTTAGAACCTGAGCCTCTAGACAAATGTCATAAGCGATAGTCGAAACGAAAAGTCAAAAAATTTCTTTTTCTTTTTTGACTTTTCGATTGGACTATCACTTATGCCACTTGGCTAGGCTCTGGATTAATACCCTGACGTTCTTTTTAGATCTTACTTTGTAATTTGTAAATTTTCAACTTAATTTTTGTACGTAATTCAAAATAAGATCGAAAAGAAATCGATAGAAGGACGTCATGGTGCGACCCCTTTGTTTTGTGATATAGTATGAGATCTATGGTAAAAGAGGTGGGTATCTAGATAGCATCTGGGTGCACCACAATGCTGCCCTATGCGGAAGATTACTCGATACTACTCGATAGCTCGATACTACATACTCGCATGGGACTATCTATGTAGGTAATACCTACCACTTTAACCTATGTATATTGTATTAACAGATAGCTCGCTGGGTATGCCTGGCTTGCGGCGTGGTTTCCTTCGGGCTGGTCTTCGTCGTGGAACGACTGGGGCCGGTGCTTCAACTCGCACTCTCTTTTAACGGCATGGCTGGAGGAGTTGCGCTGGGACTATTCTCACTTGGAATGTTTTTCCCTTGGGCTAATGCAAAGGTTATTTTGTTTTTTTTATTTGAATTTATCTATATTAAAATAATATGTTGGGACAACTCACACACGGCTATCTGATCCCAGGAAATATAATAATAATATTTTCGGGACAAGTCACACACCGCTATCTTATTCCAAACTAGGCAGTGCCAGAGCCTGGTAACCAGGCAACTGATAAACATACTTATATATTCCTAAATACATACATATTATAGATAAATTACACCCACGCCAACTAGGTACGCCAACCAGGCAACTGGTGCCCTCAGACTGTAGATCTCCTCATAAATATTTTTTTATTTATCAACTAGGTACCTATATATTACAACAGTTAAACCATGAGTAGCTTTACTTCCACGCGGTATAACACCACGGGAACATCGCAGTTGAACCACGGGGTGGGAGCGTGTCTAACCTACACGTTGTAGTACGTTACCTTCTTACTTATCTAGAAAATACTTTTTTTTTACTACTTGCGTGGACAACAAGCATACGGCCCGCCTGATGTTAAGCAGTACCGTAGCCGACAGACGCTTGCAATACCAGAGGTATCACTTACGTGTTGCCAACCCATTTTTTTTACACAATGGCCATAAGATGGAGTATCCATCTTAAGGTCATGTACGTTTCTTTTAAACGCATTCCAAAATGAGCTTTCTAGAAAGACAGAACAAGAAGTAAATCTAATGAAATGTTAAAGTAAGTAGGCATTCTGAAAATCTATCCATATTGCTTTAACGAGTTTATATAACTTTATATTTACAATGTATAGGGTATAGGTATATGTAGGTATGTTGTTATGGTTGGTAGATTATCAATTTGCTCCGAGGAAGTATCATACAAATACATAAAAGTGGAAGTTTGGGTGGATGTTTGTAAGTCGATCACGCAAGAACCGCTGAACGGTTTTGAATAAAATTTGGCACAAAGATAGATTATAGTCTAGAATAGAATATAGACTACTAATCCCACTGTCTCCGTGGGATTGTACACGTGGGCGAAGGCGCGGCTGTAGCTAGTGTTAAATAAATGTTTTATACAGGGTGCGGTCGCTGGTGGCGTATTTGGTCTGCTGGTAGTGTTAGCGGCAGGGGGAGGCGCCCAGTTTGCACAGGTGCCAATGCCACGGCTGCCTGCATCCACAGAAGGATGTGTCGGACCACTTAACAACACGCACTTAACTATCAATCCCAAGTAAGACTTTAAACAAACTTTACTATTATTTCAAACTCAAAATGTATCTATGAGCCGGCAACTACTACATTTATTATTAGATATTATTATAAAAAAGGGCTAAATTAAAAGTACCCAGAATCGACGTTCATGCATGAAGAGGTTAATGAATGTAAAGGAAGCGAAAGAAGTATCTCTGCATCGAAGCTATTGGAGTGCCATAGTCTCTGCCTACCCCACTGAAATAGATTCTGTGGCCTACCCCAATGGGAGACGGACGTGTTGATATGTATGTTTTATATAATTTCATGTCTTAGCTGTCTGATTCATTAGCGCAGAGCCTAAACCAATGCAGCTACAAACTTGAAATTATGCAATAAGCAAGAATTTTCAAAAATCTACCTCAAAAAGAGTGAAATGAAACCCTTACTTAGGTGAAAATAAAATAAAATAAATGTTGCGAAGCCGAGACGGGCCAAGTTTATGTTTATTATAAAGTAACTTAAATTATGTATCTAACAGGTAAACCAGAAAGATGATGCCTTAGAATTAGATCCACAAATGGTTGTAGCAAGTCTGGGGTCAAAGTAAAACTCATATAAGCCAAATGCTGTTTGGAACATGGCAATGGGTCTTATAAAAAAAATTATAAGATCTTTTCTTCTTCTTTTGGCTCTCGCATTAGGTATTCCTAATTAGGAATAATGCAAAAGTCAAAATAAAGAATCTTAATGTTGTTTACAGCGAGAATCACGACGATGCCGTATTTTGGCTGTTCCGTGTATCATACTTGTGGTATTCGGGGTTGGGCTGCGCTGCAACTTTAGTGGCTGGGTTACTCGTGTCCATTGTCACCGGTTCCACAGACCCTGCACAAGTGCCAATAGACCTAATATCGCCGCCAGTCGTTAAACTTCTCAACGCGTTGCCCAAGAAAATAAAGGTAAGGATGTTTTCTCCTAAATAAATATAATAGTTTTTTAATAATAAGATGCACTGTGGTTCTGAGTGAGATTGCTATGCAAAGATCCTGGGTTTGATTCCCGGGTCAGGTGGTAGGTATGTATTGAAAAATGCCTGGCGGGGTGTCAAGAATAATGCCAATAGTCCAGTCCTTTATCAGAGAGGGACAAAGGATGTTCTTGTAACTCTTGTAACATAGCAAGGCAAAACGAGTGTTATACATCCCTGCCCCTGCCAATCATTTTGGGATAAAGGTGAGTAGCTACCTACCTATTATCTTATAATCTAAAGAACCTATAAGGAAAAATTATTATAGTAGGTACCTTCCTAACGGGTTAAGTTTTACTTTTTTTTTTTTTAATTTGTAATAGAGAGCATTAAGAGTTCCTACTCGGCTTGGTTCGGAGCGACGCCGTAGTTCCAGTGTACGCCCTCCGAGCATGGTTGACGACAAAGACACGCGACGACGACGACGACTCTCCGAAATGGCTGGAGGAGTATTCTACAGCGATACTCCCACCCTAACCAGGGGCTACGATAACTTCGCTCTTGGTCTCGACTCAGAGAAACCACCACCGGAAAACGGCACCAAAACTAATAATATTAAACTTGAAGCTACTTCAGATACACACTCGCGAGAGACGTCCACCTGTTGAGACCGTTAGTTATAAAGAAAATGTGTCAAATTGTAAACCTCCTTTTTAAATTCGTTTAAAAACAAAATAGCTACCTACCTTAGTTATCTACCTATCTATCTAGTTACCCAAATTGAACATAACTAATTATTAGACGTAAGCAATCTAAGTCGGCCGGTCTAAAGTTAGCTTTTAAGAGACGTAGAGCCCCATACAAACTAGCAAGCTCGACTAGGGAAGAACCTTCAATTTACAAAAGACCATAGTCAAATACCAACACACAATGGTGTAGATGTGCTTTAGTACAGGCCTATAGTGCTAACTGTTTTTATAATAACGTTCTACTAAAATCCTAGGGTTACCATAACACAAAACTCTGGTATTGCAAGCGCCTATATTTATGGTAGGTAATTGTTCATCACCAAAGTAAAAAAGGAAAAAAATACCATTTGCACTATCTCCAGTCCAAGACAACATAGATTGCTCATACTCTGCCTAAAGGTTTAGTTAGCATCACCTTTTTGAATCGAGTCTCCGCTGTAGATATACTCTTAGAATTATATTATACCTTATTAAGTAAGTATATTAAACTATGTATATTGCACTTATACTTATATCTAGTAGAACAGGGACTTACCTAATTAATAAGTTGTAAGATAAAATTGTATTTTGATCCTTTTGCTGAGATAAAAACACCAAACGTTTAAGTGGTGCCGACAAAGATAGCATTCGGAATTCGGATGCATAGGTTATCCGAATTCCGAGTGCTGTACCTATTTCGGCACTACTTTAGCTACACATTGTATCTACTGGACAAATCGAGTTATTTTCCTAATAGGCGAGCCAGCAATAAATTGTGAGTAACTTATATAGGTAGGTAAATTTTCTTACTGACTGCTATTTAATTTACCTGCCGACCTATTGCATCATAAATCAATTCAACGCACATCACACGCATAAATATACCGTAATGCTTCAGTGTCTGCGTAAAACTAGATTAAATTTATATACTTCATGCTTCTTGCCTAGTAGCTAATTTAATCAGTATAACTGTTCAATGGCTACTGACCATACCAACTTTTAAGGCTAGCAATCTTGTACGAGTATATAATACTTAAGGCACGTACAGCCGTTGGTCCTTGAACTCTCTCTGGTCATGTCAGATTGCCGCCCCATCGGACTATGAGAGTAGGTAAGGCAATATAATATCACACTTGCAAGAGGAGATATATTGCACCGATATTAAATTGCACAAGTGCAATATAATATCGCACTTGTGCAATATAATATCTCCCGCGCAGATGGCTTATTTCCGTTGAGATTAGCCGCCGTGACCAAAATTGGGTTAGAAGGACATTTTATACTTTAGATCTTGTTAAAGTGAGCTGTCAGACGCGCTATTGCGTTATACCTTTAAAACAGCGTGTTCCTTTATCTTCTGGGCAAAATGTGGTCTGATAAATCTAGGTGTCTACCTACCATCGGTATGTAAAGAGTTGGCAAGGAAGTAGATACGAAATAAGACTTGTAATTTTTTTATCTTAGGTACAGAATATCTATAAGATTTAGGTTTGCTAAGAGCACAGACTAGAAAATACTTAAAATTTACATTTAGGCAGATATATTAGGTAGGTAGGTGGCTAGGTATACATAACTACCTACTAAGTATGTTAGCGAGCTACTGTAACAAATTGATTGATTCCTGTATACCGTGACTATCAACATAGTTGTAGGCAATTGCCGAGAGTAACACCATTACTTATAAATATCTTTGCAGTTTATGTACTAGGTAAGTACCTAGGTACTGATATCCACTAAAATTTAGTAATATCGGCCAAGTTGGCGCTCAACCACTCTTAACATTATAATCTACCGAGTTTACTTCTTATGGACAAAATTGCTTAGCTATAATATTTTACTTTGCCACATTGTAGGTAAAACATATTGCCAAAATCGATATTATAAAGAAATGAGATTGGATTTTTTGTTTGTTTGTTACGACTAAACTCAAAAACGACTCGACAGATTTTAAAAATTCTTTCACATTAAAAAGTTAAATGATCATCGAGCGTAAAACATAGGCTATATTTTATTTGAAAAAAAAATACGGAGTCATTACAAAAACTTAATAAATCTCCACCCGGGCAAAGCGAGAACGTGCCGCTAGTGTTTAATAATATTATAAAGAAGATTTGTATTTTTGTGTGTATGTATGTAATGGATAAACTCAAAAACTACTGCGCCGATTTCAACAATTCTTTCACCATTGGAAAGCTTCATTCACCCTGAGTAGGTACAGACTGTATATTTATTGCTAGAAAAGATTAGGGATCCTTACTAAAACCCGTGCGAAGCCGGGACGGGTCGCTAGTGTTTAATAAATAGATAGGTAAGCATTCTATGAGTGGTCCAGCGGCAACTTGGCCGTCGTACCTACCCAAACATTTCTTAATCACCGTTTATAATTAAACGTAAATTTCTAATAGGTACTTTACGAACAAACATTAAACTTTGTCCGCTTGAAAATAATTTCTCCCAATTTCGAGACGCAAATAGTGACCGTACAAGTACTAAGATACAGTCCTCAACATAAACAGTCTGAGGTAGTCTACTGCTGGACATAGGCTTTCCCGAAAACGCACCATTCTTTTAACTCTTACAATCTCAGTTAGTTACGACTGCATGTGATTAGTGAAGATGTTCACCTTCCCACCAACACCGGGCCGAGTGTTCCCACATGGGATAAAACTATGTGAAATCTATAAAACATGTTTGTTACGATTATGGGTAATTGATGGATGATTGTACTTTGTACGTGAAGTATGTTTGTAAAATCCGCCGTGACACATCCACAGGGCCTGTTCCTTAATACGGGAGTGTTAAAAATAAAGATTAATAAGTTATTGTCAGCCGCTCGTCCTCAAATCTTCACTCTATTTTTTTATAGGCTAAAAATAGAGTGAGGCCGAAGAGGCAAACAAGCATACGACGCGCAGACTCCTTGATAGTATAAAAAGAAAAGTATAATTTTGTCCGCTTGGGAGGAGGAAGAGGATCAGGGAATTTAGGTCAAGCGTGATTATATTAAGATTTTTATGGCGCTCCGGATTCCGGCAGGCCGACTCTTATCTTTCCAATTCTACAGTGCCGATACCATAGATTTTAGAACGTATGCTAATACTGATAATTTAGAACTCTCGAAAATTATCTAACAAAAACGAATTAGATCGATACCTATTTTAGGAATAAGGATGTGCCTAACTTGTATAAGAACTACATCATATCTCTTTACAACAAATACCAAAAATTTTTACAAATTGGCATCATGACGTATTATCGTAGGTACTTAGTTTTTTATTTATACATGTGAAAGTATTTATATAAAATGCCTAGTAGTTTATGTAAGGTATTATATTTAAACGTAAGTAAATAAATAATGTATACAATAATAAAAAGATAAATGTTTTTGTAAAATAATTAAAATATGACAATGTATTGCCCTTAGTATTGTAATAAATAAAATAATATTTTTAGTTTTTTCTATTATTTATTTTATCATTTTGAATGTACACTTATAATAAGTTTGAAGGCAGACCTAAAAGAATACCTACTGTATAATTGTCAAGTACCTAGTTTTTGGTACATAACCTTTGCACTCGTTTATAATAATGTAATAAAATAACTGAAAATTATATTTTATAATACACTGCTAAAATCACTTGACCTGCCTTCTAAGTGCATGATTTTAGCATAATATAACATTAAAATAAACTAAAATAATTTTGGGCCAATAATTCTGCACTTAACAATAATAATAGGCGTAATAAAACAATTTTTAATTATTTCACGATAGTAAATCTTGATGTTGTTGATGTATCTCTTGCATAGTCGAAACTGGTAGAGTTGCACTCACTGTTATCGAGGGCATTCCTGGTAAAGAGACAGGTGTCACCACCGGCAGTCCGGTCGATATAGGCGGTGGCTGGATTGGCGCTTGAGCGAAGCTACTCATGTCAAAAGTTGGTACTAAAGGCGTGTTTTGTGAAAAGGCAGGTGTTGGGACCTGTGATGCAGTGTAGTTAGGCATCATAGGTATATAAGGCTGAGGTTGGTTCATAGGAATGCCTGGTAAGTTCGGCAGCGGTGCTGGCGGCTGCATGTTCGAAACAGATGGTATGCTTCCAAGATTAGTTAATGTTGCATCTGCTAAATCTGAAAAAATACGACATATATTTCTATTGTACTTATATATCACTACAATATTAAATAAGTAGTCTGTGAGGACCTTCATAAAACACTACAGCTAAATAAATATCTATATATTATACAATGGCGCAGTTGTATTGTTGTGTGCGGCTTTAATCATACGTAAGTATTCTTTTTTTTTATATCATCTATTTGCGATCGATCGCCAGACCTTGAACAAATTTATTGTCGTGGTGATGGCGTTATGTTAGAGCGGCCATCGCAACACCTCCCAGTAAGAGTCAAACGAGGCCACATTTTCTCGTTTCAATCTTCTGCCCACACTTGATTTGTCAAGCAACTCCGCAACAAGTGGGTTCGGCAGTAGAACTCTTTTAAATACTATTTTATACTTTTTTATATAGTTTATATGTTAAAAACAAGTTGTTACACATTGTTTTCTTAAAAAAACACCACAAAATCTATAAGGTGTCAGTGGTATATTTCCCATGGAGTCATGGTACATTGGTTACTTCTATCTTTTTCTTGGTTAAATTCTAGTGATATTAAACATGTATTAGTTTTGTATAATTGCAATAAATATATATTATACTTACTGCTAGAATAGGCTGCCATATTAGACACAACTGACTGTGCTTGAGAAATAGGCTGTTGTGAAGAAATCTGCTGTACAGCTGGTTGTTGTACGGTTGGTCCAACATTAAACTGACCGGGAGCTGCAGTAGGAGGTACACCTGGCGGACCAGCAAAGTTCCCCGGATTTACCATAGGTACCCCTGATAAGAAGGGTGGTGGTGGTACTTGACTGTAATCAGGTTGAGCATTGGATACTTGAGGAGCAGACAGCAATGGAGTCTTGTCATCATTTATATTCAGGTTTTGTACACCTGGCACCAATTTCTGTTGATCATACGGTTGTGATGTCTGAAAAAATATAAGATAAAATTTATGACACAAAAATAACCTTTGTTTTTCAGTACTTTATATGCTCTGGGAAAGTTTCTTTTTTCTTTTTCTTAAACCCAATTATATTATAATAAGAAAGACGGAGATATCGCACAGAAAGTGTTAGCGTCATTAGTCATTTCATCTATTACTATCCCTTTATGTATCCATATGTTTCGTAATATCTATAACATTCATACTTGAAATCTATAAGCAGGTATATAGTGCAAAGGAGTTTACAGTTACATTAGAAACTCCAGTGCAAAATTTCATATTTCTAGATCTAGACCCACTTGCTTGATAACTTTCAAGACGTCAGTGATGTTTGTATTCATCAAATGGTTATAATAAAGACATTAAATCATTTTGTGTTTTATTTTTAATCTTACTGACCTTTTACATCTTATCTTGTTGGGATTTTCCAACTGGACAAATAACTTTGACCCTTTGGGATCTTTTGTGCATTCTCTTTCTGTTTTTCTTATCCTTCATCTAGACTCACCCTTCACATACAGGGCATGGCAATATGTTTACAACATGATGTTCAAAGAGTTAAAGCTATGCATTGTCTATTAATGAATAAAACAATGTATTGAGTACAAAAAATATATCTTACCATTTGTGGTCCCGTACCAAATACAGGTTGCATACTTCTTAATGGAATTCTATGCAAATATCCATAGCCTATACCGCATCCCAAGCTGCCTTCACCACCCCAGTTATGGTTAGGTGTAATATGAACTTCACGGCATGTATCATCGTTCACATTATATACATACAACTTCAGTGCCCTCCCTTCATGTGCCTCTATTAGAGTAAATAAATCCTCACTTTCATGCATAATAGAATCTGCACCTATTATATAGTCTGAAAATGGCCGTAAACCAGCCAATTCTGCAGGTGATGATGGATGAATCTCCTGTAATATAGTAATAATAAATCAGTAAACATTTGACAAGATAAATTTATTGTTTTTTTTAATTATTAGTATAATAATTTTAAAAAACAATTAATTTTAATTTGGCAATGCAAGCTACTTCTAGTGTTGCAAGTGTCCATAGGCTACAGCTACCGCTTACCATCAGGGAGTTGGTGTGCTTATTTGCCCCTTTAGTAGTAGAAAAAGCATACAAAATATGTTCTGTACAGTTGGCTTATCACTGCTAAGATTAGCCTGATGAAATTTGGTCTGAATAACATTACTCAAAGACTATATTGAAGCATCAAAACATTTAAAAAGTAGTACTTAAGAAATAAATAATATTTTTTTAAGTGACTTGCATTTTTAAACAACTATATTATGTCTGACTTTAAAAGGTTTATAAGGTTGCTGGGGTAGACTGGAAGGAAGGCCTCCGCGAAAGGCGAAGGACCAGGTGTTGTGGTGAGAATTAGGGATGCCTATGTCCTGATTAATTTTATATAAGTTTATAGGTATATTTATTAAGTTGATGTGTCCATCAATGTATATATTTATAAAGGTTAGATATAATTGCCAAATACTACTTGTGATCAAAAAGAATAAGATATGTAATACTGTTATATTATTTATCTGTTGCTAAGTCAAAAAATATTATTGTATGATGTGAATTAAGGTGGCAATTAAAAATATCGAAGGTATATCATGAAATTGACGATAACTTACCAGTACATGCCATACATTTTCGTTAGCGCCTTCAAAAGAGCAAAACCTAATACTAACTCCTAGAAGACCCTGGCCACCCCAACTTGCACTAGGTGTTATCATAACTTCCCTTACAGTCTGAGTTTTGCTGCTAAAAATTAGCATTTTAATTGTTTTATCGACATTTTTCTTTAGCAGATCTTTTAGAGTGTCATTGTCCTGGTCTAATCTAGTATCTTCTATAGCTACTATAAAGTCAAAAAACGCTTCAAGTTTTGCTTGTTGACCTGGAGATCCATCTTGAACCTAAAAAGGAGATTACCGGCGTCTTATTAGATTGAATAGTTAAACTTAAATCAAAGAACAATAAAATAATATTGAAAACACAAACCCGTAATACATGATATCCTTCCGAGCCGCCTCCTGGTACTTCAGAACTCTGAGAAGAACCCATTGGATATTATAAAAAATATACTCTAATATGCCTCTCGTTTTCTATTATATTTGGATTTAATTGTTATTTTTCGTAAACTCTACAACCGTAATAATTTTGGCATTAAAGTACAATTTTGACATTTCTATTACGTGGCATGCACAGCACTGGCACCATAGTGACGTACTTTACTGCAAAATTGAATTGATTACAATAATTCGTCTTACTAAAACAATGCCATTATTATTTTAAGTATACGGTATAATAAATTTGTGTGGACTTTACGTCTTATGGCTGAGATGGAAACAACCTCTTTATAGAGTATAAACCTTTGTTATTCTTATAGCTTTGGCCCAAATTACTACTAAATTAGGTTTTGGTTTATCAGCACTTAGTACAAATACGTATAAGCTTCTAGACAAAATGTAAATTGAAAAACATACAGGCTAAAACCATAACTTCATAACCCTCATTTTGGCTTCGCCGTAGTCGGGTAATAATACAGCTGTGAAACTTGAAAAAAAAAACATTTGTCTGTCAAATTTAGATTACTAGTCAAACACTGCCTGACGTCTGTCACTGTCAGCATCATCCGTAATTCCGTACTGTGTGTAAATTTTATTGGAGATTTAAAATTCATTTCATTTCCTAAATATTAATATAATAGTGCAACTTAAGTTATTCTGTATTTCAATTTTTTTATAACAATAGAAGTGTAATTTTTTCAATTTTTGTTTGCAAACAAAGGTATGAAAACTTCCTAATTTCCTAACACGAAATACTTCATGCTATTCATCGATTTATTTCTAACTCAGTCACCTATAGCAAAACAATGCTATTGTTTTTGTCTAATGTTTCATATTGATTACGAAAATTAAGTTCACTTGCATTAAATCAATGAATAGACTACAATTATGTGCTGAACGGGTGTGGCAAAGTGCAAATCAACACTACAGCTATATATCAATCAATCAGCTTCCTTTAGTTCACTGCTGCACATAGGCCTCTCGTAATTCGCGCTATAATACCCGGACCTCCTCCGTATCCAGTATGCCCCAGCAACATTCAGATCATTTGGCTTTTTGGCCCTCATAAGTATAAAATACAGTGAAACGTGTATAACTGGTATTTAAAGGGACCTAGGTATTTTTCAGAGGCCTTTTATTTACCCAGTTGCCCAAATAGGTTTGTGTTAAACAGGTGTCTTATTTATAGAGGTTCCCTACGCAAAGGCTAAGAGAACTTAAAATGTACCGTTTTTCTTTTGTAAACAACTAAACGTTACAGATTGTCTTTTTGTAAAGGCTACAAAGTCCCAATCATAGAAGTAAACTTCAAAAAATCTAGTAAATCAAACCTCAATTGAAAAGGTTTTATATTCTTGATAATAGAAGTAATTCAATGCAAAAATGTTGGGACCTCATTGATACGATATCACTAGCAGAGGTTTCTTACTTATCCTGGGCCCACTTAACCAGATTTCACTGCACTAACACTAGCGTAATAGATACATTATTTCTATGACTTGAATAAATAAGCCTGTTTCATGGGTTTAAACTTGCATTACATATTGTGTTGTGATAATGTCATTGTAACACCTTTCTATTCTGGTCCATTTATGCATATTTTTTAATTTAGTTTTATAAAAGGTCTAAGAAGGTTGTTCTGGAGGAGGTCTGACTTACGGCACTGTAAATATCTCTCATGAAAAGAAACAAAAACAGATTTGTCCCATTTTGATTAAACAGATTCTTCACAGAGGCTTGACAAAACAGAAAGTGGCATTGCACCTCATCAGGGTGCTTGAGCCCTGAGGGTGTTGAGTCAAACAGAACACTGGCTCTAGATGTATGTGATGCTCTGACGATGTTTTGTTTGACTGCGAGTACTGTACAACACAATTTTTACTTTCTGTTTGGCAAAGCCTTAACTGTTTGTCACTAATATATTAGTTATATAATAAGAAGTAGGTAGTTTATGTAATGTAGTAATTTTTATTGCAGGTGTCTATATAATTAAGTTATAAAAATGTCAGAATGGAAACAGTTGATAACTGAATGGCTCAATGAGTATGCATCATTACAAGAAAATGAAATAAAAAGTTTTGCAGCAGAACATGAACACAATCATGAGATAGCAACAGCCATATTTAATCTATTCTATAGTGAAGATGAAAATGATGTACAGCCTAGCAATAAGCCAGAAAATGAAACATCTCATGAACAGGTCAAAAATACATTAAATATAAGTAAATGTTTATAAAGTACTACGCAGATTATTGTCCGTCTAGTTAAATAGCTAGAAAGAAAGAAGAAAGAAAGAAAAACAATTTATTTTTTCAAGCAAATGACGCACAACACACAAAAACACACATTTTAACAACAGACATCAAAAACACTAATAATATTGTGTGTGGCGTACGTCACACGCAGCTATTAACCTATGCTAAAATAAATGCATTAAGCACTGAGAATTATTTAAAAAAAAATGAATTAATAAATATCAAAAGGAAATAGACTGCAATCTTTAAAGGCAAAAGACATTGCTCTCTATCTAATTAAATTTTCTTTATTTTATCTACTTAAAACCCGATTATTTGTATGCAAATACAGATGTCAAACTAGTAAGTTACTAACATGACATCTGAATGCAGATCCAGATGTCAAGTTATATTATTATATTTAATTTGATTTATCGGCACAAACATTGTACTGACAATATATTTGGATGCCAAAGAGTTGGCAACTCAGCATATTGCTAAGTGTCATTGAACACCTAGTGCTGGTTTTCAGTTGCAACTCACTGTAGGTAGGACCTTAAATAAAAATTAAAACAATGTACAGTAGATCGCCGATTAACCGAATCGCCAATTGGAATAAAAAATTAAAACCAATAATAGTAATTTTGGTTTTGTTTTGTTTTTTTGTAACATATGGAACTCGTTGGATTCCAGATATATTTCAATTGTAATGGTTGAAAGCTAGAGGCAAGACACTTCTTCTTCTTATCGTTTGGCTAGTAGCTAACCTGGTGACAGAGTTATTTAGATCGCCCATATTTAAGCCCCTGTCGTGATCTAAGGACTAATAACAGTTGGGACCGACTTTTAACGTGCCCTACGAAGCACGGGGACCCTCACATGAAATACCACTATGTCACCCATCTATAGGGTTACCGCGCCCTTGGTAGCTTAGCAAGACACTATGAACTGTGTTTGTTAAACTTAATAAAGTTTGTGTGACAGTTTGTTTTTCTTTATTACCAGTCTATGTCCGATTATCCGAATTTTCAATTATCCGAATCGACCTCGGTCCCAATTAATTCGGATAATCGGCGTTCTACTGTATTTACTTTACTAGTTCGACATCTGAATCACATTAAGCCATACGTCTGCTGGGATGCAAGCCTTAATTTATTTTTGGAGCTATGATCTTTCTATTGGTTTTCTAATTTAATATAATCAATATTATCAACATCTTTATTTTGCAGATATTAGAAAATGTTTGCACACAGCTGTTTAGTTTCTATAGATCAAAGGAGATCCAACTGCAAAGGTTTACACTTCAGTTTGTACCCACTCTTATTTTTGATTATTTGAGCTCTGTGGCCCAAGGCAATAAGAAGACATGTCGGTGCATAGAAACATTGTTAATAGGTATACTTTAATTACTTTATTAAATTTATATACAGATACAGATATGTTGGTAAAAAGGACGACTCCGTTTTCAGTTGGTTCACTGACTGTTTTTGTTCGGTGCACCATTCCTCTACGATGTTTAGCGCGGTTTGCAGTACCTTACAAAGTACGTTTTCTGCACTACCGTTGGTAATAATTGCTAGGTCGTCAGCGTAGAGTACGATAAAGTAGCCGTTGCCATTAAGGCCGACTGAACCGAAGTGTCGACTACCATTTTCCAAAGGATCGGTGACAGAACACCCCCTTGTGGGCAGCCTCTTGTCACCTTTGCCCTGGTGGTCTTGCCTACCGTGAGTTGTATTGCTGGCTGGCTTATTTGTAACAAAATATAGATTAAAAGAAATAAGATAAAACTCCAAAGAAGTTTATTACCTCAACACAAGTGTGAAAATTTGTGTTCTTCAAGACAATAAAGCTGTATGTGTAGTCCCGAGGTTAAGGTTACACTTCACTGTGGGACACAAAACTTTGTGTGACTTTGTTTGTTTTGAGTCTGTGTCTATTTTATATCCATAAATTTTTTTTTTTTTTTTTTTTTTTCTAAAAAAGACAACTCCCGCACTAGAGAACAAGCTCTGTGTCGCAGGGGACTTTACAAACATACAATTAACGGACACAAATTACACCCAGACTCAGAACAATTTTTTGTGGGTCACACAAAGTTTTATCCTGTGTGGGAATCGAACCCACAACCTCGTGCACAGCAGGCGCATACTGCGGCCACTGGACCACCGAGGCAGTCTAGTTTGTAAAGTTTCCCGTGACACAGATCAGTGCATGCAAGGAGTTGTCTTTTAAAAAAACTAATTGATGTTAAAATGCAATATATTTTTACAGGTTTGTATAACTTCGAGGTAGTGGATGAAGCTGGCAAGCCTAAAGTAGTGTCATTCAGACTGCCTTCTTTAGCCCAATCTTCAATATATCATGAGGTATTGTTAATTATTTAAACATTATTACTCTATCTAATGTTAATTATAATTCAAAAAATGGCAAACAAAAAAAACTAGTTTCTGTTCTGTTCATGGCCATATGATTTTTTTCTATACTCCTTTGAAGTTATATTTATACAAAATTTATATGACGTGACGTTCATAATTATTCTGATGCTGTCATTGTAGGCCTTTTTGATTGAACATGATACAATCATGAATCATGATACGACGCATAATTAAAATAACTATGACTATTTAAGGTCGACTCACCTGTTGGTCTAGTGTTCTGCTAAGTCGGAGGTCGTTAGTTCGATTCCCACACTGGCCAAATATGTGTGATTCATAAAAAATGTTTTCGTATCCCAGGAATAATCCCATCACAAAATCCTGGTGTTACAATTTTTGTATTGGTAACATAAGTAATGCCCCAGGTATTGCAAGCCTCCATAGGCTACGGTAACTGCTTACCATCAGGCGGGCCATATGCTTGATTATACTAAGTTTGCCGGTTCCTCAAATTATTTGGTTGACAAATTAAATTATTTATGCATTTTTTATTTCAGCCCCTTTCGTTGGGATCACAGTTTTTAACAGAGAGTGCACTACGTAGATGGGAGGAATGCAATACAAAGCTTGTCAGTTGGGGGCCACTGCCACAAGTTGAAGTGATCAATGCCCAGAATCGTTTGAAAGTCATGTCATCACTGCTCTTTATTTACAATAGACAATTAAGCCTCTTGCCAAAACTTGCATTGAGACACTTTTGTATTGCCGCGTCAAGGTAATTTTTACAAGCTCTTCTTTAGCTTGCAATGTATGTTAGTTAGTATGTTAGTTTGTTAAGGTCAAATCTTGTAAGCTAGATTTAAAGCACTTCCCGGAGTTTAATTGAGCTGAAATTTGGTATACCGACGAAACTTCGGTGACAATGCAATAATATGGTACCATGAAGCTGGTCTGATGATGCAGTCGGAAGATGGTCATACTATTTAATAGATTAATTACAAAAATACACTCTAAAATCTTGTGTTTAAAAAAATATTTTTTAAATATAAATATGAATGTATCACATTAATATTCCATTACACTGAAGTACTGTGGTAGACAACCATTCTATGATATTCACACTAATGTGTGCTTTAAATACATTAAATACCATTATACAATTTTGACAGAAATCTATCAGGAGATTTAGGAACATTTCAATTATTGTCCGTGTGGTGACGGATTAAGAATACAATCGTCACCACCCTATTCCATCCCATTGGTGTCGTAAGTCGACTAAGGGAGTAAGTCAGGCAGACAACATCCACTGCAAGAGAGGGAAATCTCGAAACAAAACCCTATACCAACCCGTCTGGCCAGAGTGGTATAGTAGGCTAATATCCCTCCAAATGCATGGAGGAGACCCGTGCCCAGCAGTGGGATGTTTATGGGTTGAGATGAAATTATTAGGAACGGTATTTTAAAAACAGGCATTTGTTAAGACGGTACTATGCTGATGCTGAGGTTATCAAGTAGATCAGGGATTCCTAAACTATTTTGGGCAATAGACCCCTTTTTCCAAAATGAACTGATACATCAGACCCCCTTAGCCAAGTTACTTTAAAAATTCTAGCTCTCTTTTTTCCTATTGATACAAAATCCTTACCAATATAAAATCTTGGTTGCTTGGTTAAGTGAAAAATCATTTCCTTGTCAAAATTTAACAAAATATATGGACATAAAGCTCAGTCATATGTAATTAATAGTTATTAATACAAATTACTTATAAATACTTAAGTAGGTATGTATTTTATAAGAAAAAAACCATTTAAATCGCTAAGTAAAAAAATAATAGTTTGTAAACGTAATAGGTACAACTTAAACAGTATCTTGACAGTTTCAAATTAGAACTTGTTTTAATTAATTAATAATAAAATTTTAGACCTCGTCTACTCTCAAAACCAGTTTTGGTTTACATCGCCCCTGGAAAACCGAATTCGACCCTCGGGGGTCGTAAGACAACTTTGGGAATCCCTGCTCTAGATGATTGATGGTTTTATTGTTATTGTAGTGCTTATTTTAGCTAAAGTTTATTTATTTTATTTACAGAATAGTTACACAAGGATTTAGCAAAAAAATGGGTGGATCGTCTGTTAAAAAAATACCTAGAATACCAGTGTCGTCAAACTTTCTTTTAGAAATGATTGAAGGCGCATACTTTGCTATGTTCAATGAATTCTACACGTTGGCCTATCAAGCTGTAAAGGACATAGACCAAAGAGCTCAGTATGAATTATTGCCTGATGTAATGTTGGTTACCAGTGCTGTGATAAATTCTTTGAAGAATAACCCTACAGGTAACTATGTTATCAGATTTGTTTTAAATGAAACTTCGTATGTCACTTTTTGATACTATCTAGGCCGTATGCTTGTTTGCTAGTATATGACCCAGTCGCGTGACAATAGGGTGGTATTACGGGCAAAATGCCACGGGCCCCGTACGGGCCGTAAGCGCAGAAGGATCCTAATATTTATTATTGCAACATAACTACGGCTCTCCAACAGTATAGACGGTTAAACACCTGGGTTTTGTGTGTTTTTTATTACATTAACAAGAAGGCAAACAAGCATACGGCCCGCCTGATAGTAAGCAGTTGCCGTAGCCTATGGACGCAACAACACCACGGGTATCACTCGCGCGTTTTTGACGTTTTAAAAACCTAATAGGTAACCCTGGAATGGAAATACGTTTCTTTAATCTCGCTCTTAACCTTAGTGTTAACATTGCTGTAGACAATATTAGATTCTACAATTTTCGCAAAGCTCCTAAAATATTAAGTGTCTTGCTCACTGAAAAAAAAAACGTATCTCATGTGATATTTGTGTTGCAAGACTTTATTGTCGACAACAAATAATGAAACGCCCGGGTATAACACTATTGTATTGTAAATAGTAACAAGGTACTACGTAGATAAACCTTGTCACCTCGCCATTCACAACTATACATATTATTAAGATTGATCTAAGTCTCAGTGTATTTTGGGGCCATTAATTGAATGTTATGTGCTACAAGAATTATTCCTTATTCTGTATGTATTCAATAATGGTATGAGTATATATTACATACATGTAATTGAATAGCAATGAATCTTATGCCTGTTTTGATAGGGTTCACTTTTGATACTCATAAACAAAAACAGGTGAGTCGGTTGGCCATTAGATTCAGAACACATTTTTGTAGGATTATTAATTAAAAATGCTGAACCAACATAAAAAAACCTGTCACCCATGAAAACCCTTAAACCCTACCTTGATCCTCTTTAAAAATCAAATTCTTTGAATTATGCTATTGAAAAACTTGAGCAATTTCAGTTAGTCCATCCCCTCTATCTGATTAACTATGTCCGGTAAGTTCTTTAAGAGAATTCTCGTATCGGCGTGAGGTACTCGTTGTATTCAACAGCTAGTTGTGCTTCCGACAGGGATGATCGACGATTGGCGTGTTCCTTTCCATCCCTTCCTTGACAGTTCAGGCTTTCCGGAAGGGTAGTCATTGGCGGTGAGTTTACAATATGTCAACGCCTACAATTCTCTACTTTGAAAGGTATATAGAGAGGAAAGCACTTATCAACCACTATCATGTAACATGACAGTAGGTACATACGATTGTCAAAAAAACAAATCTGTAAGCTACTTTTTGTTTACGGCCACATCCGCTACGTCCAAGAGAGTCTTAACGGTTGCTAGGCCTAGTTCGCCGGAGCTGCAACCCCTTGGTTACCACTAACAATAAATGACTCGAGACGATATTCTGGCTATGAGATCACCTGACTGACCGAAATTTACACCACTTAGCGCCGTTGTCTATTTTACACATTGTTATTAAATTTTATTACGCATATAATGTACAAAATAATTCTCTCAAAATCTGTATGGTTTTCTTTTTCAATATTTTCAGGACAACCATGCGACGGTCCCATGGGCATCAGTGTAGCATTGTCACCTGCAACCACCACCGTCACCATGTCGAAGTCTATGATAACGAATGCTTCATTCCGGACCAAAAAGTTGCCAGGTGAGCAAGTCCATCAACAGTATCTAAACTCTTACTTGAACTTGTAATATTTTAGTAGTTCGGTATGGTGTATCTATTAATTGTGATCTTTTCTAGTTAATACTATATTTGCATTATATTATTTTTGGTTTACATACAGATGAAGGTAACTGTATGCTGCCAAATGCATGCTCTACAACTCATAATTTGGATGTTAGATTTTGGACTAAAAATGTTTTTCTATGCAATGACATCGATAACGTTCCATGCCACAGTAATAAATGACACATCAGTACCTAAGCCCTAACAAATAAGGGGATAACTGAAATTCGGGTATTAAAATAATCCCTAAATAATTAACACTGACACGTTGTATTCGTCATTAGCAGTAATAACAATTACATTTTAATAGGTTAGTTAAAATGTATACTTAGCTCACAGTTTATTTGTTCATTTTCGTTCACGCAGAAGTTGTAGGCCTTCTAAGACACAGCTTACCACATTATTACATCTTTAGGTGAAAACTAATTGCTTTAAGCGGTATTTTAAATTACAGGGGTTAGATTTAGATTTTTTTGGAGATAAACTACTTTATTATTAATTGTGGAATTTATCTATAATATGTATGTATTTAGAAATATATAAGTATGTTTATCAGTTGTCTGGTTACCATAATACAGGCTCTGCCTAGTTTGGGATCAGATAGCGATGTGTGAGTTGTCCCGAAAATATTATTATTATTGTAAAATGAATAAGTAAGTACATCCGTTAGAACATACTGCCTTAGAAAGAAAGTACCTATGTTTAAAATTTTCACAGAAAATGGTGAATAATCCTCACAAACGAAGTCGCCAGAAAAGTTAGTTAGTTAAGTTTCAATAATAAATTAAAAAAAACCTTAAAGCAAATAGTCTTTCAGTCGTCCATATAAAAGTTAATTCACGATGCACAATAGACATATTATATGTATACCAAACACATCGTGTCGTCCAGTTATACGAGCTGCAGTGCAATGCAACACAGTTACAGCCCCACATTACATAGTGAGAGCAAAGCAAACATTTGTTATATAGTTTAGTTACACTTGTATGTAATTGCAGATCAAAGGCATTCTTTGTTCAGATTAGATAATAAGAAACCATTCATATTTTGTATTTACAAAACGTCACTTAATACATTATTTATTTGGAATTAAATGACAGGTTCTCAATAAAGAATAAATAAATAAATGGTAACATGCATTATATACATTAGTTATCAGCTTTTAAAAAATGAACGCTGTCGTCACGATGTACGTTGGCAAGGCAAGTTTGCTACCATCTTTGTTTTCTCAGCGAATGAAACAAAGGCAGTGTGAAACTTGCCTTGCAAAATTGGCATCGTATAACTAAGGTTTTGAATAGTGGTTAAATCCACTTTGATAAAACACGGAATACTAGACATCCCAGAAAGTGTAGGTATTATATCCTAAGTAAAAACAATATCTCTTATCTTAATCATCATGATGCATTGATTTCAACAAAAGATTTAAGCGGACGCAAGATGTAACTTAGAACCATCAAAGGACCCAAGTGGATCGCGCAAAATATTACCTTTTGGTATGATATACACTTTCGGGGACACACTTGTTATATATTACAATTTAATCAGTAATATTAAGCAAATTAATTCATATAATATTGACGTGTATGTATATCAACAGTAGTGGCCTTAGTGGGTACCAACCAGAGCTACCGTCTTAGACTCTGCGTTTAGGTGGGCTTCCCGCATATCCAGTTTTTTGCAGTTTGAGTATTGGATAGGCAACATCAAGACCTAATGTCGTAAGGCTCGTCACCGCTAAGGACGCTCCTGTAGATCAAGTTTATGTTGTATAATCACACTGATGCTTAAATGTATTTATTTCCAGATGACATTCCTATACAAGCTGGTCAAGTAGTTCCAACGGAATCGTCAGATATGTTATCTTCGATTACTGAAGAAGGTGAAGCAGAAGCTGCCGCCCCCATACAACGAGGTGGTGTCATCCGTAGTTCTAAACCTAAATTGAGCTCTTTCCCAGTACTCGGCAAAAAGACTAAAGATGGCAAAGAAAAAAGTGCTACGACTGGAGAAAAGAAAGTAACACTAAAGGAATCTTCGAAAGGCATATGGAATTCGCTTAGTGGGGGCGGCGGTGACATGGTTGATGCTCAACAAAAATCTACCACTGATAGTTCCGTCGAAGCGAATGGAAGCATGAAAGATGAGAAAATGTCTATGACGTCAATATCACATAACAGTACGGAAAATTCTGACACACGTTCTCAGGTTACCACTGATTCACTGGATATAGAAACAACACCACGTTTTGCAGCAATGCAAGTCAGTTCAGTGTAATTATTTATCATTATTATTGGTGACTTCCAGTTAATAGGTTTATGGTTATAAGTAGTATCCGACTAAAATGATTTTACTGAAACCGAATACTTCATCGGATCTGATAAGAAACTTATTTTGTTTGGTCGAAAGATATAGTGGGTACTCGACTCGTATGTTATTACATTTAACAAAATTCGTTTTGGTTACGACCAAAGCTAAATATTCTTTTACCAACAAAGTCAGCGTACATGGCATAAACAAGCACTCTAAGCTGGTGGTAAATTTCTATATTAAATTTATTTACATTTATACTTTAGGTACATTTGTACCTAAAGTATAAATATACCTAAAAAACTTATCTGCACATACGCGGATGTAAACCTTAAAATATCCACATCCGCTTATGTAAAAAATTCGTACCAACCTTGACAGCACTTACAAAAAAGAAAAAATATCTTCCAGTAAATTCGGTTTCGACTTAGGTAAAATCATATTTTTTCGTCGGACAATTGTTGTTAGTACTTACCTATTGTATTATAAATTAAAATTGTCAAATTTTGACATATTTCATGGTCAGGTGATTGTTCACTCCAATATTTTATAGTATTATTATATAATAAGGTTTGTCAATGGGATGTTGTTTATAAAAGCTATGTTATTATATTTGTTGAAATTTGTTTTTCGCAAGACAATGAAACTTTAATTCTATCTGAAAATAGTTTAATATTGATGTTGTAATTTAAATTGTTGTTTTTAATGTATAACAGAATTTATGGGGAATAAAAGTCACACACTATTAAATGTTTTTTTACATTGCTTCATTGTTTTTACCACCAAAAGCAAACAGTAGCTAACGTACGTTGTCCATGGACACTTTATATAGAATCAACAAATAGTATCAATTACCTACAAAAAAAAGACTGCGTCATGAGTGTGAGTCAACTAAAGTAGTTTTAAGTTTTCTAACAGCAAACAAGCTATATTTAAAAGTATAGCATGGTATTTATTTATGCGAATTGGACATTCTGCGCCTAATTGGTAATCTAACTTACTACATACTATTCTGGTTGACTATAAATTTGGTAATCGTTAATTTCAGACTATAGTAAGTACCTACCTATATACTCCCAATAGAAATTCGTATCAATTCTTTGAAATCTGTTACATACCTACATAATTATATCTATTTATGTATTTATTTTGTCACCCTTAGACTATAACAGTAGATACAAGTTATTATTATCGCTGTGTATTATCTATTCTTGTGAACTCATAAGGTTACCATTATCATATCCAAACATATTTAGTTAAGTTATCATTTGTGGTTAATTTATTTATTTAACTAGAAGTCTTAGCATTTTGTCCACGTATATAATTATTTAAAATGAAGTGTGTTTTAATATTAGTGTTCCTTGCTCTAGTAGCCATTTCTTGTTCTGATGCTACTGATCTAATAGTCGGATCGAGTTTAAATGGTCGCCTCATTTGGCAACAAAAGGCTGAGTATATGGGCATTCCGTTCAGGAAGAGAGTGAAAGAAGTGTTTTATTCCGACCCAAGCCAACAAATTATCAAGGTAAGATAGTTTTTTCTGTAAAAAAAAATAGTCATTCAGTGACTCACTATTGCCGGATTTGCTAACTAAATACATGCATTTTTATGACTTATGAAATGACAAAAGTAAATAGGTACGTAGGCTCTTGGTCCATAAATACCAAAATAAATGAACATTGGTAGGTATATCGGGCTGTTCGCCGCAACTCCACGTTGATAAAGCGTATTTTGCGTGCAAAAATAAATAAATGAGTTTTATTCTAATTTTTGTTGTCTTACTTTCGTTCTTTTTTTATTTAGCTTTCAGTTCAGTTTTATAAAATGACGTTCTAAAGAATTAAGTAAAAACTAATTTATTTTTGAACTTGGATAACTAATTCCTTGTAACGTCCTTTTAATAGATATACGTAAGTATATACCTAAGTACTAACCTACCTAATATTGCTCCATTTACAGGGTGTCATTGCTAGAGACATGGAACACACAGCAGCCATTGCTACCATCACTGCTGGTGGAGTCGGCTTCTCCTTTGTCAACCTCCGCTTTAAGAGCGAAAGAGGCAGCGGTCTAAACTACCTGATTGAAATCTATGTATAATATACCTACCATACCGGATAGGTACCTACTTTGTGCTATTCAAAAATAATATCTACTAAAAAAAACTTTTGTGTCATACTAAAATGGGAAATATAAGAGATCTGAGATAAGCATATTTAGTAGATATCATGCACATGAATAAATAATAAGAATCTGTTGTATAAACATAGTTTTATCTTTCAATAGCCCCAATCCACCCTTTTTTGTTCTACTTTGGTGGCAAACAAGCATACGGCCAAATTGATGTGAAAACCGTTACCGTAGGCTCTGGACGCTTGTGGTCTAGTCAGCTAAAGGCTCCACGGGCTGGTTTCAGAACCGTGGAGGCGCTCCAGCCGATCTTGTCGGAGTGGGCAGGGCGGCAGTACGGGACCTTTTCCTTTAGACTGGTGCAGGTTTTGTCCGGGCACGGTTGCTTCGGGCATTACCTGTACAAGGTCGCTAGGAGGGAACCGAGTCTCGTCTGCCACTACCGCGACTGCGAGGACGACTCGGCGCAGCATACGCTCGAGTCATGTCCGGCTTGGGCGGTGCAGCGCCGGGACCTTGTCGCAGTTATCGGTTCAGACCTATCGCTGCCCGCCGTGGCACGGTCCATGGTCGCCAGCGACAGGGAGTGAATGGCGGTCGCATGCGAGATGACGTCCTTGCAGAAGGAGGCGGCGGTGCGGATCAGGAAAGTCTCCTGGCTGATCCGATCGGTCGCCGGCGAACTGGGCGGCGTCGGCGCGCACTTGAGCGCCTGATGCCGCTATAGTGAAGCTACGGGGAGGCTCCCTTTCGCGGAGGGACAACGTCTCCGGTGCACCCGGACGCTATCACTGGTGATGGAGCTCGCGTAGCGCGGGCAAACGCTGGGTGGGTGTAGGTGCACGGCGGGGTTTTAGTCGGTGTACCGGCCGCCTACCACCTTTAGGCAGGAGATTTCGATATAACTGCCTCGCTTCCCCAGGCGGGGCGGTACGCGTAAAGCATTTCCCCTCTACAAAAAAAAAAAGCTTTGGACGCTTGCAATACCAGAGGTATCACTTGCGTGTTGCCAACCCATTTTTTACACCAGTGCTTTAAGATGGAGTATCCCTGGGATAGGAATACGTTTCTTTCAATGCGTATCCCTAAACGACCGCTGGAGGCCTATACTCACACAGGAACACAACTACATGGCTGTGTGTAGTTATATTAGCATATATAGTATTTAGCTGTGGTCTTCTGTAAGGTGGAGGGCCATCCTCAGACGGGCTCGCTAGTACCTATGGTGCCCTACCTCTCATAAACACACAACCCTTTACTTAACAATAACTTATGAGTATAAAAATATTTAATAACCCTACCTATCTCCTATTCATCATTTATTTATATGATTTATATCTTCAGTACAGGATTATTATATAATATATAATCCTGTACTGAAGATAATTCAACCTATGTTGATATTTCGATGATTTTATATATACCTACCTAGTTGGCGCTGTGATCGAGTATAAGATAATTTATTGTACAACAATCAACCTGCCCTTGCTTCACATCGTTTTTATGGATTTTTCTATAATAATATGCATACCTAAGTACCTTTATCAGAAGAAATAAATTTTAAAAATTATTGTAAAAACCGTATCCGTAGCTTAGAAGATCTAAGCGTACATATACACCGTAGAAGGGGAATGTTCTCGGAAACGAAGACAAGTGATAGGGTTAGTGATATCAAACAACTTAACCATAAAAAACGCGTTTTTTTACTATGTTTTTATACACTAACACATTTGGACAGTTTAATCAAACTGTAATTCAGCAGTGGAACCAATGAAGTCTGTGTTTTCCCAACGAAAGTAATGTAACGTAAACAAAAAATCAGCCGCGGGCGGGGTCAACGTTTGCGCTCAGCTGTCGCCAGCGCCGGCGACGGCGGCGCAGTGGTGCAGCAGCGAGCAGCGCCTATCGCGATAGCTCCCGCTTATCTCAGCCTATCATACTTACTAAGTTATTTATTTATTTAAAAAAAGAAGTTATGACCAAAAGACAGTATTAATTTGATAGCGTTCCCCTTCCACCCAGTATAGGGACAGGCAGCGAATAGCCGAATAGAATATGTAAATGTAAGAATTTGATTTGGATTGTAAGGATAAGACCACATCTGCCGGGTCCGCTAGTACCAAAATATAATTTAAAAAAAAACACCTTTGAGCGCCAAAATAGTTCTTTATTCTCTTCATTTTAAAGAATTTAGTTAAAATTGTTAATAAAATGTTTAGGTGTTTTAGAATTGCTCCTCAATCTCTTATGTATTATTTGATCTTTACTTCTTGGTACAATAAATATACCTCTGTTCAGCATATTCCCGGGATCAGGTGTAAAAGGTAAGTTGTCTATACCACGAGGAACATTTCTTGTATTAGTTTCCAGTGCTTGTCGTAATTTATTAATAACAGCAGCTTGCTCGTCTCGCTCCATTTCGTTTATTAAAATGGGTAAATTTGCAACACATATCCAGAAATAAAACATGCCCACTAAAATATAATTAAAGGATAGATACATTAACAAGTACTAGTAATGTCGTCCTAACTGAATTCAGGTCACGGTGGCAAATCTCCACGGAGACTAGTCATATGCGCGGGAAATATTAAAGTGTGCAAACATAGTTGCACTCTTTATTCCCTTACTCTAATAGTTTGATAGGACGGTAATCTGCCACGATGGAAGATTGATCAGATGTACGTGCTTTTGAGGCACGAATAAAAGTAAAAGAGAATTTCTTGACGGAAAATCCCCATAACTAGGTATTTTTGTCCCGACCCAGAAATGGAACCAGGAACTTCGTGATTAGTAGTTGCAATCAACTACCACTAGACCAACGAGACAGCAGTAACAAAAGGACAAAACAAAGATTTTTAATAAGTATTTTGTTTGTATAGCCTAAGTATTTTTTTGCTGATTGTAGAATAATATAATTAGAGGGAAACAAGCATACGGCCCGCCTGATATAATAGGCAAGCATTCATCGTAGCTTATAGTCACTTTCATCACACACGATGATTAAAAAAAAAGGAATAGGTAGGTATCTATTTGCTAGTGTTTTTTTTAATATGCAGGTAGGTACTTACGAAGAACAAAACCACCCGCAACACTGGCCCCTATTAATAAGCCGATGTCCATTGTGTTTTGTTTTATTAAAAGTAGATATGTAGCAATAAAAGTCGAAATTAGAATGAGCCGCAAAAATTCCATTATTATGTAAGTGACCATCAACAAGTTGTTACACTGTAACGGTATATGGTAATTAACATAAATATGTTTAGTTTACTTAAATTGCAATCTTACCCTAATCACAGAATACTTAATAGTACAGGTACAGAAGGTTCACTTCGCAAAACCATTTAAACAAATATTAACTTTGCTGGCACACAATAGAGCGCAATTCAGCTCCCGAGCGCTAACTTACCTAGGTACTTTTGTTATTCACCTACAAATTGGCTCTCTTTGTATCGCGTATTTCTAAATATTATGGTTGTCACTTAGAGATCAATTTTGATCTGAAGTACCTGTTAGGTTTAGGTAGGTAGGTACCTACTTACTATACTTTTGTAAACGAGTGACATTTTATATAAATCTGGACATGTGGGGAATGTAGGTACTTAGTATACTTAATAGTACAAGTACTCGGTTCACGGTTAAATTAAAAAATAATTAGTTTGTCATTGGTTTGTTTGGAGCCATTTGTCCAGTTGAAATTTAAAACTATTGAGTGATAAGCGGCTATAATATATTTACCCAATTAAATAAGTACCTACTTAATTGGACAAATAAATAATACCTACGTCTCTACAAAAACTGTGCTGTATAGTCTACATATCAAAATCTTGCTACAACTAGGTATCTACCTACAAATTATGTTTTTGTAGATAACATGTTTCATTTCTTTTCAATATCCTTTGGAATATTGAAAAACGAGAGGTTAGGATCCTTATTACTATTTAAGCAGCCGGGTACTGTGCAATATTTAAAATATTTAAAAGCGAACACGAATCGGTGACGAATTACGGCTTTGAGTACGTAACGTAGGTAGATACCTATTTACGTTAGTTCGTGCGAACCGACGACGCGACCGGCGCGGCGCATTGCGCGCGCGCGACACTCGACCAAATAATCCCCCTAGAAATGGACCGGCCGGGTACTTGTAGATTCATACCTAAACAGCTGAGTGAACCAGGCCTGCCCTAATACAAAATTTACAAATTCATAAGAAGGGGTCGATAGATGTGTATGACGTATAAAGGCAACACGCCTATTGCCATATTTTGGTTACAATTCCAGACTCCGGCTGACTCAACAGAAAAACTTATTATATTTACTACAGAAATAGATCAGGATAGACCGGCAAAGTAGGCATGGCACATGGCACGTGTGCCACAACTAAGGACTAATGTGCATACTTCACATATATTTCACATCGAGCATCCTCATTACGCCATGCGACTCTTATAGCTGCGTTCGGGAACAAAACTGAACGGATCTGGATGAAATTTGGCACAGAGATAGATTATGGTCTGGAATAACACATAGGCTACAGCGATAACCGACATCCAAGCGGGCAGAGGCGCGGGCAACAGCTAGTTTAGTTATATTTGTAACTTATCTAAAACATTTAGTTATATTTCAGGTTTCCAAGAGAATCCATCAAGTAATAACACGTAAGTAATTAATTGTTTTCATTTGTTTTCATTATTTGACAAAAAATAGGAACAATTTATTACGTAAAAATATATTTTTATTTGTGGCTTTCCAGAATTGTTTGAAGTCCTTACCCTCACGATGTGATGCAATTATGTCAAGCTTAATTTGCTCCTGGTGGTTTTGACACCACTTAGGTAAGATTGTTTTTAAACACTTTACGAGATAACCCCTTTTACTCGTGGATGAATCCTGAAGTAGGTTTATTGTGTAAGAGCCAGTTCTGATTGCCAAACCTAGCCCTTGTTTGAGCTTCCCTCACATACTTATTCCAGCCCACAATCTGAGCCTTGTGCTTACTAGGTTGATGTTTAACATAGCTCTGTGTGGCTTATTCAGAGAGAATGTTGACAATCTTTTTATACAATACATACCTACTGTCTAAAATTTGCTTATGTTCAACATTATCACAATGAGCATTAGTACACATAACTAAGTCTTGGGGGTACTCAATTAACCTTAATCTATCGTTAAAATGGTAAGAATATTCAGTCATCTGATCATTGTCCCTCTGTCCCCAAATTACTCGATTACAAAGGGTTTCGACGATATCTGTTCTTTGCCTATTAATACCTAACCAACAGTTGATAAACATAGGATAGTGGTCAGACCAGAAAACATCCTGTATTATGCCTATATCCGTTATTGTCTGCCATGCAGATTCAGTAACCACACAGTGGTCTAGCCAACGCCTACAGCCGTGAGCTTCACTGATATACGTATAGCTATCAGAGTCTATTCCTAATTTTGCAATATCCGCACATGTCCATTGTTGCTCAGTACAGAAGTCTAAAAGTTCACAGCAAAAAGACTCGCCTGAGCCTCTAGACAAGAGGCATAAACGGTGTCCAATCGAAAAGTCAAAAAGGAAATGTATGGGATTTGAGGTAAGTCTACGATATAATGTCGTAAACTTACGTCAAATCCCATACATTTGCTTTTTTGACTTTTCGATTCGATTATCGCTTATGCCACTTGTCTAGAGGGGCTGGGTGGCTATTGTAGTCCCCAAGTAGATAAACCAATTCGACGTTCTCACTATCTACTATCGCGCAAATTTCAGCCAAACAATTTGTAAAAGTTAAGTCTGCTAAGCTATCACTGCAATCGGTCGGCATATACACGTTAAACACTATAATCGAGCTATCAACGAGTAACACTTTAATTGCCACTAACCGCGCACTGACACACTCGATCACAGTGACCGTTTTAAAAGCTTGTTTGCGCCACAGGATAGCAACACCGCCAAAAGGACGCCCTCTTAACAAAACCACCGAAAGATCTACTGCTGATTCCCGTACTAGCGAAATCCTTGTGTATGCTGCCGAGGTATGCTAAGTCATGGGGCAACAGCCAAGTTTCTTGCAGAGCAACTATATCAGCCGATTGGCACAAAGTTTTTAAACCCTCGACCGACCTTTTCACTGACTTGCAGTTAAAACTGATTAGTATTGATGTGTGATAAGCGACTGAATCCATAAATAGTTGTTTATTTATGGATTCAGTCGCTTATCACAAAATTATCAAAGATTGTCGCTGCCAAAGCCACCACGACCCAAGTTTCATAGCCGGGGATTGTGCTTACCTGTGTTGGGGACATACATTGCGAAACTTATAGCTTTTATACTATAACGAATGCCTGGCGACCGCTGGCTCTTGGGCTAACTCCACGTTGCTTAGATAGCTGTCGATAATTAAGTAAATGTGACGTCTCCTCACTACTTCAGTCTCGCTAAGAATCGTTGACCCGCAAAGTGGGTGTGGTTTGTTGAAATAGTGACACGCGCGAAATATATGCAAAAATGTGTTCATCACCGAATGGTGATGAACACATTTTTGCATATATTTCTATATATTCTATATATTTCTATATATAGGATAGAATTATCCTGATCTATTTCTGTGATATTTACCCTAGCCAAAAATCAAATCGTCATACGCACCAGGGATGTTGCATACAATAAATTAATCATCCGTATCTGCCAAATAATCAAGGCTTTTGCGTGTACCAATTCACGATACCCTGAACAATAATGGAACATAAAATATAAATATTGAAGTAGATATTTAAGATATTTACCGTATAAGCTCCATAAATAAATAATATGCAAACAATTATGTAAATGCATGTAAAACTAATGCTCAAAGAAAAGTACTTCTGCGGATCTGTAATAAAAAGAATAGTGTTATTTGTTTTTTTTTTGTAATTTTGGCGTTAATTTTTATGAGATATTGATGAAATCAATGCTCTCAAAAAAGGAGAGTAGAGTAACTCAAGTAAATAATGTGTTTTAGTTGTCATCATAATTTTAGAGTAGGTAAGTAGGTAGTTAGGTATACTAAGTACCCGCCTACCCAATTATCATCTGCCCCGTCTGCCCGTAGTATGAAGTGGCAGGTGACGTGACATCACTCATCTGGGAAGATAGGGTCACGAGTGGTGACAACGTTCAGAAAGACAAAGCCTGGGATCGCCTCCCATTAGGTGGATAGATGATCTGGTAAGAGCAACACGCGGGCGGCTACTATATATAGGCCGCCCTATGGGGAGGGAGGGCCTACGTTTAACAGTGGACATCATCAGGCTCGATGCTGATGATACCCCAAAGAAAGAAAAAAAACAACTACTTAGTAGGTACAATGTCATGAAAAAGGTAGGCAAGTTAGGTAAGTACTTAGGTAGGTATATACTTAATGTTTGCTTAATGCTTTACTCTCACCTTCTTGTATGTTTTCTAAATAACTCTTTGCGTATATTAAATTAAAACCGTTGCTCCAACTGGCAATCTCATCTTTCACTAACTGAGTATGAGTGTATCCCAAACAGCTCATTATTAATATTAGAAGTGCCTGAAACTGAGTTCATAACATTAGTATATTTTTAGGACTTTTTATTTAATCTATACCACTTCAACACTTTTTATTGGATTTGCATACCAGAGAAAATATTCCAATCAGCATTCCTCCCAGGCGTAACGAGAACCAAAAGCAACAGCTATACACGAATGCCATAATCGTATGCTAATTCAGATTTTAAGCCTTCAATATGTAGATTTTGATCTAAATATCTAATACGTACCTACGCCTTTCGCGACGGTAGGTATGTCTATGTCCGGTAACCGAAATACAAAACATTGCATGTAACCTATTTCGTTCATGATATAATGACAATATATCGTGATAATGTAATAGGTGTAATAGCTAGCACGAATCAATTCAGTTTAATTGCTTTTAGTATTGATTTACTAGATCATATTAACGATATCATAATATTGGAGATCAGTAGTGATTTAAAGAAATGCGGCGGGTCCGGTATATCCGTAGCATGGGTAAAGGCCTGTATCACAGAATACTTAATAGTACAGGTACAGAAGGTTCACTTCAAAAAATCGTTTAAACAAATAACAACTTTGCTCCCACACAATAGAGCGCAATTCAGCTCCCACAGCGCTAACAACCTAAATTTTTATTCACCTACTACTTAGTTGCCTCTCTTTCTATCGGGTATCTCTTCTCTCTTCTGACGACATGTTTGCTTTGTCATGAGCATGGCGTTCGAATGGCGCGAAACAAGAAAATGAGTAAATGTATGGTGAAATTTTGCGATTTCGAAACGCACGTTTCGCAAACGAAATTACTTTTCACATGTGAGATAATTGTGTTTTCAATTAATTATTGTTGTAAATTATAAAAAAAAATATTAAAAATATTGACGACTAACACATAGTTCAGGGTTGTCAGTTAAAACCTGGTTCGGTTTCCCAATGTTTATGGGAGATTTCTGTATTGAATGAAATATATTTAAAATAGATTTTTTTCATTTTTTATTAAATTAAAATAAGTAAATTATGTCCAGCCGTGGACTGCGATAGGCTGATTGATATGATGGATAGTAAAAAAAAAAAAATTCAAAATATTTACCAATTTTTAAATTAGTTAAATCAATAATTAAATTTATATTGTCAAATGAAAAACAAACAAAACTAACAAGTTACAAAATAACAAAAAAGCTACTTTAACAAAATTTTCCTGCTGATCTTAATACGCCGGTTGAAAATTATAAAACATTCAATGTAATTAATCTAATTGAATTTGGTTCCAATTTCAATAATACAATTATTTCAAAAATTAAATTCCATCTGATCAACAATTTAAATTAATCAATGAGATTAGGGTTTTTTTTTATATAGTGTGCAACACCGAGCTTGTCGATGCGAGTGAAAAGTAGTGAAAACCTTGGTGAAAACTAAAAGCTGACTTTAATATTTTGACATAAACTGTCTGTATGGAATTGCACCTCTATATGTTTACCTCAGTGCGTTGTATTGACAAAAATGCCTCAATGTAGTGCGTTAAATTGTAAAAACAGAGGAGTTCATGTGTTCCCTAAAGATAATAAACGCAGAAAACGATGGGAATCAGCGTTACGCATTAAAAACTTTATAGCAAGTAGAACTGCACGATTGTGTGCTTCACATTTCACAGAGGAGGATTATTTTGGAAAAAGCAAGTATACAGGTAAGCCTTTACAGTCATTCAATGCCAATAACCGACTAAATAAGTTCCAAGTTATGTGATTTATTTATCATTTCAGGTATATATCATAACCCGCAAGCTAAATTCCTTAAAAAAACAGCTATACCATCCGTTTTCTGCTTTACTAAGATAAAACCAGAAAATAAAACTGCCCAGGAACGTCAGCAGCGTCTTGAGAAAAGAAGTGCTGGGAAACTTTTACAAGAATCTAATGATCCTCAGCCATCCACTAGCAACATTACCATAGAATCTGAAAGTGACCTTTTACTGAAAATAGATCATGGAGATGAAGCAGTAAAAAATGATTGCACAGCAGAAGGATCCCATAGTGCACTGGAATTTCTATCAAAAACTACACAAGTTGATCATGAATACATGTATGGGTCTATTAATAGATGTAAACATAACAATGCTTTCATTTATTTCGAACTTGTTTCAACGTCACTTTCAGGTCGAGTCTTTATCTATGTGCTCCACAATTCAGTCGCACGGCGCTGAGATCCCGACAGGACCAGTCTCAATTAGATTTAGCGCTAAAGAAGTATCTACCGTTATACGAAATATGGTCCGAGGTAAATCCCCCGGTCATGACGGTCTCAGCGTAGAGCATCTGAAATATGCTGGAGTACATATGTGTAGAATTCTGGCTATGTACTTTAGTCTATGTGTGAGTCATTGTTACCTGCCGGACGAGCTTATGTATACTGTTGTTATACCAATTGTTAAAAATAAGACAGGGGATGTTTCAGACCTGGCTAACTATAGGCCCATATCACTAGCCACTATTATGGCTAAAGTGTTGGACAGTCTGCTTGATAAACACTTAGGTACGTGCATAAAGCTTCACGATTCCCAATTTGGGTTTAGACCTGGCCTTTCGACGGAGAGTGCGATCCTGTGTCTCAAGCAGACTGTTCAATACTACACAGACAGAAATACGCCGATCTATGCCTGTTATCTAGATTTGTCCAGGGCATTCGATATGGTAAGGTATGATGTGTTATGGAAAAAACTTACATGTGAAACCGATGTACCATGCGATGTTGTGTCTGTATTAAAGTATTGGTATTCTAATCAAAAAAATACTGTGAAGTGGGCCGGCGCATGCTCGGGCGTGTATGAGTTGGGATGCGGGGTGAGGCAAGGGGGGATAACCTCTCCTCGTCTCTTCAATTTGTACATGAACGAGCTGATTGGTGTACTCAGCAGTACCAGAATAGGATGTCATATAGAAGGAGTGTGCATAAACAACATCAGTTACGCAGATGACATGGTGCTGCTGAGCCCATCGATAAGCGCATTGCGTAGGCTGCTTTTAATTTGTGAAGAGTATGTCCAAGCCCTGGGACTCAAATACAATGCTAAGAAAAGTGAGGTTATGGTGTTTAAGGCGGGTAACAAAGCTTACTCTAGCGTACCACCTTTGTATCTGTGCGGTACCCGCTTGAACAAAGTAGATCGCTTTAAGTATCTGGGTCACTGGGTGTCTGAAGATCTTAATGATGATTTAGATTTAGAAAGAGAGCGCAGGGCGCTGTCTGTGCGCTGTAATATGCTGGCCCGTAGGTTTGCAAGGTGTACGGACCAAGTTAAGGTAACGCTGTTCAAGGCATATTGCCAAACGTTTTACACCTGCAGCTTATGGGTAAAGTATTCGCAGCGTGCGTACAGTGCTCTGCGAATACAATATAACAATGCGTTTAGGGTACTGTTTGGGTTGCCACGCTATTGCAGTGCTTCCGTAATGTTTGCAGAAAGAAGCGTGGACGGATTTCACGCAATCATGCGGAAGCGCTGTGCCTCTTTAATGGAGCGCGTGCGTGGCAGTTCAAACAGTATCTTGAGCGTATTGGAAGGCCGCTGGGACGCGCCTATGCGGGGGCACTGGATGCGACTACATACTACGGGTGGTCGCATCCTGGGCCTGGTATAAAGAGTTTGTGTATGTCTTTTGTATATGTTTTGTTCTTGTGTTGTTGTTTCGTTTGTTCCGTATGTGTACTAACAATTCTGTGCTACTAACAAAATATGGAATTTTTCTGAAATAAATAAATATTATTATTATTATGTCTCTCTTTATCACGGGCATTTTCCCATCTTTCAAGGAGAATACCCGGGCCTTTGGAAGGCTTACGCGGGGACATAGATCCAACACGCAGAGGCCCTTAGAGAATTTTAATTTAAAATGGGATGAGACGCTTACCATAGTCATGCCACAGCTGCACTATTGCAGTACAGCCATGACATGCCTATGGTAAGTGTAGAGCTATTGCAACATGAGAAATCAAATAATTTTGGGCTATGGGATTGGGTGTTCGATGGACTGATTTACAATGATTATGGGATAAAACGTCGCCTGCCATCATTTAAAAGTTGGGATATACTCTAAATGTAAAATAGGCAGACGGTGACTCGCCTATACACTAGATGGGCCCCTTGAAACAACCGACATGGGCAACAGCCCACAGGCATAAGGGCAACACCATAGTGCGCGGCTAGGGGTATCGAGCGGTGCGGCGCCGGTTTCACCATCGGGGGTCTGAGACCCGAGAGCGGGTTTCCCCGTAGTTATGCCCTTGAAAATGACACTTCTACCCCCGAGCATATAGCTCTGGCGACCCCTCTCTGATCAACCAATTAAGGCAAGCCAGAGCTGAGAGTCCTGCGGGCGCTCTTGTCAGTCCACTCCGGAGTGCCAATAAAGGCAAGCCGGAGACGAGGCCCTGACCGACTCTCTGGGGCATTCGAGACCGCAGTGTCGCCACTCACATTCAGCCCGCCACAAGCTGCTCTGCGGTTTATTATTATTATTATTATAAGGTTTTATACAGGCTTTGAATCTTATAGAAAATTTTATTTAGTTTATTCAACTCTCAGTCCAATGGTTCACAAAATAAAATATTATGGTAACAATGTGGTTAATCTAAGCCCTGAAGATCAGTTCTTTTTGACATTAATGAAATTGAGGCAAAATAAATGTAATTTTGAACTGAGCATGTTTTTTAATATCAGCCAAAGCACAGTATCAAATATTTTTATCACATGGATAAACTTTATTTATCAGTTATGGGTGAAAATTGATATTGGGCCCAGTAAGGATTTAGTAAAATATTATATGCCTTATTGTTTTAAAAAGTATGATCCGAATATCAGAGTGATGTTAGATGGAACAGAAATCAAAGTACAAAAACCGAAGAACCCAAAATCTCAGCAAGCATCTTGGAGTAGCGCAGTTGGTGCAACACCTGGTGGACTGCTATCATATTGCTCTCCAGCCTATGCAGGTTCAATTAGCGCTGGACAGGCAGTGGAGCGGAGTTATCTTTTAGGTAAATGTGAAAATGGTGACAGTTTACTGACTGATAAAGGATTTACCATACAGGCCACGTTTGCAGACAAAAATGTGACTGTTAAAATTCCAACATTTTTAAAAGGAAAATCTCAGTTACCTGTTCTCACAGTAATAAAAGACAGGGAGTTGGCAAATAAGAGAGTACATATAGAAAGTATTATTGGGTTAACAAAAACATACAACATTTTAAGAAATGAACTGGACCATATTTTTTATGTTCCAATAGCAAGCAAAATTTTCTTTATATGTTTTATGTGTTGTAATTTTCGGGAAGGTATTATGAAAAACATTAAATAAAACATTTTAATAACTAAATATATATTTTTATTAATTCTAAGTAGTCTTTATGTATTTACCCATTTATAATTGCAGGTTCTAAAAAATGAAATAATCATTTATTTCGGATTCATTTTACATCCATATTTGTTAGTACAATTGCAAGCTTACAAACTATTGTTAGTAATACTTAAGTAATCTGTGGTAATACTTAATAATAATAATTTAATTGTATAATACATATTTTATCAAAAACATTAGTTAAGTGCCAGATTGCTCTGCTGATACGCACAGGCGTTCATGTTGTAAGCAGTCCAAAAAATAATTACACGCGAAACTTTTTGACCTGTAACTAAAATTAGGTAGCAGGTAGTGGTTAGTAAAGAACATGAAAATTATGCGTCCTTCGCAAGATACGAACTTTGTCCAAACATCCTGACGTCAGAATGACTGGTCAACAAAAAATGTGATATCTTTTATTATACCTACTGAGGTAGCAATTGTTTGGTAAAGGGTAGCAAATACTAACAAATAGCTAAGCGGTTGCTGATGCTGACGCGACAGAGTAGGCTATTATAATAGTAGGTATTGGTAATTTTCTTCTGAGTGAAGTATCTGTTACGTAGTACAACTCTTTTGTAATCTGTCTGTGCCCAAACGTTAACGAAAACCGGTAGATACTGGTGGGACGACTCGTAGAACAGATGCGGATTCTCTCTTATCGCAAATTTTTACGATTCCATATCCCGTTACGAGTAAATGTTCTCTCGTCAGTCTACATAATGTCAAATAGGGATTCAGGGTCGTCTGCTACTTTTTTAAGTAACCTTTGGCAGTTTGCTTCTCTGACTGGCAAATCTCTATTAAGCAACGCCTGTACTTTGTGTACTTGAAGGGCCGTTGTTTATTTGCCTTAAGAATACCGTGGATAACTTTATGATGCACGCGATATTGTCGAGCAGCCCTACGGAGAGAGCATTTAGGGTTACGTGCAAAGTGATCCAGTAGGTATTTGTTCCTCATGGGTTACAGGTCTTCGCGGAGGAACCTATGCATTATGTGGCAATAAAGGTTGATTGTCTCGTAATCTTTGCACCGCACCGCCCTGACAAGAAATCGGGAATCTGCAGGACATCCACGACGGTTTCTATACCTCTCATAGTATGTTCGCAACGCTAAAGCTGCATTTTTGGCACAAAATACTTAATAGTACAGGTACAGAAGGTTCACTTCGCAAAATCATTTAAACAAATATCAGCTTTGCTCACAATAGAGCGCAATTCAGCTCCCCAGCGCTAACTTACTTACTTTTTTATTCACCTACAAATTGTCTCTCTTTATAACGCGTATTTCAAGACATTATGGTTGTCACTTAGAGATCAATTTTGATCTGAAGTACCTTTAGGTAGGTACTTACTTTACTTTTGTAAACGAGTGACTTTTATATAAATCTGGACATGTGTGTGGGAATGTAGGTACTCAGTAGTAGCACAGAATACTTAATAGTATAGGTACAGAAGGTTCACTCCAAAAAATAGCTTAAACAAATAACAACTTCGCTCACACACAATAGAGCTCAATTCTGCTTCCACAGCCATACCTTATAAATAAATTTTGTAACCACTCTTCACTTATAGAGTGGTTACAAAATTTAGATTATAACCTTACAGAAAACTTACTGCACCCAAACTAAATATTTACATACCCACATAAGCATTCTTATTCACATACAAACTCACACACCTACACGCACACTGACCCACACACACGCACACTTACCTACACACACGCACACTTAACCACACACACGCACACACAAACTCAATGAAGGCACCTTTTTATTAATCTTTAAATATTTTTATAATTACCCTCATTTTTTCTTTATTCAATATTAGTTTTACATTTTTTAGTATTTAATAAAGCTCTTGTTTTTTCTGTGGGGTGAGGACCTGGTGATCTGTAATACAGACATTTTTATGCCTAACTCAGACACCAGCTCCTCACATATTCTAGACTAAGTTTAAATTGTAACTGATTAGATATAAGTAACTGTTATTGGTTTAAAGTCTGTTTTGTGAGGAGGAAATAAAATATATTATTATAATTATTATTATACCTGTACTATTAAGTATTCTGTCTGACTCCAGGGTGGTAGTAATGGGTTAAGTAGGCATAAATTTTGTTTTATTCCGCAAGTAATGTACCTAGGTGTAACATGTTTGATTTTTATAAAATTCATATTAAATTGAGATAAATAATAAAATAAATTCATTGTTCAAATTATAGGTAAGTGCAGAGCGGCAACGTTTGATTTTATTCGATGTCATAGGTTTTTGATAACTTTCTTTGTACTACACATGATGTTATAAATTATGAAAACTAAAAAGACGTCCTGTGGCTAAACCCACTGGATCACAGATTACTAAAGAGTTACTACGTAACTGGATGCACTTTGTTCATATTTGGTAAATCGTCTAAGGTTATCATGTACTATATGTAGTAGCAATTAATGTGATAACCTTTGCGCCACTTGGTCTAATTTCATAGAGAAAGGTAGGTAATATACTGGAAATATAACTTTCTTAATATCTTCAAACAATAAAATTAGGGCGGTTTCAGACTAGCGTTATATACGCGCGTATAAGCTCGTTTTTGGAAGCGCGTAGATATAGGCGCACCTTTTGGTACACGCTCAACTTGTACGAGCGTTCACGCACTTCTAAGCTCGTATAAGCACAGATTACTAAAGAGTTACTACGTAACAGATACTACACTCAGAAGAAAATTACCAATACCTACTGCTATACTACCTACTCTGTCGCGTCAGCAACCGCTGCATGCTAAAATGTGCCTAAATACTCAAGCAACACGCGATTCCACAGTAATCAAGGGGCTGCCTCTTTGATAAAATTAAATTAACATAAATAACTATTTGTGTCGATTTTATTGAGAACTGTGAATATCTTCTGACTATAGGCTGTAGTTTAAATTTGTTGACTGTGCAATACATCTAAAACATAATTGTAAAGGTCAGTGTGTAGGTAAAATAAAAAAGTCTTTAAAAGGTAGATACGTGTTTTTATATATATTTTTTATAAATTTCTAACCCTTTCTAAATTCTCGGTTATTCAATTTTAGTGTAGAAAAAACTAATAAAACGATTAAAATTAAACAGCGTGCGTGCGCTTAGCTTGCGAAAACCGCACTGAATTGTATCCGCCGGCGGATCGACGGGCGGTAGGTAATTATAGCGCGCAAGTACATGGAGTGACGGAGGTCTGGTATAAGCGCGAGCTGCGAGACACCTCCCCGTGCGCCCACTTCCCCCTCTGCCAGAGACTCCGAGTACGCGTCTCAGTTGACAACTTCACATTGCAGTGGATATTCATACGCAAATAGTAATGTTTCTTCGTCAAAATCCATGTTATACTGACACGACACCACTACCGGTTCGAGCGCACACCGAAATATGCCCGATTACGCGAGTACGGTTTTTTGAAGTGCGTAGTGTAGCGCGCGTGTATGCTGTAATGAAGGTATACGCGCAGAAGAATACGCTAGTCTGAAAGCGCCCTTACAACAAGCGCCTGTATACCCACCCTGTGTCAATTCATACTATAAAAAAGGTAAACAAAACTTATCTGGTTAAAGTTATCACACTAAATGGAACAAGTATCACATTCATGGTGGGCATGTGGGTGGGATTGTCCCGAAAAAGTATCACATTCACATGAATTTCGAAAGCTTGAACTTGATAAACTAGCACTGTTTATACCAAAATTAGATAATCAATGAAATAAACTAATTTAAAAAATCTAAGTCGTAAAATTAAGATAACTGTCATTTAAGAAAATGATGTATTGTCTATGGTCCCATTGTGTAAAATGTGCGAATAAATACAATCGACATGGTCAATTAAAGTTTTTAGTATTTGATTATGTCTGTAGTAAAGTAAATTTCGCTTTTCCGATTAATTAAAAGATATAAAAAAATCAAAGTAGATTTTAAAATTAACAATCAACTAATGTCTATTACCAAAATTTATGTAATCGTTTTTGTGTACATATTTTGACGTGACTTCGTATACTATATTATTAGATATTGTTTACTATAGGTAAACGGTGTTTGGTGCATGGACCGACACATTTTTTTGAGAAATTGGGGGGTTCTTTAGCTATGTTTCTCATGTTAGCCCTATTCCCCTTAAAATAATCAGGGTTGTCGATTTTTTTAATATCTAATATTTCGCCTATACATTTTTGTATGTTGTCGTAATAGTACAGAATACTGTTTTAGTATTATGTAATAATTGCTTGATTGTAATCAATCACTAATTTGTAGAATTGGTTTAAAAAAAACTGTCTATAAGCTGCTAAGGTTTCAAAAAATGTCTAACAGCCCGGCCACGAACACGCCGCTGCAGCAGCAGTGGCGAGCAACGGCGGCGGTGAGAACAAATGTACTAAAACCTCATCACCAAGCAAATGAGTCTTAACTTTATCAGGGTCGTCAAATCTAAAACAATAAAATAAATGATTGTCTTGATTATAAATAGCAAACAAAGCTGAGAAGCATAAGGCTAGCAGCGTGCCGTTCCGAGCCATGGACCACATGACAGTAGATGAGGGTAAATACTGGTTGGAAGCATTATGTGCCCAGATCCTGATGCACAAGATGGCACGCCTCAACGTCACGAGGTTTCTGCCTCTGGACCACCAGTAACTTGGCTATATGTGATCAGTGATTTTATATTATTAGGTTGTTTATTAATATTTTAAATAATTATTATCATATTGTGGAATATTTTTCATTAACAGAAAATATGAACACACGCCGAGACGCGACGCCAATATTATCAATAATAGTTGACTTGATGTCTATGAAATTGAAATATTAATTTTTAACAATGTATTATTATTATTTTGCAAGACAAATTATGCAATTGTAAAATTATATTTAAAATATTTACATTGTAATGTGTGGTGAATCATCGATATATCGAGTCATGCGCCAGCCAAAACGGCCGGTAAGCCAAGGGTACAGCCCTACGGTAAAATAAATGTCAATTATTGTCAATTGTCAAATGACAAGCAATCAATAATTCAAAATAATATTTGCCTTGCCCTGCTGATTCAAGAGAATATTGTTAATTGCGTGCATCTGCTCCCTGCATTGCAATTGCATTATCTTGGACTGAATTCAGAGCGCATTGCTTCTTTGATCTATATTATAACCGGCAAAAACAAACTAATATACCGACATGGAGGAAGACATAGAATATGAGCCAATAATGCAAATTCCAAATGAAATAATTTCTATGATCCTGCAACATCTGAAATGTCGAGACATAATCTATTTTGGTTCTACATGTAAAAAATTCCATGCATTTGTTAACAATAATCAATACCTATGGAAAGCAAAATTGGAGGAGATGTAAGTATTTACTTTAACTGCAATGTCTGCGAATTACGCATTACGCGTTTGGTATTAATATTATGTAGTTAATCAGTTTAAAATATATACAGTTTAAAGTGATTAAGTTGTACAGTATAAAGAATTATCGAATGACTTATTTTCCTGAGATCTATAAGAATTTGCCTTTTTATTATAGAAGTTGTCTTTACCTGTTGTTTATTATTTTAAAATTTGTAGTGGTGATACCAATTTGGCGACCCTGATAGGTTTCAGTTTAAATCCCAAGACAAATCTCTTATTTTAAGAAATTATATTCCTGTGTATTATCCTACTAATATTATAAACGCGAAATTTTGTAAGTATAGATGGATGGATGGATGGATGTTTGTTACTCTTCACATAAAAACTACTGAACGGATCTGGATGAAAGTTTGCACAGAGATACATTATGTCCGGAATAACACATAGGCTACTTTTTACAGCGATAACCAGCATCCACGCGGGCGGAGCCACAGGCAACAGCTAGTATAATTATATAATACTTGAAACAGAACAAATATAGATGCCACTGCAGTTATTTCAAATAGTTAGTGCAGTCAGCCTTAAGTATTCACTGCCAATGACTTACTACTGTGTAGGTAATGGTTGTTGAGAGTAACTGCTGATCACAAGGTCCTTGGTTTGATTCCTGAGTTAGAGCAAGAATTAAAGAAATTCAAAGTAGGTGCTGTGTTTTAAGGCTTTGGGAGTGTAGAGAAACCCTAATATCACAACAGATTCAGAAGATGACCTTGACTTTTAGGTCTGTGACATTGACTTTTACACTGGAGTGCAGACACCTTAAAACACTTCAAGAGTGCATGCAGGGGCTACATGTGTAGCACACTATCAAATTATAATTTCTGGTCACTATAAGATTTATTAAAATAAACAGGCTTAAGATCAATTAACCTTATTCTTTGAAAAAACTGTAATTACAATGAAATTAGTTTATAATCACATATAACTATTATATTTAAAAACCTAATTTATATAAAATAATGTAATTGATTTTAATAAGTACACTTATTAAAAACTGACAAATTCTGGACACTAAAGATATTTTCAAAAAAATTGCCTTATGCATGAACTGCACTCTGTTTACACATGTTGCAGTCTCGTACCCCAGCATGAACCAACTCCTCAATGGACACTAGTATTTCTTGGCAAGGGGCCTCCTGGTTATCCTATAAGTAAACTTCCTTTCATTTTAACCTAAGTGAATTTTGTTCAGCTATTCTATACTTAATGAGAGGTTTGACAAGCTAGTACCATTGGATATCAGTTAGGGCACCAACCTTATCAGGCCTAGGATTTGTTTCTCAATAGTCTGATCTGTTTATAGTTTTAAAAGTAGGTAGTGGAAATTTAGTCGTTACAAGATTGATATGATGCCAAAGCTGACAAAAGCATATCATCTTCCTCTTCCACAACCATTTCATTCTTCTACTTGGTGTCAGTATCATATAGAGATCTATGCTGAATACTTTGCCAAATAAGGTCTTCAACATCTTATTTAGAAAATACAACATCGCTATCATTGTTCTCCTGCAGCTATCTTGCAAATGAAATTTAGCACTATTTTAGTCTAGAAAATAATACTTTACCTACCTTATTCCTAGGGGTATCCTCTGCCGACAAGTTTCTTTGCTTCTTTTACGAACTACACTTCACTATTCTACTTGCTATCATAATTCCTTCACTGTCCATGCCGTAAATCTATGGAATTCTCTTCAGCGTTCCATATGTTGTAGTCTTTCTCTGGACGTATTTAGGAGAAACGTCAAGGAGCATTTCCTTACAAAATAAATGTGTACTAGACTATGTAAGTGATTATATGTATAATTGTATATTAATTATATTCTGTATTTATGTTTTTTTTTATATTGTACTATTATTACTGTGCTATCATATTGTCTTTACTAAATGTACACTTTGTTTACCTCAAAATTTTTCATCACTCAAAAGTTTTCTGTAAAAGATCTCACCTTTGAGTTAGGCTCGCCTTCTTACATTATAATGTTATATTTTTGTTTTCTATCCTGTATTTTATTTTGTGTACATTAAAGAAAGAAAACAATATAAATAAAATAAAAATTTAAAAGCAATAATAAGTAGTAATAATGCTTAATCACTTATGCTAACTTAATAATAAAACTTTCTCAAATAATAATAAATAAAAAGCGTTTATTTTCAGATTATACAATCCATAGGTATATACGTACCTTACAGACTAACATACATAATTATACCGTTTAGGTTCAGAATGTCCAACGGTTTCAAAATGTCCAATTCCCAAAATGACAATTCCCGAAATGTCCAATTCCTAAAATGTCCAAAATGTGAGAATGTTTTATTACCTATAGCAATAGACGATAAATAATAATTTTATGTTTTGTGCACGTCAATGCACGTGCAAAAGTACATTTTCCGTGATGTCCAACTAAAATGTAAGTATGTGTTATTTGTCGATAAGTCCTACCCGGGCCGCTAGTACTAATTGTGCGCTGTTTTATTTAGTACTAGCGGCCCGCCCCGACTTCACCTGGTATAAACTATTTTCAGCTCAATTTTTTTTTACACAAGAACCTTCTCCTGGCAAAAACGAACAAAGCAAAAAAAGAATTAGCGAAATTAGTTCAGCTGTTCTCGAGATTTGCGCTTAGCAACACATTCAGCGATTCATTTTTATATTATAGATACAAAACAATGAAAACAAAATATTATTAGAAATAGATATACCTACAATATTATAAATAGTATTTAAAAATAATGATTTATAAATAATATTATACAATAAATAATATATACCTATGTAAAGTGTCAGTGAGTACAGGGCCCCAATTCTGCTAATTTACGGATGGCTCAATTGAATCTAAATTGATTCTCAATTGAATCTCAGTAGCTTTTTTGGTATTCTGCTAATTAATTTAAGACCAATAATTGGAAAACCATTGGTCTTGAATTATTTAGCAGAATACCAATAATGTAATACCAAAAATGCTTATCATTCAAGACTAATGGTTTTCCAATTATTGGTCGTAAATTTATTAGCAGAATACCAAAAATGCTACTGAGATACAATTGAGGATCAATTCAGATTCAATTGAGCCATCTGTAACTTAGCAGAATTGGACCCCAGGTCTCCAGCGCTTTTTTAGTGTTGCGTTTTAAATGAATCGTTTTCCTATTGCAGGGATATTCCATCTTAAAGCCCTAGTGTAAAACAATCTGGTCGGCAACACGCACGTAATACTACTGGTATTGCACGCGTCCATAGTCTACGGTAACTGATTAACATCAGGCCGTATGCATGTAGTAAACATGCATACGGCGTCCCACGTATTATACAAAAAGGCACAAATCATTAAAAAAATATACATTTGTCACTATCAAACTTATTGCTATTCAAACTTATTGGTATTGAACATTCTCACATTTTGGACACTTTAGGAATTGGACATTATGAGAATTGGACATTTTGGGAATTTGTCATTCTGGGAATTGGACTTTAAGGGAATTGGACATTCTAAACCTGAACGATTAGAACTTGTTAGTTTATATTAGATAATTAAAACTATGTTACACTTCACTAGCACTTCATAAGGTGACACCTGTCCGCGTAACCTATCAAATCCTCCACCTCCTCCTCAACCACATGTGCTGAGGGAGAGTAGCAAGAGTGCTACAGCAGTGTCAAAATTTGACAGAGTCAAATTTTGCTCTGCTGTTTTCCTCTGTGCCCCATTTCGTATAGTATGATAATGTTACTCTTTTCTTGTTTTCTAGTTTGCCAGCAAAGATACACGCTGTTGTTAAAAAACATGGAGATGGAAACAGTTTGGATGAGATCAAAAAGTTTTTCACTGTACGCAAAGACGTGTATAACGAGTTGTTTGCTATGTCACCAAAGTATTATTGGTAAGATAATGTGTTACAAGGTGTAGGTATTAGTAGTTATATAAAAAACTTCCCAGAGTAAAATGATTTGATACATAATACATTATATATTTCATATTGACTGCCTCGGTGGTCCAGTGGCCGTAGTATGCGCTTGCTGTGCACGAGGTTGTGGGTTCGATTCCCACACAGGACAAAACTTTGTGTGATCCATAAAGAGTTGTTCTGAGTCTGGGTGTAATTTGTGTCCGTTAATTGTAGGTTTGTAAAGTCGCCCGCGACACAGAGCTTGTTCTCTAGTGCGGGAGTTGCCTTATTAAAAAAAAAATGTATCAATCATTTTATTCATAAAATAATTGATTGTGTCTTGAATTTGTACTGAATTATTATTTATTCATCAATGGTCTCAAGTTATTTTCTTGCAAGTAATAGCTACCTAGCCAAAAAGACATACCACTTTTGATTTGAAGGGTCTGGATGATATTTTTGGTTAAGACAAACATAGCTTTGCTTTATGTATTAGAATGCCTACCATATGATACCATTGATTTGTTGTATACAAATCAATTCAACCATTCACAAAATTATAATGAGCTTTTTTTTTTTAGATTAAATTAATGTCTGTAGGCAGACCCAGTATTAGAGTGTACCTATAGTTTAATAATTATACATGAAATTAATAAAGTAAATAATGTTATCTAGTACAATATATCTATTAGGTTCACAAGAAGCACTTACATGGAGTCAATATGCAAATACTATGACCGCCGCTTTGGTGTAAAGTCAATTACTATGGCTATGGAGAATTGAAAAGAATGACTAGCCTATTTATTTTTATGTAACAGTAATTAAAGCCAGTATGAACAGTATATATATTATTATAAAATTGATTCAGTGTACATACAAGAAACTTGGTGAAAAATACTCTGTGGTGCATCTTCTACTGGTATAAGAAATATGTTAATTAATAGTTTTAAGTTAACTATGATAATGGTTACACATTACGACTTTATGCATAACTGCAAACGCATAGATCTCAAACGCACTTTTGAATCGAGTCTCGATGCGTTTTCAAAGATATTGTTTGATGGTGATGCAAAAGACACTGTGTGTAAAGTTGACAGCTAGCGACTGTATAGCATTTGCATCGTGTTTCTATCAATGAAAAAAACCCTAGTGTGTAAAGATAAGATGAACTGAATTGAAAAGTTATACGAGCCTTAATTTCTCACATGGGTAAAAAAGTGAGGCACAATTTCAATTTTATATTACTTCTGAATGGAGGTACGAGGTACATGTGAACTACAATTTTATATGATACTGTTTAGTGGTGCAAAAAATACTTTTGAGCTTGTAACTTGTATTTTGTATACTAATACTGTACAAGGAAGGAAGAGGTACGAGCTAAATTATAGGCACACAGATCATAGATGTGTATGTATTTTTTAAATATTGAGTCCGTGTCTTCGTAAAGCAGTTGCTCCAATGCCTAATCTCTCTCCGGTCATATCTTGAGTGGTGTAAAGGCATAGAGAGTGCACCTGTTTGCTACTCGTGCTTTTTTTAGGGTTCCGAAGTAAACATGGAACAATTATAGTTTCGCTATGTCCGTCCGTCCGCAGCTTAGCTCAGAGAAACTTAGTCCTAAAAAGCTGTAATTTGGCACGAATATACATATTAGTTATACCGACAAAGTGGTAAAATAAAATCTAGAAAAATATTTTTTTTAGTGTGCCTTTTTTTATACTACCCCTTGGTAGTATATAAAAAAAGGAGGCAAACAAGCATACGGCCCGCCTGATGGTAAGCAGGTACCGTAGCCTATGGACGCTTGCAACACCAGGGGTATCACTCGCGCGTTGTCGACCCTTTAGAAACCTTCTGTACATGTAGTGGGGAGTTTTATTTTTTATCTCAACTACCCCTATTGTGTGGGGTATCATTGAATAGGTCTTTCACAAATATTGCGGGTTTGTTGTGACGATTTTTTGATTGAAGGATTCGTTTGTGAAACATTAATCTTTTAAGTGCTATTAAATGGTGGTATTTGGATATTATATTATAAAAAAACTTGAGAGATGTCAAGGGACACCCGGATGGAACGAAGTTCAATATAAATATATTATTATAATGTTATCTGGCTTGCTTTCCATAAGAGAGAGAGAGAGAGACAGACAGAGAAACATGCGCACGCCGCACAGCTTACAATAGCTTACTATAGCAAAAAGTGTCGTGACAACTTTTCGTAAGAATTTTTTCCGTCTAGTTTCACACCGCGCGATAAGGAACTTCGTTCCAAAAATCACCAGTTCCAATAACGAAATTTAAAGGAAAACTATCGCCGATTAACTTAAAAAATGTTATGAGAAAATTTTAAATTAGATTAGGTCTTGAAGAAGTCAAGTAATCCGAATTATAGAAATCTGCTACTGTGGGGTTTTGTCTCAAGCCTTTCTATTTAATTCTAATTACTGAGTTTTTTTTACTAATTTAAAAAAATAATCACGAATAGTATAAATGAGTCGGAGTTTTTGTAATTTTCGTAATCCGTTATAGTTTAGGCTAGGGCGAGAGTTCAAGCCCTGTATCGCGGCGGACTTTACAAACATTCAATTCAAGGAACAAATATTTATGAATCACACAAAGTTTTGTCTAGTGTGGGAATCGAACCCACGACACGGCTTAGCATCTAAGGTCACTAACCACTAGGCCAGTCAATATTGTCTCACCTGTGCGACCGTAATCAGTCTAGATGACTATATATTTAATTACTGTTACAGGAGGTTAAGTGATTTATGTTTAGACGACATGCAAAATTTCTTCCGTGTGGCTTTGAGGGGCAGATTAGAATACCATTATGTAATTTATGTTTTGCAATTAACGCTTTTACAAGAGAGAGAAGTCGGAGATTATAAAAACGAGATACAGTAAGTTTTATATATTTTATTTATTTATTAATATACTAGCGATTAATGAATTCCCAATTGAACGCAAGTTAAACTGCGGGGAGTTTTAACTGCGTTAAATTAGGGTTTCGTCGCGTGACACGTTTATTGTTATTTCCATGCCAACCTTAGGTCGTAGCGTGGTTCTTCTTAAACAATTGGTGAATAATATAAAAAGATTTTTTCAAATCAGACTAGTAGTTCCTAGCTTTAGCTTTTTATATCAGTAAAGATTTTAAAAAGAGTGGACCGAATTTCTTGACAATTCTTCTCATAGTCCTACTCAAGTCAGCGAATGGGGTATTAGAAAAAAATGCTGACATTTGTTTTTATGACGTTCATAAGGAGTACTGGACGAGGGTTCATATGACGCACATGTCTCTGTTTGTATTCATTCGCTAACCTTTTTTTTTTAATGTAATGATTTTTATTTTTTTATTATATTTAATTTAGTGTAAAGTAAATTGATTAAAAACAATCTTAAATAATTTTAATTCAATTGAATGGAATAAGTATCATGCATTAATTTGCTCTAAATTAATAAATGAGTTTGAATTTGCCTTTGATAGATATTTATTAAGTTATTTCTAATTTTTTAAAATCTTTTCAGAGAGTTTGACTTTACCATGACACATGAGTTCTATGCAAAGATTATTATACGTTTTCTAACTCAAACTTTCTTGACTCTGAAATGGGTACATGGCAGTGTGAGAAAGGAATTAACCCCAGAGACTATTGTCAACTTCTTCGTACAATGGGCTGATCCTTTGCATTGGCATTCGGAATTCAATATTGAAACATGTGTAAGTATAATATTTACAAGTACTGACTGGCTGCACTAATATTTTTATACTAACTAGGCCTGTTGTATATGCTGTTACTGTAGCCTATCGACGCTTGCAAGAAGACGAAAAAAAATTAAGCGTCAAGAAACGAAAACGCTGATTGAACGATTCGTTCACAACCCATTGTGGTAACTGTGGTAATATCCACATCGCATTTCGTGTAGTAGAAATTCGTTATAGACTCAAAGAACGAATAAAAATGAAAGCATTTTAGTTCTATGAGTTTTTCATATGATAAATAAGAATTGCTTGTGCGCAGGTGGCAGATTATATATTATTATGGACTATCTAACCCTTAAATACAACCGTCGTGTTCATACCTAGGACCCATTTTCGAATTTTTAAATATTTTATACTACTTGGGTGGCAAAGAAGCATACGGCCCGCCTGATGTTTAGCAGTTACCATAGCCTAAGGACGCTTGCAATACCAGAGGTATCACTTGCGTGTTGCCGACCAATTTTTTTTTACCGCCGCCTGTGTGAATTTTGTTTCGAACTTCAAGCGTTTTTACTTTATGCACGGAACCCTTATTTGTTTTCTTAAATAAAAGTAGCCTATTTTATGTTTGTATGTGGGTATTACTCCCCATAACAACAGCTATCTGCCAGGAAAGTCTCGATATAAGCATAGATTACATCGAACAAACGGACAGACAACATTTTTAAAATGATACTTTTGGTTTATATGCCTTGTAATCATACATATGCATTTGATAGAAAGCTTATTAAAGTTTTATTTATTTGTTTTTTTTTAAATATGAATGTTTCAACAGATTGATGTCTTGGTCAGCCAAGTAGAGACTTTATTTGTACCTGACAAAGACAAAGACAAAGATCCTCCAATAGAAGATCATATGACCGTAAAAGAGAGACTCGCTCAGGGTATGATAAATGAGAAGCAAGTATTAGAGGCGGTCAGCAAAGTCATATACACTCAAATGCATGTGACAATTATGGAGGGAACAAGTTTACATGGACTTGATCTTATTCAGGTATTTATAATTATTACCCTAGTACTTAAGTGGCAAACGAGCATACTTTACGAACCGCCTGATGGCAAGCACGAAACGCAACGATGGCGCTGGAAATAATAGGGGTGTCACTGGCATGTTGCTGACCGGAGGTTGCAGACAAACCAAGGAAGCGGTACCATCTGCTATCTGGAAGCTGACGCGAAACCTCCTCACACAAAACAGGGAAAACCTCAGGACAATAGTGGGCGTCCTAACAGGACATTGCCCACTCTACAAACACATTCACAGACTCGGCCTAACCACTCTTCAGGGGCTGCATGGAGGCCGAGGAGACACTCACCCACGACCTTTTGGAATGCCTCCTGCATTCCAAAGGTTCGTAGAAGACCATAGGCCACAGACTCTCCTAAAAAACCAGGTGCTACCGGAAGCCTGCGGCTCCTTAGTATTCTAGAAATAGAAAAGATTAATGAAATGATGAGAGCTGAGTTAATAATATAATTATTTTGTTACAGGTATTAAGTACAAGATGTGGCAACCTTATAATAGTGGCGGTCATATACCAAACAGTTGCTAGACAATGTGGTGTCCACTGCGAACTGATTGCTTTCCCCAACCACCTGTTCCTTGAATGGCGCAACCCATTACAGGACTCACAGATATACAAGATTGATTTGGAAAGTGGTATGTTAGTACCACAGGGTCGCTGCCCTTTTGCTCCACCTACGTTCAGGAAAGAATATACGTTCAATTCTGATGGATTCCTGCAGTACATTATATCATCATTTCTGATGACCATGGGCGCAATTAAAAACGTGTAAGTTGTTATATACTATAGTAGCGGAGTGGGAAAGTAACCTACTTGTACCTAGGAGGTGTGAGTTTGATCCTGGGGACTAAAGTGAATATACACCATACTAGCGAGCAAGTCCGGCTGCAGAAGAACCGCTACCTTACAGAAGACCACGGCCAAATAACTACACGTAGCAGTGTAGTTGTATTCCTGTGTGTGAGTACAGGTCTCCAGCGCACTGTGCTGCGGAAGACTTTACAAACATTCACCAGGGCTTTAAGATGTAATATCTCTGGAATAGAAGCTGGAGACCTGTACTCAAACACAGGACTGCAAGTACACCGCTGTGTGTAGTATATTTGTGGTCTTCTGTAAGGTGGAGGTCCATCTCCAGTTGGGCTAGCTCACTTGTATTGTGCTACCTTATATCAAATTGTTTTAATTTCAGGTATACACAAAATGCTTTGTGTCTGATGGACTTTTTGACCAACAATACGGATGCAGACAATCCATACAGAGGATTTAGGCCTTATTTGGAATCAGTCTTGGATTTTACAAGCTCTCCGGCGCTGGACACTGCGTTAGAACTTGAAAATGTAAGTATTATTATTTTTATTCATATGTCAGTTTAAAGAAAGTAAATGGAAAAGGGTCAGCTTAAGACTGAATGCTGTGGAAATTCTTTGGTTAGCGCTATGTCTCCTCGCTGATCCGATCCGTCGCCGGCGAACTGGCGGAGTCGGCGCGCACGTGAGCGTCTGAAGCCGCTATAAAAAAAAGCTGTCACTGGGGATGGAGCCGCTGGGTGGACCACTCAGGTCATATCAGGTTCCGGTGGACCACCAGTGCACATGCAGGGGGGTCCCGTTTCTCCGGGCGGGTGGTATGCGTAAAGCATTTCCCCCCTTACTTTGGGACCTATTTCCAACAGTCAACGTCTTAGCCTCGACTTTTAGCTTAATAACAACCTCGTTAGCTGACTGATTAGCGAGGTTAATCAGCCTTATATTATGATATACCTTAGATGTTGTGATAATTTCTTTTTTAAACCAAGTAAGCACGCTATTTCGTTTTACATGCGTTTGATCTCTCGCCCGTCATGTCGGATTGCTTTCCCATCTGACTATAGGAGTGAAGGAATAGGGAATGCACCTGTAGTTGACTGGCTGCCGTGACTTTAATCGAGGTATTATTATTAACTAATGCAGGGCAAAGGTATTAAAGTTGACATGCGAATTTCAAATTGAGGTCGAAAATAAATCGCTATAAGGACCTCATGATACGGCCCCTTGACGTGCACATCGTTAGATGTTTTAAGCGGTGAGCTTATCAATGAACGTCATTTAAATTCTATTTATATTAAACTAATATCCGCCTGCGGCTTCGCCCGCACGTACAATCCCACGGGAACGGATTTTTCTCTGAGAAAAGATTTCTAGATTTATCTCTGTGCCAAAATTTAATCCAGATTAATTTCGTTCAACCGTATTGGCGTGATTGTGTAAAAAACATACATACATCGAATTTTTTGCATTTATAATATAAGTATAGTGTTTGAAAGGGGGTGGGATGGTGACGAATGTATTTTCCCGAATCACCTTAAGGAAGTGACATTCCTGAACTAAAAACTATTGACTAGATTTGTCATGTTGTTATTTGTTTTTATTCTTGCAGATACCCGATGACTATTTGCAAATCATTTCCAATTTGAAATTACTAACCGAACCTTCAATGATTTTAACCAGAGAAGTGAGTATATTAAGATTTTTTTTTATATTACACACTTAAGTAACAAACGGATACGGTTCTCCTGATAGTAGGTAACAGTACAGTTATAGCCTATGGATACTTGCACCACTAGGGGTATCCAAAATATCAAAACCTTTTAATACCTTTCTTTAACCTTTTGGCGGTCAAAAGGTTAAAGAAAGGTATTAAAAGATTTGTTTTTTGTTTGAATTCCTGGAACTACCAGTCGGATTTGAAAATTATCTTCGCATTTGATAGCCTAATTATTATATGACTAGCCTGTTGGTCTAGTGGTTAGTGACTCTGACTGCTACGCTGGAGGTGGTGGCTTCGATTCCCACCCAGGAAAAATCTTTGTGTGATGAGCACGAATGTTTGTTCTGTGTCTGGGTGTAATTTATCTATAATATGTATGTATTTAGAACTATATGAATGAATGAATTGGTAAAGGTCGCAGGCAACCGATGGACAAGGTCAGCTCAGGACCGAACGATGTGAAAAAACCTTGGGGGAGGCCTATGTCCAGCAGTGGACGTCTTATGGCTGAGATGGATGATTTAGAACTATATAAGTATGTTTATCAGTTGTCTGGTTACCATAGTACAGGCTCTGCCTAGTTTGGGATCAGATAGCGATGTGTGAGTTGTCCCGAAAATATTATTATTATTATTTAACATCGCCTTACGACCCGACTCTATACAATATGTGACACAAGACGAAATCCAAATTCTAATTCCGATTTCCAAATTTAACACAGAAATTGTAGGAAACAGTATTTTTTTGTTTTTTTTTATACTACCAAGGTGACAAACAAGCATACGGCCCGCCTGATGGCAAGCAGTTACCGTAGCCTATGGACGTTTGCAACACCAGGGGTGTCAATCACGCGTTGCCGACCCTTTAAAAACCTTATAACTCCTTTCTTGAAGAACCCCATGCTATAGTCTTTTGGGAAAACCTCGGCAGGGAGCTCATTCCACAGCCTAATCGTACGTGGTAAGAAATTCCTCTGGGATCTTAGTTTTTGATTGTCATTAATTTGTCTTTCTTTATTAAAGGCAAATCAATGATGACCACGATTATTTGTTCTGTCTGGGTGTAAGTTATTATATGAATGTATTATGAAATATATAGTAATCAGTTATCTGTTGCTATAATACAGGTTTTGCCTAGTTTGGGATCAGATGGCGGTGTGTGAGTTGTCCGATTATAATATTTTATTTATTATCATTTTAGATTAAAGTTATGGAACGTCATAGCGCCGTTAAGTATGCTGTTGGCATGGTAGTATGCCATAAGAAGTCTGACTACGTAGGCGTGGTACGTGGGTGGGACTTAAGGTGCACTTCAGACTGGCGCCGCCGCGTGGAGTTCAAGGGTTTGGAACTTGGATCCATGCAACCGTTTTACAGCGTGATTGCTGTAGACCAATCAGAGAGATACATTGCACAAGGTATGTTCTTTTTTTTCTACTTGGTTGGCTATATTGAAATGATGTAGCTATGTTGAAATGTAATGTAATTAATTACATCTGAATAATTATATAGTCCTATAAGTTTAAACACACATATTATTATTGTTATAAATAATTTGAAATCTCGCATGCCAGTGATGGTTAATTCATACATTCATTCATTAGCCTATACCGTCCCACTGCAGGGCATAGGCCTCCCCTTCCTTTTCCCATGATAGTCTATCGTTTGCCAATTGAAGCCATTGATGGTTAATATGTGGATTATATTATTATCATGTGCCACCTTGTCTACCTATATTTCTCAGTATATAGTTAAATTATTTACTCTCAGTAAATAATTTGATTAGGGTAAAAAGCATACGGCCTGCCTGATGGTAAGCAGTTACCGTAGCCTATGGTCGCTATACCAGAGGTATCACTTGCAAGTTGCCGACCATTTTTTTACACCAGGGCTTTAAGATTGAGATTTGCTTTTTGAGAGGGAAAATAAATAAATCCACTCCGGACAGCCAATAAAGGCAAGCCGGAGACGAGGCCCTAACCGACTCTCTTGGGGCATTCGAGACCGCAGTGTCGCCACTCACATTCAGGCCGCCACAAGCTGCTCTGCGGGTTTATTATTATTATTATGAATCACTGGGATAGGAAAACGCTTTTATTTCAAAACGCTTCACTAAATGTTTTTTTGACTCTTAAAAACATTTTTAAAGGTCATCCGGCACCATTCGACACAGGGCTTTTTTTTTTAGTAGAAGGCTCTTTATACTTAACGCCTCATCTGGGGAACCGGTTAAGTCGGGCTCTTGGGCCGGGAAATGGTAGGCGGCCGGCATTCCGACTAAAACGCCCCTGTACCCGGTGGACCACCGAAATCTGATAGTCAGTGGTCTACCTCAGCTCAACAATATGAAATATTCTAAATCATCACTAAAATTTTGCATTCACGTTGTTAGAGGTACAGAAAAGAGTATACAATATACTTTTCAATAGAAAAAAGTCTCGTCTTCAAGGGATAGACTGAATTGATTAACAAAACTTGACTATATGATTGGTTCAGTGGCTTAAGTGGTTACCTCGCTATTTACTACTGCGCGGCGTGTTGTGGGTTCGATTCCCACACGGGATAAGAAATCGTGGGATCCATAAATCCATAAAGTCGCCCGCGACACAGGACTTGTTACCTAGTAAGTGAGTTGTCTTAAAAATATATATATAGAAACGCGAGCGACGTCGCAAGCAGAATTAAACATAATCCAACTGTCCCTCAGAGCGGGAGTGACACTGCCTTCTGAGAAAAATATTTTAGAAGTAAAATTAATATTATACTTACTGTTCGTAAATTCCAGAAAATGTCCTCTATGCTGACCCACCTAGACGCTTGCATAATTTAGAAGACGTGATTGCAAAGGAATTCGCTGATTTTGATGGTTATTGTTACGTACCGAATAAAGAGAAGGAGAACGAGTACCCACAGGATGGGGCAGTCCGAGCTGTATACCGCATGCACATGGAGCAGAAAAGAAGAAAAGCTCTCGAATAGAGAGAGAAACATATTATGTTTTGTTTCAGCGTACAATAGGTTATATTTGTAACTTGTTTAAATTGTATTAAAAAAATATATTTGGGGCCGTCCATTAATCATAGGCCGTCATCATCAGCCTATTGCAGTGTACAGTTGCAGACATATTCTTTGCATGAATAAACAATATGGCCGCGACTGTCCTTACTTCGGTTGATGTACCTCACCTGATTAATGGCCCGCCCTAATTGTAGTGCATTGTATTGATATAAATAAGTAGTTTAGAAATTATACTAGAGCAGATAAACATTTATATTACGGGCTAAAATCGTAGCCCTCCTTTTTTTGGCTTCACCGGAGTCGGGTAATAAACACATTTTGATAATGTAATTTTTCAAAAAAGGACGCTTTCTTTGTGTATCTATGTGAGCCATTGATTTTTTATTATTATCAAACCTCTAATGTTATTATTTATTGTAGACTGATCTCAAAATTAGCCTTTTTGATGAAACATCAAAAATAAACAAAATCCTATGAACATATTGCAAAATGGATAAGTCAAAAGTTATTTCAAATTAATTCTGTTACCATGTTAATGGCTAAAAACGATCTCAGCTTAAATTGTCATTAAATAGTATTATAGTAATACTCCACAACTCTCGATCCTGAGCCGACCTAGTCCATCGGTTGCCCGCAACCAGGTTTACCAGGTCGCCGGTCCACCTTGTTGGAGGCCTATGTCCAGCAGTGGACGTCTTTTGGCTGAGATGATGATGATGATAGTAATACTTGTGTAAATAATGTAATAGAAATCATTTTATAAATTACATACTGTAGTAGCGATCTTTTCTTTCTGTAAGGAAATAAAATACTGAGATGTATAATTTCGATATAGTATCATTCCATCAAGAGGGTATTTGACAAGAAATAAAATATTTATTTATTTACATAAATATAATTTTAACAAAAAAAAAACCGACTTCAGTACGGCAACTTGCAGAATTTTCAAACACCTTAAAACCCCAAGTCTAACGTAGGTATTTAAACAGAATGAACTTTCATGAAAACTCATCCAGAATCAAGAAATCCAGAATCAGAACCATAATCAGAACTTTATTTTGATGAAAATGGGACCAAACTGGAAGTATGTCCTCTTTAACAAAAAATAGATTTTTTAAAATCGGTTCATAAATGACGGAGTGCTGCGGTAACAAACATAAAAAAAACACCAATTGATAACCTCCTCGTTTTTGAAGTCAGTTAAAAAATGAATGTTACCTAGCCGTGTTTGGGCTTATTTGAATGGTCATGAGATGCACTATAGCTGTAAAAGTTCATTTTGTTTAAATAAATACCTACGTTAGACTAGGGGTTTTAAGGTGTTTGAAAATTCTGCAACTTGCCGCACTGAAGTCGGTTTTTTTTTTCGTTAAAATTATTATATTGCAGCTTTTTGGTCAAATTCCAAATAAACCGATGAGTCTAATTCGTGCGACAATTTTAAATTATTGTAACATTTTATTTATATATTTATTTTTGGTGTTAAGGCACAACATTTCGATGTAAAAACATTTTTAAATTGATTGATACCAATATGAAGCACAAAAAATAAAATATAAATATATTTTTTCTTTAATTAATAAATATTTAGATTTCTTTGAGGTGACGGAAGTATGTTCCAAATATTAATGCTTGTGTTTAAATTTGATACGTTTAAAACGGTAAAGGTATACTATACCATATTTATCATGTAATTACTACAGAGTATTGTTTAGCGAGGTCTCCAATGACCAGATTCCAGAGTTCTCCCTTAAAAGGGAACACGCTCGAATTCGTTCCGGGACTGTATATTTTTCACAGAACATAATCTTTGTAGTAAACACATTATGTAGGTACACTATTTCATAGCCCGTAGAGTTTATAATACATTCGCAATTTGACCGACACATATTAAAACATCCGTAGTTATTTACCATAAAGAATCAATATAGCAAATAAATAAAGTTCTCTTTTTCAGTATTTTTAACCCTTTGATATGTGTAACAATTAGTGTTCAACGGTGTTCACATATCAACAGGGGTTAATACCTCTTTCAACTGCTATAAAACGCTTAAAAACCCTTTAGACGAGTATCAGAACGGGCAGTCCCTGATAAGAACATCTAATTCGAAGTAAACAGTTGATGTGATATGATTGTAATATGATGCCCCAATTTTCTTGTCTTGATCAGTACAACTGACGATATGGGGCGCCCCATATCGGCGTTCGAAAGATTGTAAAAAGTTCTTATACATTTAGGATGAAGATTGAGGTTTTTGTTACTTAGTGTAAACTAAAATTAAATTTGCACAATTACACAATTGTTCAAGTTTCGCAAACTGTTCTCTTTTTGTGCGCCATCTATATTATGTAGAATGAAGAGCGATTCTCACGCTATCTCTGTTAACTATAACAGCGTAAAACATGTCTCGTATAATTTGATGGGGAAAAAGTATGGGGCATATTATTTATCTGTTCACTGTTCATGGAAAATTAAAAATATTCGTCTAATGAATATCTACTTGAATTTAAAATATTGATATTCGTTTCCAATAAGTGTCCAAATAATGTTATAACTATTTTACTCAAATAATATTAATACAATCTGGATGTTAACGTATATAGTTTGTAATCTACGGACGTTATTTCGAAATCACAATAAACTGTTATACTCTGTATTAGAAATGTGAAAGAATAAGGCTTGCAAGGGAGAAATGCACGTTAACATCACTTATATTACCACCCTATCCGTGCACAGAGTTGCCAGTCTAGCTATTTATATAGGTATATGCATTAAATAGAAAGAAATTTAAACGCCGTGTCCCTTCGCAGCAGAATGTACCAAACTCGTTTGTGCCTGACAACCATTGGGTTGTCTATTTCTTTTTATTATATTGCGTTTTGGTTGCTGAAGCGGTTGCATTTACTTGCAAAAGTTTCTAATATGAAGACAAGAATTTGTTGTGGTTTCGAGGCGTCTCAGTATATGTAATCGATACTATATTATTAGGCATTCTGAATGGTATTCTTGTGGACAGGTAAGCATAATATCTGGCATTTTGTAAAACAGTGTTATTGTTCGTAAGGTTCAGCCGGTTCTAAACAGAACGGCAACGTTCATGGAGGGTAATTTATAAATCTTTAGTCTTACTCAATAATTAATGTGTTTTGTGTTATAAACAATAAAAAGGCAAAATGTACAAATTATTTTTATTTATTAAAATTCCTCTTTGCAGTGCTTTATTTATAGTTGCTGACAATTTAAGAACGAGATCTTGTAGTTAAACATTATTATTTACATGTAATGTGAGTGTGTGCTAAGGCTTTTGCTTTTATCTGTTTAGTAATGGCACTTATCTAATGAAAAGCGGTTTGGGTTGTGCTAAATTATTAAATAAACTAATGACCTCTGTACATTTTTTAACCAATTATTCTTTATTTGCAGTAGAAATATTAAGTACATTTTTAAAATCATCATTGCTAAGTGACCAATTTATTTTTCACCAATAACCAATTTACTGTTGAGCCTGGCCGTACATAGACTACTATGCCTAAGTTGATTTATTTTAAACAAGGAAATTTGTGCAATTTGTTTGCATTCTTGTGAACAAATTACACAGAGTGGACTGCCTAGGCATGTTTTTGACAATCATCTGCCTGCATTATGTGATGCAAAGATAAATGAAAAAGAAAAAAACAAAAAAAATACTGAATTTTATAATGGATTCGCACTTACTAGTTGGAAGCGATTGCTAATAAATAGAGGTTGCATTCATGCGATAGTGTAAGCGTGTACACAAACGCGACTGCGATCCATTTATTCAGCAATAGCTTAACAGCTGATTTACCGATGCATACTGTCGCTCGAACGCTAATGTACGACCGGCCTCAAACATTATTTATTATTTTAATGACTTGGTAAACCAAAAATTTGGATGAACCCATTGCAAAAATCTAACTTATAAAGCTATTTTTTGGCAAACATATAATAAGTGAAACACGCACAATTTAAACTTCAGACACTGGGGATATTCTACATGACTGAACACTGCAATCTTATACAATATCTGAAGGAAATAGATTTTCCAAAGAGCTATTTCTCACAACTTATCGAATACCTTATATATACGCCGATTATTTTGAATATGTCACGAAATGTATTTGGATATACATGAAAAGTGTAAAGTTAAAAATATATGACTTCTATCTCTACGTAATTGGACTACTTCATTTATTATTATTGCTTTTCAGTTCTATTTTACTTATGCTTTTGAATAACTATGTTTGCTACACAGAAATGTTATTATATAAGTACCGCTTAGTAAAAATACGCAATTGATATTGAAAAATCCAACAATTTTTCAATCAATTAAAGCTTTTCTATCAACATGAAGTCTTACATATTAGCTACGAAATTAAAATGCCATCAATTGAAATTACATAATGCTTAATTATTTTGAATTTTAAACAAAATAAAAATGTAATACACATTCCAACAGTATGGTGTAAATGTTTAAACAAAACCGAATTAATATTAACTGTGATTATAATTAAGTCTATACCCTATTGCTAAAAAGAAACTTACGTTGGCAGCAAAATTAATGAACTATCGTCGCAGTGCATGCGCTATGTAAATAAGATAAGGATGTCATTATATAATTACAAACTCGTAAACGAGAGTCGAGAGATCAGTCGGCGACAGACCACGGCGACGATACAGCGAGATTTATGCTTTGAGCGACCAATACTCTAAAATCTCACCCAAATTATAATTATTAAAGTTAACATAAGTAGGTATAGAAAGCAAACAGTAACCTAATTATTTAAAACTAAAATTACATAGGCATATTAGACATTTCCCATCACTAAAAAATTTACAGTGACTGGAACAACATGTTTTAAATAAAGCAAAATTATAAATTATAACTTGGAACTCATAAATCGCGTAACATGTTGAGTACATTTGGATCAAGTTTGGTTATAAGCTATTACATAGTTGTTTAACTATACGTTAGTGATTGAGGTACGCCATTGACAGTCTTTGATTTCAGGACCCCGTTTTCGTACGACATTATAGTTTCCCGACCATTCTCCGACACCCTGGAACAATACATACATCAATATTAAATATTTATTTATTTAAAAAGGCTCACCAACGATTGTATACACCGATAAGATTACACAAAGTGGTTACATGAGGTCATTAATTTAGTCTAATAATAGATATAATTTACAAGGTGTTTTACAAAAGTAAAATCTTCAGGACTCATCATGAGGCTTTTACTTTGAGACAATTAACTATAATAAGACATTAGGCACATTGAAAACGTCCATAGGTAACGATTACTGTTTATCATCGCCAGCCGAGAGGTATGCCTGTTTGCCACCATTATTAGTTAGTGGATTTGTTTAATTTAAATATTATAGAATCTACTTTGGACACCAATGTCATTTATACGTGACAATAGGAAAGACGCCACGGTTTCCCTTGTCATTACCTCCTCCTCCTCGGTTACTCTCGTCTATACATGTATAGACGAGAGTGGACTCTTGCATGCTCACATATACAGCAAGAATACAAGAAAACCATACAATATACGTTTATAATTAGTGGCTATAGTTTGGCGTATACATCACGCGATTATGCAGAGGCGTTTAATTGCCTGGTAGCATAACTAACGCAATTTTTCCAAAATGAGTTTAATGTTATTGAAATAATAAAATAAAGAAACTCTTAGGTAAAACATTTTTTTTAAATGACATTATTCCCGCACTAACAAGCCGTATCGCGGGAGACTTCACAAACACAATTAACGGACACAAAGTACACACAGACTCATGACAACCATTTATGGATCACACCAATTTTTATCCCATGTGGGACTAGGGATAAAACCCACAAAACGCCGCGCAGCCAGTGGTAAATGGCAAGGTCACCACTTAAGCCACTAAACTAATCGTGCAGTCGAACATTACCTACATAGTGCATATAACTAACATTCTGTGAAAGATAGTAATGAGATTAACTTCACCGACTGACGTGAGCCAATAACAACATTGATTTGTAAAACTAGGTCACTTAATCATATTAAGAACATAATAGAGGGAGAGCCAGCAACGTATTTACTTTTCTCATTTCATAAGTTATGAAAATTCACAAACTATATGTATTTCACATAGCACGGGTCCTGAAACGTTCAACATTTTACGATTAAAATGTTTTTTTTTTATTCTACTTGGGTGGCAAACAAGCATATGGCCCGCCTGATGTTAAGCAGTTACCGTAGCCTATGGGCGCTTGCAATACCAGACGTATAACTTGCGTGTTGCCAACCCATTTTTTTACACCAGGGCTTTAAGATGAGTGTCCCTGGTATAAATGATAAATATAATGAGCGCTGGAGATACACAGGTACACAACTACACCGCTGTGTGTAGTTATTTGGCTGTGGTCTTCCGCAAGGTGGAGGTCCTCCCACAGTCGGGCTTTTGATTGAATCATTCTCGAACTAATTAGCTAATTGAATGATCAAGAGCCTTGAGTATTTAATAGATAGATTTTAATTTAATCTTCCATCATTTTTATTGATATTTATCTCTAAATGTCAAACGTTATAGAGAACCCATGTTATGTGAAAAAATACTATAACTCCTATACGCTCCTATATGGTTCTTGGTTCATAAGCACGTGTGCAAACATATTTGTTTGTCATTATAATAGTATGCAAAGTATACACTTTTTAATTTTACTTTTATAATATGCATAATGGGCCCCTTCACTAGCGTCTCCCAGAGGAATATTACCTCAACTTCATATTACGTTATCATATAATAGTCATTATGCATGCAATGAGCCAGAGGGAATAAGCACGCTTACAACTTCATAAAGAGACAATGTTAAAAATATTATTAGTAAACTAGCTGTTGCCCGCGGCTCCGCCCGCTTGGATGCCGGTTATAGCGATAAAAAGTAGCCTTTGTGCTATTCCAGACTATATTCTATCTCTGTGCCAAATTTCATCCAGCCCTTCTAGACAAGTGGCATAAACGGTAGACGAATAACAGAAATTCTTACTTTTTAGTTGTGATCTTCTTCCCATTGACAATGCGCGTGGTGGTTGTGGTACTCCTCATGTTAGCGCTACCAGGTCCAGCTAGCGAACTGTTGAAGGTCGAAAATGAAGTGAATGCGTTCCCATTGGATGCAGCATGTGCAAATATGTCGTCGAGCCCTGGCATGCCGAAATTGAAAGGACTAAACAGGGATGAAGTGAGTGATGTGCTCGGGTGACTCCGACGACCGTGCCTGTGATGTCCATGGCCGTTGACTTCTGAAGACCATAAAAATAAATTAGAAATTTATCAGTATGCATTTACATGTATATATTGGTTAAACTTTTGAACACCACACCGTACCCTGAACGCAAAGCCCCAAAAACGTTAAAATTACACAAGGAAGGGAAAAGATATGCTGATCTGTTTATTTATGACCTTCACAAGTATCATGCATTTGATCTTAATTATTTTTTTTTGACTTTATTTTGTATTTTTCTGTAACCAGTTTATTGACGAGTACAGATGTCGTTGGCGTACAAAGCACGCTTGCGCTTGACGAGTATAGACGTCAAGGGCGTCTAAAACTTCAAGCGAAAGTAGGCCTTAGATAAGCTAAATTATCACTTAAAATAGATGTGACCTTAATTACTGTGGTGTGGTAATAGAAACAGAATTATATAAGTTTGAAATATTGAAGTGTTAAAATGAGTAAACATTTTAAAATTGTAATAACTGTATAAAACTAAACGCCAAAATTTACGTTGATTATAAAATGTTTTATTTACCAGCAAATAAATCGCCAAAAGGAGATCCGCCAAAGAATTCTCTAAACACCTCCTCGGGATCTCGGAATGTGAACGGGAAACTAGTGTAACCGAAATCGTAGTCCTCATCTGCAGCAGAACGTCTGCCTCTTCCGTTGTTCAGCCCCTCTTTGCCATACTGATCGTACACTCGCCGTTTCCTCTCTGGAAAAATAAATAAATGTCAATGTTATATTATTTACTAGACATTCTTCTCTACTTCGTTGCCATTCGACCGATGTTTGCCAAAATTGCTTGCATAATAAAACAATAGCTTTTGACGATTTATGTATACCTACAACAGCCCATACTAAACGCACAAAACTGTTTATCATAGGAAATACTAATTCCAATGAACTTTTAAACTTATAGTAGTATCTACAATAAAATAATGATGTCACCGTTGCACGGAACTTCGGAAGAAACGGCCTTTAGCTGCGTCTGACGTGCGTTTACTAGGTATTATTTGATCATCGTTTTTTACTTAGTTATTCCGTGTTTGACTAATTGGGCGGTACACAAATTAAACAAATTGCGTATTATATAAAGAAGAATTTATATAATAAAAGTTTTGCAAGGCAAATTTCAACTGTCTTGTGTAAGTTTTGAAATTTCTGCAATTGAATAATATAAATATTTCATGAAGTGCTACTTCATGAAATGTAATATGTTTTTAAGTATCTAATATAAGTCACAAGCTGATTTCAAAGTTACAGAACGTGTGCGTAAACTAATACAACAAAGGGTAACGTATTTTATTATTAGATACTCAATAATTATACTGAACCTGCACGCATTATGGTAATTTATTGTACCTACTTGGGATTTCCGAAATAAAAAATATTATGGGAATAATCATAGACACCGAAAAGTCAAATCATTACTTTTAATTTTTTTTAAAGTGATCTTATGCAGTGAACTCGCTCTACCAATATAAGGCTTAAGTGGCAATTACACTGAGTCGCGTAATGCAAGTCTCACACTGTCTATGTTTCATTGACAAGGGAGACAGCGCAACTAAAATTTGCAAAATCCAAATATATATGGCGCTTCTTTCAAATTTATCTTTCTAGGTACCATTTAAATAAAAGGACATCATTAAAACAGCTGCTGGCTAGTTATAATAATTGTTAAGTTAGTTATTGAGCATAAAGCAAAGCATTCAAATAAGCGGAATAATTGCAATAGTAAAAACAATAAGCACGCCAAACATTTAGGAATAAAGTCAAGGTTGAGTTCGGCATGAAATAATATTTAATTGACGAACGAAATGTTATGGTACTTGTAATAGTTCTACTAACACACTAACGTTAAATATTTGCCGTTATAATTTCATCAAATAAATAACCGAAATAATCTGTACAAAACACACATTTGCACGCTTAAATTAGCGGAACATAATGAACTCTGTATTCATATATTAACATGAATAGTAATACTAATGTACTATTTTCATCAATGAATAAAGAATGAACCTGTCAATACCAGTAAAAGTCAAAAGTAATCAATAAGTATTTTTGAAAACCCTATAGGCGTTATATATGCCATCGAAGGGTAAGGGCAGTATAAACTTTGTTAGGTAACTGTTCTTTTCACTTTACTTGCAAGGAAAACAGACATAAAATTTGCCTTATGTAAATGATTCTTAAGGTGAACCTTATCTCTCCTTTAACCTCCTGTTTCTACAAGCATTTATTACAGGAGATATGGGGTATTGGCATCATGGCAAATACAACAAATACAAAATGAAATTAGTTTGGTATTAAATATTCAGCGGGTGGCAATACAGGCGATAGTTGCGTTTATTAAGTTCCTACTTTACATTTTATCGATTTTTTTAAGTAGCCTTGTCTAGATGACTTGAAAACGAGGTCAATGGCAAGTGTTTATTTATTATTTAACGGAAAAGTTGGAAAGCTTGCACAATCATATGCCCCGACTACGCCCGGATAAGCCTATTTTTTTCGCAATTTTCTTTATTTTTCTAGAAGGTTTTAATTTATTAAACGTTGTTCTAGATTATAAGACATTAAAACTATTGATTATAACATCGGTAATGTAGCTGAAGTGGGTTATACTTCTTAAAATGTTATTAGGAAACAGATTTCAATACAGATAAATTTGGGACCCTACATAAAAGTGTATGAATACATAAACGGTCTCGGAGCAGTGAGCACATAACTGTATGCCATTAAATAGTTAGTGCGCTAAACGATCGATAGCCAGACGACACTCCGTGGCAAAACACAGGCTGACTTAACATGTCGGGTTAGTTTAGAAGTTACTGCGTCATTCATAGAGTAGGCTGCCAGTCGAATATAAAGAAACATTTAAGCTTTGTTTGAGGACAAAATAAATATTTTCTTTTTTACTAATGCCTATATCACATGGAGTTTCATAGAGAACACTCTACGAGTAATGCCTACACACGCGGGGTACGTTGATGGATTAGACTTTGCCTTAAAAAATCTTTAGTCGTGTGGGTTTCCTCACGATGTGTTTCCTACACCGCTAGGAGGTTTCCCTGATACTGGTTTACCGTCTACTAACGGTGAAGGAAAAGACGTGATTAATTAAACTCGCACACCATGGGTATCATATAGGTGACCGTGCCATTAATTGGGTGCTTAACCCGCTGATCGCTTACCGAACAGCGAGTGCACCTGGTCATGAGAGCCTCGTATTTTATTTAAATAGCTTGTAGGGTACCCTGAGCCCCATAGAATTTTCCACAAAATGCCACTGTATTAAGTAATTAAGTGGTTACAGACTTCCTCGTTTTCAAAGTACCGTAACAATGACTCGCCAAATATATTGTATATTCATTTTATATATCATCGGCAGAGGTGATTCATTTTACGCGTAGGATGATATGTTTGTAATGTGACTATGAATATATTCACATTATCGTTCTGGTGAATAACTGGAACAAAACGTAGTTCACCGAAAACTTTCCAATGTAATTATAATTGTTCAAATATACTTATTGTGTAGTTATTACGGTTAGTTATCTGTACAGTTATCTCTGCTCGTCTAATCGATAAGTTTGATAATCGTTAACCGTATTGCGATTTTCGCCTTTGTTTCTACAAAAAAAAACTATTTACCATGCAAGTTATTTGTCTTTTTGAGTACAGCAGTGACAGTTCAAAATGCTCACGACGTAAATCTTACGCCATGCCCATTTTATAAATATCTATACAGAAAAATGTTTATACTAACTTTTAAGTGCGCGAATGTAAATGCCATGTTTCTATTGATTAATAGTAATTCACTGTATTATGAAACAAAAAATGGTTATGCAATATATATTACTATTAAAAGGCTCATATACCAACTGTTAAGAAATAGTCATAAAAAAAGGAAACTGCAATAAAATACGAAAAAAATATTAGGACTTGCTCACACAAAACTCGATTGTTAGTAATAAAGTTAATTAGACCCAAACAAATATAAGTAGGTATGTTAAGTATAGGGGGGGATTTGTCAGATCTGTTTTGAATATTATCATGAATGTGTCTGAAGAGCCATTTACACGATGCAAGTTTTGAAAAGCGAGTCTCATCGTCCTTTATTCCTGTCGAGTGAACTTGCAAGATGTAAATAAGCTACAAATTTTTAATTAGAGAAGTAACATACTCTCAGTGAAAAAAGAACCTAAGACGAGATATGTCTGTTTGCCAATTTTCATCCTCTGCCATTAAGCATAAGGTTAAAATTGCCAATTGGTCAATCTCAATCATATGCCTTTTTACCGCTAAGTTTGCTATAAGTTCCTAAACATTTTCTTAATAAAAATGATAATATTCATAACTATTAGGCCAATCCTGCATTAAATGGACAACTACCGAAAAAGCGGTGGAATGGCGTGTCTCCAAAAAACCCTTTGAAGTTAAAGTGTCGATGCCCATTGACTCCATTCTTGCTCGTATATCTGTGCGCGTAGTGACTGGATCCCCGTGCATCATAAACTTTCCGCTTGTTTGCTACCCAACAATAAAAATAAATTTTTACTACCATAATAAGCAAACCACTAAAACCTATTCAGCATATTGTTTTACACTGTGATAACAATATTACAAATAACTACATTAAATATTACATTAAAAGGAAAAATAACAATAGTAAATATAAAAATAAGATTTACGCATTAAAGTATCGGAGAAGTAATAAGGAAATATTCTACTTTACTTTTCATAATAAGTATTACATAAAACCGCTAACACATAATTCGAAAAGCTGTAGTATTCTAAAATATATAATTATATTTACATAAACATAATATTATGTATTATAATTAAAAATGTAAACCAAGTTAAATGTGTGTTACAATCCACCAGAATGTATAATTTTTAAATTTATAACTGAATAGATTTAATTACCCTCATGGCTTCAGCAAAGCAAATTATATTGTGACAACATTGAATACTCCAGCTAAACAAACAGATATATTTAAATAGACACATAAATATAAGATCAATATAACTAATACTCACCATCTGATAGTACTTCATATGCCTCTGATATTTCCTTGAATCGTCTATTTGCTTCATCTGAATTATCTGGATTCTTATCAGGATGCCATTTCAGTGCTAATTTTCTGTAGCTAATAAACAAAAAGAAATTATCAATAAATAAAATCAAAGTTGGTAGGAGCAGCTGGGTGCAAGAAGTCACTTGGAGAGGCTTATTTCCAGCAGTGGATTGCGAATATAGGCTGTTCATAATGACGATGTAACAATAATATATTATGCAGTTGATATTTTGTCCAATTGGGTGTCATCTATACATGACAAGTCAAATTAGCATTTTACCTTGGATTTTGAGATATAAGCTGGAAACTCATAAATATATATATATTTATGGCATGTTTCCTAGTGCGTTAGTCTTTAAAAAAATATTTTTTTCGTAAAATGGGAATAGATGAGACGAGTGCTAGTCGCTCTGTAGGCGTAGCGACTAGCACTCATGTCATCTGCTTATAGTCTACTCAACTGATCACAAGATATAATAAGAAACAAAAAAAAATGGGAATAGGAAAGACATACTGTGTCGCCAATGACTTTACAAACATTCAATTTACTCACTTTTGCACTTATAATATAATATTATTATAGATTATATCTAACTTAGTATTATGAGTGGGCCATTGTATGTGGGAGTGCAGTTAGTCTAGATTGATCCAGAAAGTCAGAATAAACTACTACTATGTATTAGTTTATTAACTAGTTCAATTTTAATCTTTTTTTTTATTTCCACAATAACATGAAACTGGTCTGTACATATCTGGCTCAGGCCAGAAGATGCCTTTGGACAGCAACTGATAGAGATAAAGAGTAGGTACAGATGGCAGGATGAGTTGGACTCATTCAATGAAGATTGGTCCTTAGCAGTTCTAGACAGAGTAAAGAATAAGAAAGGAGGGACAAACAATATGGTATTATAACAATAATAATTTTATAAGCATTAAAAACTTATTTAAATACTTACGCTTTTTTAATTTCTGCCTCTGAGGCAGTCCGAATAACTCCTAGTACCCTGTAATAGTCCACCATTGCTGGTCTCCCTCAGGGGGCGTAAGAAGATCTGGAAATATGAAGAAATACAGCTCTTTAGCATAAGTTACAAGTGAATTATTAATTTGTGTACAATCAGCATCATAACCACTCTCAACACACACATCAACAGCCACTTATAAAATGTTTATTTATTAAACACAGTAATGGTTTATCTATACATTATTTAACATGATCTATGGATCTTTTGATTTATTTACTGCTATGGTCCTCTTGGATCATGGTTTTTTTGACCAGGGCTTTAAGATGGAGTATTCCTTGGACAGAAAAGAGTTTCTTTCAAAACGCATTCACATGGAACATTACTACAATACTGTTGGCACTGTGTGTAGTTATATGGCTGTGGTCTTCTGTATGGAGGTCTTACCCCAGTTGGGCTTGCTCGCTAGTATGTTGCCCTACCTCTCCTATGATGTGATGTCTTGATTGACAAACAAGCCTTTCAGCTTAATAAAACTATGCCCATCCAAATAATAATAATATTATTGTGGGACAACTCACACACACAGGCACCTGATCCAAGACTAGACAGAGCCTGTGCTATAGTAACTAGACAGTTGGTAAACATACTTACATAATATTTATAAATACATACATATATACAACAGAATGTTATTATCCTTAAGATAAATGGTGTGTTTGGGTTATTAGTAGCTAGTTTACTTATTGCTATATATACCCAATGACAGGTCACAAGATAACATCTGCAAGTTGTAAACAAGTAGTAGATACATCTGTAAAAGCTACATACATGCTATGTAGTAAACTAGAAATGTACATCACTTAAAATACACATGAATAAATTAAATGGTATCATAAGAAAGCTGCACCATTAGAACAATTTGACAAAAGTAATAATAGATACAAGTGGTGCACTAAGTATCAATCAAAAAATTAAGTGATCAATATTATGTAAAAATGTAAACAATATCACTACCAGTTAGGGAAGTTTAGTTTAACAAAGGAGTGACGCAGTGTGTTAAATGATGAAACAGTGCAATTTTATCAGTATACACGAAAAACACATTTATCAAATTATGACTACAATAGCAAAAGATCGTGACATAAACTTACAAAGCACGGTAATGTATTGTTTTAGAAATTTTGATTGACATATTGCTTCCTAATCATTTTGTTTTCCATTTTTTAATTTAATAATGAACGTACAATCTATCTTACCGTTAATTTAGTTTGAACAATAATTTATCAAAGAATCCAAAAAACAGCCACAACAGGATATAATATGTAAATAAGGTGGAATTTAAAAATGGGCAATGTATGTTACTTTTTTTTGTAAGTACCTCAAAACGCAAAAAACCGTTCCATTCATAAATGTCATTCATATGTCAATAATGTCAATGTCAGAGTTTATTATTGTTGTCTTTGGTCATAGAAACAAGGCGAAATGTTATTGAATGGCAATACTGTAATTTTTACTATTTTAAAATAAAAACTAAAAAGAGATTTCTAGAATGTTTTGTCATTATTCTTGTATCAAATTATAATTGCTAAAGATTGTTTGTATAAAACATTATGTACATGTTAATACTGTAGACACCAGGGCCACAGAGGTGATCATCCTACTGGGTCGTCGTGTTTATTACCCCGGTCATTCACATTGAATGACTAGTTTCAATCCTAAATTCCTACGTTATGAAAAGTGTGAAGATTATAGATTTACACTATTGCTTAGAGTAGGTACCGTGATAGCAAATATATTATTGATAAGTAGATAAGCAATACAACAGAAAACAAAAACATATAAGTACGGTAAGTTAAGTAAATTTTAAAGTAAATGTGCCTGAATAAGGACTGAAAGTGGCGTAACCTTCAGTCCTTATTCATGCACATTTACTGTTACTGATGTCATCAAAGCGCATCTTTTCTTACCAGACTGTTTTAAACAATGAGTCGAAAATAATATTTCTTCGAATTGTATAATTATTTTATTTTCGGTCGAGTCCCAAAAATGATGTTGTGATTTCCTAGATAATTGGACTATAATTTGTCGTAGCGTAGGAACTTCATCAGAATCATAGGGTAGGATGTAAGCTTACTATTCTAAGGTACACAAAATGTTAACAGTTAACCAAATACTTACCTAGGTTAGTACAACCAACCAAAGGCCAAGAATTAAATCGGGCCTTTTTGGGTGTCAATCTTCGATCTAGGTATATACACCTACCTGCCTAACTGGCCACAATTGTTTTATTTAAAAAAAATTACGAATAGTGAAGGCGTAGTTTATGATTGTTTACGGAAAAGAAAGTTATTTTAGTCTTGTTCACCTACATTGTCCAGTAATGCAATGGCTATTTTGTGTTTCTAATATGAATTTTCAGGGTCTCCTCTAAGAATAACAATCATGTAGGTTAATAGACGAGCTCTTTTTGTCTTTGTTTCTTCGTGACTGGCCACTACTACCGGCAAAGGCAAATCAGACACAATAGAAAATCCGTTGTTACCTGTACGCCGATAGTGCTGTGCCATTAGGTATTTCTTCATAATGTTTAAGGTATTTCTTGAAGACAATTATCTAATTACTATGACAAAATAAGACTGCCATTTCACTACTCTAAATCATCCAAGGACCTATAGCACACAGACATTTGTGAGGCTCTTTTAGAAAGTCCAAAGCTGGGTGTTGGCATTTCCAGGGCATCACTAGGCGGGTCGTCTGTGTCCAGAATGCTTATATGAATAAGACTCAAAAATATAACGTAGATAGGTTCTAATATTTTAAAAAGAAATTAATTGCCTGTTAGGCTTTAACGGCTAAACAGCTAAAATGTTGATGAAATATTGTAGGTACTTATGGAGATAGTAGACACCGAGGAAAAAGGTCTATCTTAAACGTAAGTAGGTATCTATATACTTCGCAGACAAGCCTTGGGCAAAATACAGGTTCTAAGTTCTAATAAATACTTCGACCTTGCCCATTGGTTGCCCACAACCTTTACCAGGTCGTCGGTTTACCTTTTTTTTATACTACCAAGGAGGCTAACTAGAATACGGCCCGCCTGATGTTAAGCAGTTACCGTAGCCTATGGATGCTTAAGTTTCTTTCACTCCTTTCGTGCCACTCTTTGAGTGTCATCCACCTTTACCTTAGTTACCATAACTGACCTGGAAGTCTTGAAACAGAATTCGTACTCAAGATGGTCAAAGACTTTTCCAACCTAAAGTGCAAGTGCGGTACTGTGCCGCAAAAGATTAGAGACTTAATATAATGTCCTACGTGTCCTGATACCTGCACGTTGGAAGAGCTTATGGACGTTAACGCAAAACTTGTGCTAATTTCTAAGCCACAATTAGGATTGCCATCGACCCTCTAAGAAGAAAAATAAGTCCACCTAGAATTAGAAATATAGATAGGTTAAGACCCACAGATTATACAGGCATAGCCTTGGCTTAGACAATAAAACTTAAAATTCCAATTGCAGCGTTCATTGGCAGAGCAAATTATAGAGAAACATTTAATGTGGGTGTTAACTTGTGAACGTATATACATGAAGTTTATTCCATACAGTCACACAGTGAGGCACTTAGCTCAACATCTACGTGACGTACCTACTTAATATACCTACCAACAAATTGAATAATTGCATTTAACATTGCTTCGCCATTAACATTGTTTGTTTTACTTTGTAGCTACGACTAACATTTAACAGACTATTTTGAATGCATTTAGGATTATACTCACCGTTCTGTACAGATGCACATATCCGTGCAGTGTCAAGGTTATTCAGGCTCATGGCTGTACCGAGCTAAAGTGCTGAAGCCATAGACAATCTCTACTAATTGCACGACATAGGGTAATTTTTATGTCTATACTGACATCCAACCAGCTGGAGTCACGGGCAACGGTTATATATATGTATATACCTATATCTATTTAACTGAGCTCCTGTATCGGCAGTCGGCACTGAGACTGACGATGTCTGTAAACGATATATTAATTTATACAATTCCAAGGAACCCAAAATAACCATTAGCAAAGTTTGGATCTAAAAGAAATTCATGTTTTGAAACATGTATTTTTATTTAAATAAATTGATTTGGTAAAAACTCATATTCAGATAATCATCTATATCCACTATCATTCAGCGTAAGGGTACCTACAGACAGTCAGAAAAATACCAACTTACTCCGTCAGGAATTTAAAAAAATATCAATGCTTAAATACTTATTATACTTATCTATGCCTTGTTTGTGCATGTACCTACTCTTTTTTATACTCGTTAGGGGCACTATAAAGTTCAATGTTCAACATTCAGTTTGGCACCATAGAGTACATTTTATAGACTGTTTGGCAAAGCCACGCTACGACTCTATTACGTCCCTGATACGGCACGGATGTGTGTGCATAGGGGTTCCTTTGCAATCGAATACCATACGACCTGATAGATCTCGATAACGTTAGCACGTGTGGTCTAGTAATAAGGTTGTGGCCTCGCCACCAACAGCGCGCGCGCATCGCTTCAAGTGTTGTGAGTACCATTCCCACACGGGACAAAAATTTGCGCTATACATAAATATTTGTTCCGAGTCTAGATACTCTGGTAGGTCAGGTCTGAAGGTATACCTATACGTACCTTTCTTTGTGATTGAGAATTTTGTAGACCAACCCTCGGACTAAAGAACAAAGTCTGCCCCTTGTTTTTGAGTGCGAGAGTGGATTTACTAGACAGTAGGTACCTACTTAATATAGAATAATAATGAGCGCGCTCAGACTATTAGAATATTAGTCTGAATGAGCGCGATGCATCAAATTCTCTAATAATAAAAAGCCCGAATCATCGTCAGCATAAAAGCTCATTCTCTTGAAATATCATTTCCCGAATTTACAGAATAGTTTAAAAATAAATATTCTTATTCGAGCTCAACATAATAAAAAAATAAAACAGTAGAAATGTTTTGTTTTCTTTTTTAAATCTACTCGTCAGTGTCAATGTCAGGTCTGGAAGTTCAACACATATATTTGGCACGGTCTATCATGTTCCTGACATACCACACATGTGGCCTATGAATACTTGAATGAGTAGACCTTTAATAGTTTAAAGGTCTTCACAAGTATTCATAGGCCACATGTGTGACTTGTACACATGAGAACAAAAGATATCACTGTGGTGCCCTGAGAGCCTGTCAGGGGCGCCCCGCGTCCCACGGGAACAGAGAGCGGGATCAGTGTTAACTGATCCCGCGGGATGAGATGACTAAATCATTAATTTTATTATTTTTCTTTGGTCAACTGGACCCACTTTTAAATCAGGCAAACTTCTATTGTATATGTGTACAGGCTTGCAGAAAACGTTTAACGCATTCAGTGTCCAGTAGAACAAATTATTTGTTCTCGTACCCACGACCCGACCCGCCTCGCCTTCCGAATCGTAACTTTATTTACTTCTGCCGGATGCGAATTAAAACACGCTAATAGATAAAATATTCTTTATTGACAACATTATGTAAGTTCTTTTTTATACTACTAAAAAGGCAAACAAGCATACGGCCTGATTGATATTTTAAAACCAAGGGTAACAAATGACTACTTAATGAAATATTACACCGGCGCGTTTATCGTTTTAAAATTATGATTGGCTAAACCCAATTATTCGTATAGGGACTCTTTGACCTTCTCCTGCCTTGACTTGAATGCACTGTGTCTAATTTCTTGTATATAAACGCTTTTCTCGGTGACTATGCAAATTATAAAATTTATGAAACGGGATCAGTTGACCAATTCGAAATATACATTAGGTCAACTGAACCCGCGGGATCAGTTCGAGCGGGATCAGTTGACTAAAGAGCCCCTGACAAATGACGATACAAGGATGTATCAATAGATCTACTTATATTAAATAAGTGTTCGCATGATCAGAGGGGAAACGATTGTATCACAATAAGCTAGTTAGATAATTTTGTGAACAGTGAATACAGTGCCGAGTGTTGTAGCTTCGATTTCTACACGGGCGAGACAGAACTTTGTGTGATCTATAGTCTGTGTGTATTTTTAACTGACTTCAAAAACGAGGAGGTTATAAATTCGGATCCATGAGGAATTAAGGGGAACTCCTCAATAATTATAGGCACATAGGTATATGTAGCAATTTCAATATTTTTAACAACACATCAAACATTTGCATTCAGAAAGTATAATATGATGCAGTAAAACTGATGAAGAAGACCACAGATGGCCTGACCTGAACTTCTCAATAATAAGTATTTTACGGATGGCGATTAGATACCTAAGTTTCCATTAAGGTTGCTAAGCAACTATTTGATGATAAAGCCGGTAGCTAGGCAATGGAACTTCATAATTAAACAAGAAATCTAGCCGTGTTTGAGCTTATTTGAATGGTCATGAAATGCACTATAGCTGTAAATTATCAGATTAAAAAGAACCGTCTATAAGCGAGAAAAAGTGAGATAAGAGTTTGCATGAAAGTTCATTCTGTTTAAATACCTACTTTAGACTAGATGTTTTAAGGTTTTGAAAATTGTATGTTTGTAAAGCTCCCAGACTCCGTAGCAGGGCTAGTTCCATGGTCATAAGGCATTTGAAGTAAGGGAGTTGTCTTGCCGTTTCTTTTGAACAACCAAAACAACTTCAAATTTTAAACTAAGTACCTATCACATGTAATAAAACACATACCTACTATACCATACATAAGTATCAAAAATAACATGTATTTTTACATAATATTTTAGTTTGATAGAAGTTCTGTCAAAAAGACACCTGGATTATCGCTTCAACGAAACTAATGAATAATTTCTGTTTACTGCCTACTATATAATACACAAGTAGGTAGGTAGTTTGGTATAAAAAAACAATGTAACATTTTTTATCATAGATCGAAACGGTAAAGTCAACAGTGCGTGGTGGGCGATAGGTATTTCTTTTAGGTTAGTAGGTAGGTAGGTGCCTAGGCAGGCTGATACTTAACAGTTAAGAAATTAATAGGTGCTACTTCTGCGTGTCGTGGTAATATAATATATATATATATATATAAAATGTATGCCTATACCCAGAAAAAAGAGGTACTTACTTATCTGCCTAGATAGTGCACTTTGGCGTGGAAATTGTTGCCGACAAAAGAAAATAAGTTAGGTAGGTACTTATTTTATTTTGTCGGCAATAATTTCTACTAATGTAGTCCTTCTTTTCTAATAGTAGTTACATACTATTTATTTCCGTATTTTCGTTACATACGTTTATCAAACGTTCCGTATTCCTCATTGCATTCATATCTACTTGAAATCGACAAGTAAGTACCTATGTACGCGTAATAATAAGGCAACAAAACTGAACGCTACTTAGTATGAAGGTAGGTAGCTTATCTTTCTTTTAATATGATTGCCTATACCTAAAATTACTTCTCCTGTCCTGACTGGCTGACTGTTTGATTATTCATTAACACAAAGCCTAAACTGCTGGGGCTAACCTACCTAACGTAAAATTTTGCACAAAGGTTTCAATGATAAGCACTAAGGAAGGCTTTATATAAATTATAAGCTGAAGCCCTGAAACTTCTGTGCAAACACTGACTTTCATGTGGAAGCACTAACACTGACATGTGTAAAATAATTCATCTACCTACCTACTTATTTACGTTTTACGTTGATCGATAAATCTTCTATTTATTTAAAATCCGCATGAATGTCCGCACTGAATGTTACTTAACCCTTGTATCATCTGGCAAATTAGTTCATTACGTTACGGATGTTAGATAAACCTAAGTATAACTGGGATGTACTTATCCAACATGTTTTAAGTTACCTACTTACAACAAGATTTAACCTTTCCTCCTTCATAGGTATCTATCATTAATCATTAATTTAAAGATAAGGTAACCTATTCACTTTATTTTTTATTTGTATTAGGTAGGTACGTACCTTCTTTTATTTGCATTTGTTTATTTGTGTCTGTGTCTCAGGTATACGCTCAAACGGATATTAAATGACTGTTATTGTTATGCTTACTGGTCAATCTTTATCAACAGGTATTCGTAACAGCGTGGTGTTTTGATAAACACAATAATCATAACATAATGATATCCTAACGTTACTGACCTGAAAACACCGATTATATTTACCTTTAGGTACATACCAATACAGGTACGTACTTTTTTAAAGAATGTAAAGCTGTTTGAGTAAGATTTAAAGTTTAATTGACATTTATGGGTGCCATTAATTTGCCCGAATTACAGCAGTTTACATAAATTTTATAAATACCTACATTATTAGTGCAATTAATAGTACTTAAGAGACAAAAAAAAAGGTAGACACATACATAACTAAAGCTTTGGTACAATAGTAATACATACCGTAGTCATATAGTCATATAGACTAAAATAAACCTAATGAATTAGTAATAAACAGTTGCTTGTGATCAATTTTAAATTGTAAAACTCATTCAGCCGTTCAAACTCGAGGACAGAATTGACAAGAGACAGAGGGCGCCACCGCCACTTAACACTCCGCTGCTGTTATTGTTTCGTTTGTTACGTTACCATTACATAGCCATCGATGAATGTTATCTTGTTCTAAGCACTATAACTAGCTAAGATATACATTTTTATTATATTTTGTCACACGCAAAACACGCCTAACTAACATACTTAATGGCATACAATAAATATCTTACTTGTAAAGTATATTTGCCTGCACTTCAGAATTTCAACGTCAGTGTCATATTTCACAGACATAACCACGCAAATTTGACGGAAAACAAAAGTAATTAGTTAGCTGTACAGTGCTGTTAGGTCCCCGTGAATCCTATGTTTCTGTTTAGTGTAGGTAGGTAATAGGTACGAACCTTAAAATAACATTGGCTCTTCCGGTGACTACAACGTTGGTGCCAACCACGGATAGCAAATGATTTACGTCCACAAGTGAATCTCAGCGTACTTAGCACTTCTCAAATTTCTTCAGTCTTATGCAACTTTGTTTTGTTCTTCGATAATTTTGCTGGACACTATCACGTATTGACTTATATTGAACACACTTGCACTAAATGGATGACTGATCTTGTCCAATGACACTTGTTTTCAATCTGCATGAGTAACCAGTAACACAATAATCAGATCACGTTTTAGTTAACAAAATAACTGGCAAATGGAAAATTTTAGCACATTAAATCGATAAAACACAGATTTACAGTGGTGTCAGTGTGGGCACGATAAGACAAAGCGTAGGAAGAGGTAGCGGTAACGTAACCGCACCTACTCGAACAAACGACCCGAGCGCACGTTTTCCATCGACTGACATTCGAAGCTGCGAATACTAACGAACGATTCCCGAAAGCCAAAGAACAGCGGTCGTATTCCACAATAATAGCGCTAGTGTCGCTCACCAGCTGACGCGCGGCGCGGCGTGCACATGAAGGACAAGTCAAACTGGAGGTGTAACAATCATAAAACATTCTACAAATTTGATGTTGCATTATCATTTTAATATCATTTGGTGGATTTATAATCTTGTTCAGAGATTACATTAAAATAATATTATAATACCTACTATCAATCGTGCCTAGCATTAACTTAATAGAGGCTTCTACATCTGCAAGCCTGCATGCTTTCATTAATATTTCAAAGATTTGCTCGGCGCGACGCGGTACCACTTCTAATTCTAACTGAGGTTGACATTTAATTTTTCAATCAATGAATCTCCAAAAATATGGCAGAGCTAGAGAATACCTATGAGTTCTAGCCTACTATGCTATCGTACCTATAATGTACGTGATGACTCTATCTACTAATCATTTTTGCTCACATAGATAAGACCTAATCAGAATAAATTACGCTTATCTGATATTTTCATACCATTTTTACTTTACACACGTAGTTAGTACCTATGTGTGTATTAACCGAAATTGGTATACCTACCTTATACATTATTAAATACATTTTCCGTTATTTATAGGTAACATAAAATTATATTTCGGGTTCACTTCGGGACTGCTAGTTTTTACCTATCCAATAGAGGGTTAAAAAGTTGCGGTACCTACCTACTCATTCATCCAAGGAGAGCCGATTTGTAACTTTCTGCACCTTGCATCTTGTATTTACGGTGTTAGTGAATATAAAATAAAATAAAATAAAAGAATAAACGTTTTAGTTTATTTATTTATTTTTTGCTGTAAATTAGCTAATATTTACATATTATAATTAAAATAAATAGGTGAATGTAATTCACATGTAAATAAATTACGTTCACATGTCAATAAATTAAGAAGGACCTTTTTAAGGGTTAACTAATTATAAATAGAGTAAACAGATTTCATGCATTGTATTCGTCTGTAAGCTTGTTTCTGTGAACTCAGCGCAAACTACTGATTTTATTCGGCCGGTGATAGTTTAGTCGGTCGCCTAATTACCTAGAATTCATTGTTACGTTTTTGTTTGTTGCGCTTGCATACCTCCATTACCTATTAGGTACACATATTCACTTCATACTAAATCAAACTATTCCTAGCTATTGGCCGACAGTAAGTCTGCAGTTTGCGGGGTCTCTTGCTGTTATATAGGTACCTATAACTTTTCATAAAAAATTGAGATGGTAGTAGGTATGCATTGCATCAACAAGTAAATTATGTTATCGTGATCATATTAATATAAAAGAAAGACAACCTTATACCTACTAATTTATTTTGATCTTAATTCAAATTTCGTACAAAGACATCCTTAAAACTATTTTGCCGACACAAAAATTAACACCAGGATTTTATGATGAATCCCTCGGATAGAAAAACGCTTTGTTAAAAACACAAAGTTGACATTTGACTAATTTCAATAAATTGCTTGGACATCATGGAACGGCCCCTGAAGCCTTGAACTAAAGTAAAATTACAATGTAAAAATAAATAAAACTAACAACTGAATGCAGATAATTCATTAACATACAGCATCGATCGGCCTTCGAGAGACTGGTTGGCGATTCGCGGACCGTTGAACAGTCACTACTTCTGATACGGTAAGACCCACTTACGTCATTACCTATATTCTTATAATGTGTCTGGCGACAGAAAATCTCATTCAACTTCTTCTCTTTGTGACTCAGCTATAAACAAACATTCCATTCCATTGTTATCTCTTTTTAAGAATTTAAACACTCTCTGAAGTCGCCTTAAAACATATTTTCAAATTCCATCAAATAAAAAAAGAGATGCATTTATCGGATTTTACGGTTTTTATCGGTAATTAAATTAATACTGTAGGTGTATGAATGTTGAATCTATGTTAGATAACGACTAAAAGAAAAAATAATAACTAAAAGAAAAGATCTTAGTCACACGAGAAAGCGGGACATCTCACCTGAGTGCGACCAAAAAATAGAGCTAAAAATAAACCGTTGGAGTATGATTAACTTGTTACTCATGACGTGTAGGTATGAGGTCGAAATACTTTTGGACACATCTTGTGAATGTGATTATACGACTAAACGTATTAGGTATAAGTCTGCGTCATTTTATACGTATTAAGAAATGTCTCATATAATATTATCTTAATGAATGTTGGTAAGTAAGTATTCTTTCCGATCAGTCATCAATTAGTCATACATAGATCTTTCCTTTATGTAATTTGTAGGTACATAAATACTTAATGATAAAGTACCTATAAACGATTCACGGAAACTATTCCCGTGTCACGGGGGCTTTACAAATATAAAATTTACGTATACAAAGTAAACCCAAGCTCGGAATAACATTTAATATTTTTATATTGACTGGTCTGTTGGTCTAGTGGTTTGTGACTGTGACTGCTACGCCGGAGGTCGTGGGTTCGATTCCCACCCAGGACAAATCTTTGTGTAATGAATATAAATGTTTGTTCTGTGTCTCGGTGTTATTTATCTATAATATTTATGTATTTAGAAATATATAAGTATGTTTATCAGTTGTCTAGTTGTGTTGTTGTCATAGTACAGGCTCTGCCTAGTTTGGGATCAGATGGAGAATGGAGATGTGTGAGTTGTCCCAACTTTTTATTATTATTCTGTGTAGGGAGCTAATAATGACACTTGACCAGTGAACCCCAGTGCACACTCATTCTCTCAACTGATGACGCAAAAATGTGTGGTATGCAGCTCGTAGCCACCGATTACACTAATAAGTAAACAAAGGTAAAAAGATTTATATATTTTATTTGTTTTTATAAATTTTTGGGTTTAAAAAGACAACTCCTGCACTAGGGAATTAGCCCTGTGTCCACAGAAATAGATATGTCGCAGGGGAATTTACAAACATACAAATCACGGACATAAATTACACCGAGACTCATTAGCATCACAGTATCTATCAAAGATCATTGTTATTATGCCTATAGGTATTCAATAACCAAACTTATCTTGCACTGATTGAAATATTATGTTAATACTTACTGCTAAAGCTACTTTCTTGCTAAAATGTTTACTGCCCTACTAACAAAGTTTTGGTAAAAACCACACATTAGCAGGGCTATAAAAATCTTGAGATGCGGTTTTTCCTTATATCATGCACTTGTGTGTGTCGTTTATACTTAGCTAGGTAATAGGTATACCTAGCAAAGTATTGATCTGTATATAGTAGCTGACATCTTGAACAAAGTGTAAGGTGAATAGTTCGACAGTATCAACCAACGAGGAGTCCTGTGATTGGTTCATTGTCGAGCCGCGCCTCGCCCGCCGCACCCCGCACATTCCACTAAAGAGACCTAAAAACGCTTTCTGCTAATTTGTCAAGATATTTGCCGGCTATTATACCTACATATATCCTATGTAGGTATAATAGCCGGTGTGGTGACGGTAAATGTGTGGTGACGGATTTAGAATATATATGTCACCACCCCATTCCATCCTGAGGGTGTCGTAAGAGTCGACTAAGGGAGTAAGTTATGGAGACAATATCCACAGCAAGAGAGGGAAAACTCGTAATAAAAACTTATACCAACCCGTGTGGCCAGCGTGGTATAGTAGGCTTATATCCCTTCAAGTATATGGAGGAGACCCGTGCCCAGCAATGTCCCACACGTTTATAGGTTGTGATGATGATATCCTATTGCTAGAAGCAATAATTACGTGAGCCATACTTCAAGTACAGCGTACATATTATCCCTAAGGAGAAGTGAAAACCCTATTCGTCAGTAAAAACACAATAATACAACAATACCGAAGTAGTGTTATTATTAACTGAGATCTTCTGTAACATGGAGGTCGGTGGGTTGTTCTATCATATATTACGCCTGTTTGGGTAGGCAGAGATGATGGTACACCAATTGCTTCGATCCAGACATGCTTCTTCGCTTCCTCTACATTTCTCAACCTCTTCATGGATGAACGAAGTAATAGTACAGAGTAGCGAAATTGCGCAAAAGCCGACATTACAAACAAATATACATTTCAAGGCATATACCTACTAAGTCTGTTGATCAGCATGCTGATTAAATTAGAGTTCATATTCATACTTATGGTTTTATTTAAAACAAGCAAATCTCGCAGTACCCACCTTTCTCTCCTATGGTTATAATAAAATTGATAATAGTTATTTAACCACATATCTCAATGATCTGATGTAGTAGATAGTAGATTACTCAAAATGATAGCTACCTACAAGTAGGAACGATGTAAACTTTATCAACTTTTATTTCTGAAAAAATATTTTCACGTGTACCATATATATGTATACCTACATAGTATTTCATGTATAGAGAGTAAAAGTATGTCATACATAATTATATAGAAATTAAACAAGCATACATAACGGTAAATTTCCGGTATTTTAAAACGTATTAAAATTAATTCATTGCACTTTAATAGTTGATAATGTAAAAACGTCCTATATTTTTTTACTTTAACTACTTCCTCACCAATCAAACTTTACATCCGCAGACGATATTACGTTACAAGTATGTAGGTCGTATATATTTGCATAAAAATTTTTGATGCTTGTTCTTCTCATCTCATTCTCATATTTCATACATACTATAAATCGTGCTGTCACTCATTTAAATTGTAATTCATTTGTTTGAAAGGGCCCTATTAGAAAGTTTAAATAAGACGTGACTGATCATTTAGGGGCTCAGTATCAATTTAACTGTCTTATATTCCACATATCACATACATTGAATTGAGCAAGCCCGACTGAGGACCTTACAGAAGACCTACAAAATACAATTCTTACATTTTTTTTATACTACTTGGGTCGTAAACAACCATACTGCCCGCCTGGTTTTCAGCAGTTACCGCAGCCTATGGACACTTGCAATACCAGAGGTATAACTTGCGTGTTCCCGACCCATTTTTTGACACCAGGGCATTAAAGATGGAATATCCCTGGAATAGGAAAACGTTTCTTTCAAAACGCATCCCTAAATGAGCGCTGGAGGCCTGCACTCACACACAGGAACACATTGCTCGCTAGTATGGTGCCCTAACTCTCTTAGACCTACTTACTTACTTTATCAGTGGTACTGAACTGTTTAGTCTTTGCTTATTTTCATATAGGTATAGCCGGTACAGGTACTAGATTCAACCTATTAAATCTAAAGATAGCAATTTAACCTGTTTGACGAGACTTCTTTTTACTGGCTGAGTGCAACCAGTTTTGTACGCAACACACGCACCTTCTTACAATGTAACATGCTTGTGAGATCCCATCAACTATCTCGATTTCGATTTCTAGAATGACGTTTTACCCATTGACCCGCCGCGGCGCCGGCTGATTCTCTAAGAAACAGCGATGGCAAACTGACAGTTGTGATCGCAAACTAACAGTTGTGATTGCTCGGTAGCGACACAATCTATTGACTAAACGTCAAAAAGGGCTCTTACAGAATACCGATTTTCGATCTGACAGCTAGATTTTGCTCAGTTTTTGCGGTGGCTCGGTTTTTGCTCTTACGGAATACCCCTGCTGGTACATTAGTTGAGCTGGAAAGAAAGGTCTGATAAGAACGGATCTCTGATTACTTTGCTATAGCCAGAGATACTAGCTAATTAATTATATATTCAATTAGTAATTTTAATTTATGACGCTAAACATCTAGGTAATTAAGTTAGTTTTATCAATGCACCTTCCACCACCAAGAAAGAGTTCATCCTTACATCTATTCTTCAAGTAAAGAGAGAAAAGGTTGACAACGCTCGGGTTTCCCTCACTGTTGCACGCGTCCATAGACTATGATAACTACTTACCATCAGGCGAGTCGTATGCTTGTTTGACTCTTTAGTAGTATCACAAAATACCTAATGGTACAGTAGTATAAACAAATCTACTTAAGTATTACCATACGAAAAGCGGTGGTAGACGAGTGGGAAAGTAAGCGACTTAAGTTCGATCCCAGGTGGCGTAACAAATGCAAATTTCACAAATTATCATATAATTTATCATCTGCTAATGTTGAAGGAAATAATCGTGAGGAAACCCACATGTCTTTGAAGAAATTCTAGAGGCATGTCTCATCCACGCTTGTGTGGCAAGAAACCCTCTCTCTCTCTCTTTCACTATATAGGGACATATACCTGTATGGATTGCTATTTATTACTACCATGCGAACTTAAAGCAATGTTTACAACAGATTCTTCAATTTGCTCAATGAAAAATCCTATTATACTACATTGTATACTTACAATCGATATCGTACACCCGGAAGTTCCCAATAAAAAACATAGGTCTGACGTCACAAGTCTCCTAGTAAGATGGATAACAATAACAGTAGGACCATATTAGTAATATTAAAACAACAAAACATTCATGATAGCGTGCACCTGAAATGGTAATGGTGGGTAGAAGGATCGATCACCTGTAGATGTGCATAACTTAGGTAACACGTATAAGAACTTAGGTATTGTATTCGTTAGTTTTGTGGTCAATGAGTGCCTCTGCTAATCCCTAGATCCCAGGTTCGATTCCCGGGTAAATAGGGCCAAAAAATATATTGGATTTCTCAAGCAATAAATTCTCAAAAGATTTAATTGACGGTGTTTACAGTCCCGTGCCTCAGAAAACACAAAGCCATTGGTCATCTTTTTTAGGTTGTCATGGTACGAAACCCAAAAGATTGAATATAAGAGCTATAAGTACCTACGTGATTTTACGGGTCCTGGGCAAAATACTTAGCCATAATAGTCTCTTATTAAGTTTATAAAGATGAGGAAATATAACCGCAAACTTTTTGCGAAGTCGAGACTGACTGGAAGGAAACCTACATCAATAAGCTGTATATAAAGATCAAGGTTACATTTACAAAGCTTACTTATAACAAACACTTCTTTTATTTCCAATCGGATAATTGTACCTTATCGATTCGGGTTATCTCAATTTATATTATCACTAGCTGCTGCCTGCGACTCCGCCCGCGTTGATGTCGTTTATATGGATAAATAGTACCCTGTGTACTTCCCCAGGATAAATTAAATTTCCTTGCCATACAATTAATTACGCTCCGTTCAGAAGTTTATTCGTGAAAACGATACAAACAAACATAGTTAAGTACGTTTGCTTTTATAATATGAGTATGGATAAGCAATGTGCAATTATTTTATTGTAAGATTTTATCTTAAGCTGCAACTTGCAAGAATTTGTTCTACTGATTGCAGTTACATGCCAAAGACTTGTTTCAAAAGTCGGTCAAGAAACTCTTACGCCAGACTTTGTTATTTAAGAATGACCACAGTTATTTACCTCCTGAATGATATTTGCGTATTTTATAACAGAATTAACATAAATGATTTATTGCCAACGCAATCTTTTCACACTTTCGTTCGTTTCTAAACGTATTTTGATCTTCACATAATAAAATGCAAATTTAAAAGCTACTTTTATAACATGTTATTGGAATGGTTCTTCATAAATCTTACTTAGATATAGGTACCCGTGCGGGAAAACTATCAATCTACTACCGATCTATCTAATGGTGAAGTCCAAAATTTGATGGAAATTATATATTCTATAATTTAAACAACTTCCTAACTAGGCCATAAGCCCTATGTTGCGAAAAACTTTACAAATACAATTCACCTACACCCAGACTCGAAACAAACATTTATGGGTCTCACAAAGTTTTGTCTCTTGTGGGAAGCGAAACCCAAAACACTCGACGTGGTGAGATGATCACTGACCACCTTAACTACTCGGCCAAACGTGCATTCAAAATGTATGATAAATATGCGAAATAATGATAACTTAGAATCTTCTTCTTAGTGTGTCGTGCCTTGTCCTCACCATCATGCTCTTGCTTTGTATCCTGCATGTCCTGACACTTGCATTGATGACTGCCTTCGATAATGCAGCCAATGTGGCTGTGTTTGGGTACTCATGTATAATTAGCAACATTAAATCATCACATAGAACTTAAGTCTTATTATCGACTTAAGTTGTGTTCTTCTGGTCAACAATATGAAGTCTTTTATAACAATATATAATCGAACGATGTTTTCCGTCAAAATGCTAAGAAAGAGAAACGTTTAGATCTTTTTAACCGACTTCAAAAACGAGGAGGTTATCAATTCGTGTGTATTTTTTTTATATTTCTTACCGCAGAACTCCGTCACTAATGGACCGATTAAAAAAAATATCTTTTTGTTTGAGAGGATATTCTTCCCGTTTGGTCTCATTTTCATCAAAAGAAAGTTCTAATGATGGGATCCATGAGGAATTGAGGGAACTCCTCAAAAAATATAGGCACACATATATGTAGCAATTTCAATTTTTTTAACAACACACATCAAACATTTGCATTCAGAAAGTATAATATGTTGAAGTAAAACTGATGAAGAAGACCATCTGTGGTCTTCTTCATCAGTTTTACTTACTGAACTTCTCAATAATAAGTATTTTACGGATGGCGATTAGATAAGTTTCCATTATGGTTGCAATAATTTGATGATAAAGCCGGTCGCTAGGCAACGGAACTTCATAACTAAACAATGTAATCTGTTTGGGCTTATTTGAATGGTCATGAGATGCACTATAGCTGTAAATTATCAGATTTAAAAAAAACGTCTTTAAGGGAGGTAAAGTGAGATAAGAGTTTGTATGAAAGTTCATTCTGTTTAAATACCTACGGTAGATCAGGGGTTTTAAAGTTTTTCAATTGCATTCTGCAACTTGCCGTACTGAAGTACGTTTTTTTTGTTAAAATTATTATCATATCCTTTGGTTAGTGGCCAACCTGGTGACAGAGTTATTTAGATCGCCCATAAAGTCTCAGTCGCGATCTAACGACTGTTAACAATCGAAACCGACTTTTAATGTGCCTATCTAAGCACGGAGACGTTCAGAAGCACACTTAGCGGTCACCCATCTTTAGGGTTAACACGGTCTTGGTAGCTTAATACGCTGATCGTTTACCGTACAGCAAGTGTACCAAGTTATGAGCGCCTCGAAATAGCAATATAAGTTGTGTAATTAGAAAAGACGAACAGTGTGTTTTGTACACATTCAAATACATAAACCCTTGCCCAGTCAATAATAATAACTTTTACTTCAACTCTCTACAGTCTACAGAATTAATTTATTGCTTTGCTTAAGTCGTTCTTGTTTCTCGATTTATCATAGACACCGTATTCAATTCAATAAAGTTATCTGTAACGACTTGTTGAACACGGCAAAAGCATGTAGTGAAAACAAACCAGTTTAAAAAAAGTTTCTCATAATATATTAGGTATATACTAGCGGTAAGTCCCGGCTTCGCACGGTGTGGACATTTAAATTAAATTGGTGCTCAGACTTGGTCTCTGACTGTTTAACAAAAGTCTAGACTCGGGGTATGCCAACGAGCAATGGAGCGCAGTATTCTGGGAGTACGTCTTTTGGACCGTGTACAAAACTCAGAGCTGCGCTTAAAAACACAAATAGCTGACGTTGGACGAAAAGCTGCTAGCCTGAAGTGGAACTGGGCCGGACATATCTGCCGTATGTCCGACGATCTGTGGGCAAAGACCACAACCAGATGGCTGCCACAGAACATTAGTAGACGGCGCGGCAGGCCCAGGAAAAGATGGCGGAATGAGCTTGACTCCTACCGTGCTGACTGGCAAGTGAGAGGTCTCAGCCGTGACCGATGGAAGAATGAAAGGGAGGCCTTTGCCCTGCAGTGGGACAGTAATGGCTAATAATAATAATAATAGCCTATGTTACTCGCTGATAATGTAGCTTTCTATAGGTGAAAGATTTAAAAAAATATATAAATAAATAAAATAAAATATTACGTTGCATAGAAGAAGTATAGACTAGCCGTTCTTCACAGTCCTATGTCACGATTATTGCTACTGCCATGTTCCCTATGATACGTAGAGTGATGTTGTGGTGACATATCCTAAAACGTTCCTCAAGAATTGTGCTATCAAATGCAAAAAGACTTTTTTAAATCTGACTGGTAAGTAGTTCCAGAGATTACAGCGTTCAAACAAACAAACTTTTCAGCTTCATATAAAATCATTAATCTATGATCTTAGATTGCCCCTTTGATTCTTGTACAATCAATGTCTAACATGTCTTCATATATAATCTGCATAAAATAAACATTATGACTGTTGATTGGTGAAAGTTATATTGCGTTAATACTAAGGTACCTATCTATATGTCTATGAGAAAGGATGGAACTCGTAAGATTGTTATCGAATTATCGGAAATTTGATATGATTGAATAAAATTTTATTTTCACTTTGTAGAATTATATGTACTAACCTGCTTAATAAAAGGTGAAGGAAACCAGCGTGAGGAAACCCACATGTTTTAAAGGAAATTCTAAAAACAAGTCTCTTATAGCCTGGGTGTTGGATTAAGGCCTTAACCCCTTTCCCCTCTTTCTTGATCGATGTGAGGAGACCCATGTCCAGCAGTGGGATACATATGGGTTTGCTATTATAGATAGTTGATTTAGTATTCTGTATGCCTAATCACGCTAATCTGAACAACTATAGGTTATATTTCATAAAAACTTTCACCAATTACAATTTAAGCTTTTCCTAAATGTCATAAGCTTCTTTTGATTAACAAACCATGCGACCAAAGCCGCTCGTCAAAGGTAACTTAAACATCTTTAAACTATATTCTATTGACATGCCAAACAAGCAAAGCTCCGGGAAGTACGAGTATCTATACCAAGACCTATCAATTAGTGAACCGTTTTTAATTAACTAGATCCGTTGACTATAACTTTGCCTGATGACGTTTTAAATTAAATAGGAAACTACGCTTGTTAAAGTAAAGAAACTTTAAAAGAAGCAGTTATCCTTTTAAATCATAGGTTACTTAGTTATTCAAAAGTACCCAGAACCGACCGACATTAAATGAAGATGTTGATGAACGTAGAGGAAGCGAAAAAAGTTTGTCAGGAATAAAGCAATTGGCCATAGAACTAGACTATGGGACCATAGTCTCTACCTAGCCCAATGACAGATGGGCATGATGTTATTTATATATGTATTTTAAAAGAATTATTTTTTTTATAACATACCTATAGAAAAACTGAACTGAACTTAACAGCCAAATATATACTCAGTCACATAATATTTTTCACTAGGAAACAAGCCCTGTGTCGCAGAGGACTTTACAAACATATAATTAACGGTCACAAAGTACGGCCAGACTCGGGACAACCATTTATGGATCACACAATTTTTTATCCATCGGGGATCCAGGGATACTCATACTCAATTACAAAACGTTAAAAGCTTTTGGGTCGGTAACACGCGAGTTATTAATTACTGACCAACAGACGGCCAGTAAGCTTTTTTGCTACCTAGGAAGATTAAAAAATATCGGATCATACATTTTTCTTTTTATATCACCTGATGTTAAGCAGTTACCGTAGCCAACACTTGCGATACCAGAGCCTCTAGACAAGTGGCAGGAACGATAGTCGAATCGATTTGACGTAAGTCTACGATATAATGTCGTAAACTTATGTCAAATCCCATACATTTGCTTTTTTGACTTTTCGATTCGACCATCGCTTATGCCACTTGTCTAGAGGGGCAGATCGTATTGCCGACCCATTTTTTACACTACGGTTTAAAATGTAGTACTTATCCCTGGTTTAGGAAAACGTTTAGTAAAAACGCATTCCTATATGCTGTATACTAATTTTACCTCTTTATAATACGAGTACAGACTACTGTTATTGACCTCACAACTGCGCATAATAGCATAATGACGAGTTGTAACTTACACGAACGATATAGCACAGCACGTGCACAATACATCGCTGCGTTCGCCTTTGTATTTAACCGCGAGCAGGTCGTTGGTCATTGAGGTCAACAAACTAGCTCTTTACACAAATAGGTTAGTAGGCGCGCGATGTATTTGAACCTGAAAATAGTTTATTGTACTGAGATACCTCAATGTATTTACGGTTGGTGGAAATAGGACAAATGCGCTATACTAACTATGCTAGCGACGTATTTAACAATGCAACAACATACTTATACATAGATTTACGAGTTCATGGGTCATTGTCTGGTTTCTATGTCAGTAAGTACATCTATACCTACATATTATATAGCTAACTGATGTTTCATAACGATTTACTTATCTAAACAAGTGACATCAGTTACATTATGAATATTCTCGACAAAAGGCAAACCTGTACCACATTTACCAAGCTTGAAGGTAAAAGTAAACCAATACTGACCAAGACAACATTGTATCAAGTGGTCACATCGCTCATAACACAACGCTAATATATGTCGTGACAAAAAATGTGATCAGGGGCGTACAATAACGTCCTTTTAGCGATTTATTTATCTTAAAGTATGACCTTTTGTTGAAATACCAATTAGGATGGAAATTAAATCGCTAAAAGGACGTATTGGTACAGACTCTCATTTGCTTTTTTAAGCGCCTAATTGGGCCCTAAAATTGTTAAATTTCAACTGAAATGCAGTTCTAATTTATTCTGCGAAAGAAAATCATAACTTGAAAATAACAAAATGTCACGAATCCGGGACTCATATATATGAAAGCACAGTGTGCATGAAAAACTAAGCTAAGTTTTTGCTACTCACTTGAACGGTCTGACTGAATTTCCTCAGATTGTCGGTCTTAACTTTGATCTCGTAACCAGGGCAGCTGATCTTAAATATGCTTCATATCCAAAAATGTATTTTTTAAATCCATTGTGGGGATTTCGTTTGGCATCCTGTAAATATATTAAAAGGTTAGGTCCCATACCTAACCTTTACATCAAATTTTCACTAAGTACTCTAAATAGCACTGGAGACGTACAGGTGCTCATTCACGCACAGAAGTGCAGCTACACCATTATTAATTGTAATTTGGCTGTGGTCTCCTCTAAGCTGGCGGTTCTCACCAGGCAGGCTTGCTTGTTATGTAGGTACTATTATGTAGTTATTTGGTTGTGGTTTTCTGTAAGGTGTATTGTGCCCTGCCTCTCTTAAAAAAATACACTTTCCTAGTATAGTGCGCTTGTCTAGGATCTGAATAATCCAACACAATTTCATGTAGCCATTCTGGTACCACGCACTCCGTATTCATCAGCTCTCGTTCAGCCTTAAAGTTATAGCCCGGCTGAGGAAAGACCTCCACCTTACAGAAGACCATAGCCAAATAACTACACAATATAGCGGTGTAGTTGTATTCTTTTTGTGTCAATACAGGTTTCCAGCGCTTATTTAGGAAGGCGTTTGCAACTAAACGTTTTCCTATCCCAGGGTTACTCCATCATAAATGCCTGGTGTCCAATTTTGGGATGGCAACAGGTATGTGATACCTTCACTATTGCACTCTTCCATACGCGGAAGTAGCTGCTTACCATCAAGCGGGCCGTATGCTTGTTCGCTACCTTAGTATTAAAATTAAGAAAGAAATGGGACTTTTAAATAAAACCTATGACATATACCTTACCTATATTAAATATAACGATTTATTTTCGATATTAATTTTAAATTCGTTAGATGTTATTATCACCTAGAAAACTTTGGGGTTGTGTTATTATTGATCTCACTCAAATGGGCAGACAGTCATCACTTAAAGCAGAAACGATAACCGATGAGGACCAATTTAGTAGCTACTATCAGTAAAGATTATTGGATAATTCCTACCTATGATATTATACGTCATAAATACCATAATGATGATAGTAGCAGCTTTGCCAATTTACGGGGAATACCGCGAACTGCGCCGAATAATTAGGCATTTAGAAATGTTGCCCTAATCAGTGCAATAAGCCTCTAAGGAATGAAGCAGTTTCACATTTATTTATTTAAACTGCAAAAACATAAATAAATGTGAAACTGCTTCATTCCTTAGAGTTGTTCCTATTTCATGGCAACATTATTAACACTGTCATCTTGAAGGTAAAAACCAGAATTCCCCTCAATTTAATTAAATTTATTTATCAACGTGAATACAGATGCACAATATTTTCAAATTAAACAATAATTATATTATATAAATATATAATATAGTCTTTGAGAACATAAATAAATAAATTATAATTATTAATCTGTAATTCAGTAGATTGCTTGGCGTTTCGACCAAGTTACACCAGCCGTGGTCTTAAGCTGACTCTCAGAATATTGTATACTAGCCGCCCGCCCCGGCTTCGCATGGGTGGTATTTCCCGGGGTTCCATAATGCTTTTGTCTATAAAATATAGCGTATGACATTTAAAAATAACGTGGCTTTCTATTGGTAAAATAATTTTTAAGTCGGTTTAGTAGATCCAGAGATTGCCCTCTACAACGTTACAAACTCACAAACTTTACTCCTTTATCTCTCAACCATTTACATTAGGCACTTATAGATTGGTAACTAACTAAGAAGATTATTACGTTCTTATATTAAAACTAATCTAAACCTAGTTATTGAAGCGTACCTAATAAATTAACGGGACCGTTGCCGTACCAAGACCATACTGCCATGGTGGTCCAGTGGCCGCAGTATGCGCCTGCTATGCACGAGGTTGTGGGTTCGATTCCCACACAGGACAAAACTTTGTGTGACCCACAGTGTTGTTCTGAGTCTGGGTGTAATTTGTGTCCGTTAATTGTATGTTTGTAAAGTCCCCCGCGACACAGAGCTTGTTCTCTAGTGCGGGAGTTGTCTTTAAAAAAAAAAACAATAGTATACCTAAGCGATTCATTTTAGATCTAAATTAAGTATTGAATATACACATTTTATTTCTTAGGTGTAAGGTTGTCTTCGATCGAAATTTAAATAAGAAAAAATAATTAAATTTAAAAATAAATCGCTGTAAAGACGTCATGAGTACGGCCCCATGACTGATTTAGACGTCATAATATTTTCTCAGCATCACTGTCAACTGGAAACGTGCCCAAAAAGGACTAGCGGCAAATTTCAACTTAAATCAACAATATTCTGTATGATTTATAATAATTTATAGTCGTTAAATTGGTTAATAAGCGGACGTTGTGCCTGTGACCCTGCCGAGTGCCGCATCATTACATGACTAAGTTGTTTTTATTATTCTTGCCACGTATAGCTGTTTGACTTACATACTTACCTAGTACATATTTTGACTTTTTTTTCAGTTCTTCCTAATAAATACAAGTTTCTATTACTTAGATTTTCTGTCTATGGTAGGTCACCCCGGAAAAAGAAAAACCTAAATTAGAAAGCCCTCCAAAACATAATTTCATACACAGTTTTTTTGCAACACTGTTCCAAAGAGTACCTAGTGTACCTACTATGGTATGCTAGAAGAGTGATACCAAACTAGCGAGCAAGCCCGACTAGGAAAAGACTTTAGAAGACCACAGCCAAATAACTACCTACACACAGTAGTTGTGTTCCTGTGTGTAAGTCTCCAGCGCTCATTAGGGATTCGTTTTGAAAGGATCATCTTCCTATCCCAAGGATACTCCATCTGAAAGCCCTGGTGTTAAAAAATATGGGTCGGCAACACGCAAATGATACCTCTGCAAGCGTCCTTGCCTCCTAAGTAGTATAAAAAAGACAAATAGTATATCTTTACCTACACCAGCGCTGCAACGCGGTCGGCAACCTTTTGTCAGGTATGGGCATAGTGGCAAAATAAGACAGAGGTGGGCTTTGTTCATAATTTTAATAAATAATAAGACTATCATATAAAAGGCCGTAAGAAGAAGGGCCGGGGGCCTTATGCAACTCGGGAGCCGCGCGTTGCCCACCGCGTTCTCAAAACATTAAACAGAATAATTTGTGAGTTACCTATCGTCACAGATTAACTAATACTTTTTTTATACTATTTGAGTGGCAAACCAGAATACGGCCCTGATGTTACCTGGACCTGCAGTTACCGTAGCCTATGATGGACGCTAGTAATACCAGAGTTATCACGTGTTGCCAACCCATTTTTTTACACCAGTGCTTTAAGATGATAGTATTCCTTTCTTCATATTCAGTTTCTTTCAAAACGCATCCCTAAATGAGCGCTGGAGACCTGTACTCACACACTGGAACACAACTAGACGGCTGAGTGTAGTTAATTGGATGTGGTTTTCTGTAAGGTGGAGGTCCTTCCCCAGTCGGGCTTGCTCGCTAGTATGGTGCCCTACCTCTCCTTAACAAAAAAAACTATACCTCTTCTAGAATAAAAGGTTTATTAAACTCCAAGCAATCCAACGAAAAACCCTTTGCTCATACCGATAAAACCGGGCTTCTCCAATGCTTCCTAATGCCAAAATTACGGAAGCAATTTTAACTTTTGGCACAGAAAATATGTAGGTATGTGAGCTCGATCACTCTTGATTAAGAAATATTTTATGTGACTGTATAGAGTGCGGATGACGCACGTGGTTTAACTGTTATCTCGGACGAAATGCTATTGGAGCAGGATTTTGTCCTCTTATTGCGAGGTATACCTGTGTCCTATGGGCAAGGTTGCTTACGGCTTCAATACATATCTTGTCATAAGTCTTACTATTATTTTTAACGAGAAAGTTTGGATGGATGGATGTTTGTTACTCAATCACCTCAAAATGGCTAAACTGTGTGCTGATTCCCCCCGTTATTGTTTCTCCCCAAAAGTTATTAAAACGATATTGTATAACTACATAATATATCTATACTAATATTATGTACTAGGGGTCGCCTGCAACTTCGTCCGCGTGGTAATTTGCAATATTTTCCCCGATTTTGCAACATATCTCACTACTGCTCCGCTCCTATTGATCATAGCGTGATGTTATTACATAGATAAAGCTGAAGAGTTTGTTTGTTTGTCTGGGTAAACGCCCTTATCTCAGAAAGTAATGGTTCGATTAAAAAAAAAACTTTTTTTTGTTGAATCCAAGAAGGCAGGCTTTATAACATCACGCTATGATCAATAGGAGCGGATATGTTGCAAAATCGGGGAAATGTAGGTACATTCCAAATTACCACGCGGACGATGACGCGGGCGACCCCTAGTTATACATATAGACCAATTCCATGTTTATCTTTTCTTTTTGTAACTATGTAAGCAATACGTATTTTGGTGTACAATAAAAAGTTATGTATATATTTTTATGTTGCATGAAGAGAGAGACCAGACGAGTTGGTATAGGGGTTTGTTTCAAGCTCTCCCTCTCTTGCAAAGGATGTTGTCGGACACCCTTGAGATGGAACGGGGTCGTGATATTTGTATTCTTAATCAGTCACCACATGGATATCCTACGGTGTTATTTGTAATAAATAGATATATAAGTAGGTACTGATGCACGACAAGCTCAGTAATTTCTACGAGGCATTTATTGCCTACAGGTAAACTAGGCTCATAGACGATAGTCGTGAGCTGCTCATAAATAAAAGACAGTACTTATCAACTATTTTATTACCGTATAGGCGAATAACGATTCCATTTTATTGCTGCAGGTAGCGTACCCTACCTTTTTACGTTCGGTGTCTACGATAAATTTACAAAATTGTTTTTTTACTCAATTAACTTCAGGTAGGTACTTATATTGATAAAATGTAGCCTAAGTCACTCTTACCAGAGACCGCCTCTATTCACCTGTGAAGTAACGATCAAACTTTTTTAAGAAAAAGAAAAAAAAAACTTTTTTAGCCGTTCTAAAAATATATTCGTAATAAGAATATACATAAACTATATTTATTAACTGTGTCAATCAAGGGACACCATATTTTCGAAATAATCTTCCTCTCTCTTTATTTTGATATGTCTTTATAGATCTTAGTTTAAAATATTACTTATCATATAAATAAATATAAATACAAGATAGAGTCGCTAACATCGAAATTAAATGCTCTAGCTCAACTGTAGATGACTAGCGGGTGAAGGGCACGGTTACCATATGGATGCGAGTTTGAGTTGAGATGAAATACCACTGTTATTATCTGCCTCACACTATGTCAGTGGTATTTCATCTAAGCGTCTCCCTGTCATAAAGAGCACAATTTGTTATCAGTCATTAGACCGCGACAGAGACCTGTACGGGCGATCTGAACAATTATTTCACCAGGTTGACCACTAACCACTCAATAAGAGAAGAAGTCAAGAAGAGATAAATAAAACAAGAAAAATGTTTACTGAAATTGTTTGCTATGGTAAGTATCCGTAATGACGCGGGTAAACGCGACATTAGCTAGAATTTCACGCATAAAAATAATATCTCAGTGGTGATCTATTTTAAATCATAGGAGTGCGCAAATAGCCCAGCGTCGTCGTGGTGTGAGATATATCTCCCGTAACGTTCCAAATCAACATAAATTATAAACTCTTATATAATTAATAGTTCACGATAGTAGGTATTAAATATAATAGGTACTTTTTCGGTTTCGCTGTCATCAGGTAAACAAGAAAACAAGAGACGCGAAAAAAGAAGAAAAAATTGACTTCTGGGTGGCGGTGGCGATGATTGTGAAATAAAAATCCCAAGTAGGTACCTATTCGACTTGCCTGTTGGTCTAGTGGTTAGTGACCCTGACTGCTAAGTTGGAGGGTTCGATTCCCTCACAGGACAAACAAATGTGTGATTCATAAAATAATGCTTGTTCCGAGTCTGGGTGTAATTTGTATGTGTGAATTGTATGCTTGTAGAGCCCCCAGGCAACACAGGGCTTGTTTCTTAGTGCAGGAAGTCTTTAAAAAATAATTGAAGAAGTTCGTAGACATTGTTTTGTTATGAGCGGTTAAAAACTAAACATGTAGGTAAGTACTGTAGCTACTAAAAAGTATCCTGTGGTGTTTACTGGTTGAATAGTTTAAATTTTGGAAAAGTAACTGCTACCAGTGGTTTTATAATAAACATAAATGTTTAATAATAATCATAAATTTTGACTGAAATGAATATAAAATTTTAATAAACTCATAATTAATTTTAGCTTGCAATACTTTAATACCGTACCGGTTCACCATTTATGTAAAAATTTAAATGTTAAACAAAAATCGTATTAAGTAATTTCCTTAGGCACAATAAACCGGTAAATGAAAACCGGTTTTCTTTAATCAGACCAACAGAACTGAACAAGTACGAATTCAGAACCGACAGCGACATGAGTCTGGGTCTGGTTGGATAACAAATAAAATTGCTATGAAATGGCAATATAAAAAATGCATGCATTAATTACCTAATTGTTAAGCCATATTGATAATTAAATAATTTTATTATCTACTCATAATCAAGCTCATCAATTAGAATTTTCGTAATAACTTGACAACTATCAATTGTTTCCAATAAAAAATATTAAGATCGGTTACACACTACGATTTTTTGCATCAATGCAAACGCATGTAGGTGTCTCAAACGCGCTACTGGATCGATACAAAAAGCCATAGTGCCCATAATAGGTATATTCAAAGTTGACAGTTAGCGACTGTAGTGTTTGCATCTAGAACCAAGTATAAGAATGAACGGAACATATTTAAAACTGGCTAAACCCGGCCACGATTTGCTATGGTTCACACTAAGTCGAATTGTTAGCACAACTTCATGGGTTTTCATTTTTTGTGCGGAATTCTGGCTTCCTCTTCAGCTCTGTTTAATACTACTATTTTCGTTTCCTACATAAAAATTGATTCGTTATAGTAACTTAACTACCTCAATCAATATATCCGATCACTGAGAAGTTTTGGTGGCCATCTATAGTCGTCTTCATTTGTTTCACCTCACCAAATGCTACTTTGTGAATGCAAATGTTGATTACCATCCCAAAATCGCTATTTGTAAGTATGCCTATAATATTTGAAAGGAAAATACTGTGAGAAAACCCATTATTATGTCAAATATTTTACTACGTATGCCTAAGAGTGATATACATATCACGAGTAGAGGAGTGTGACATAAATATAGGTTGATGAACTTGATGATTGATTGATGAACTTGAAAAATTGATGATTGATGATTGATGAACTTGAAAAATTGTATACCTAAAAGGTTAGTGCCAATGTAGACAATACCCAATTTAAATGTAATACTCGGATAAGTTGAGAAATTTGGCTATTTCTGTTCGTCGCAAGAGAGGTATAATTATAGCTGTAGACAGATATACCTACGTATCTACCGCATCCTAAATATATCGCGTATGTGACGTCACGATCTATTTATAATTTGTGTACCTACTCGCATTATGATAATGTGTTGTGTATCAAGTGCACCTGTTTGAGATAGATATACATACATAACCTAAAGTATTTAACGTATATGTACGAGATTATTAATTATTTTTATATATTTCCCTTGTCTTCCGCATTTTTTTAAAACTAATATTGAAAAGAGATGTTTTTGTTTGAAAAAAAAAACTCGGCTGGGCAGCGTTCGGGAAGCTTAACCATGTCTTTTCGTCCCAAATACCGCAGTGTCTCAAGAGGAAAATCTTCGATCAGTGTGTGTTGCCAGTGATGACCTATGGATCCGAGACGTGGTCGTTCACTATGGGCCTAATGCGAAGGCTCAGTCACCCAAAGAGCAATGGAGAGAGCTATGCTCGGAGTTTCCCTGCGAGACCGAATCAAAAACGAGGAGATCCGTAGGAGAACTAAAGTGACCGACATAGCTCGAAGAATTTCATAAATTAAGAGGCAATGGGCAGGGCATATAGCTCGCAGAACCGATGGCCGTTGGGGCAGAAAGGTTCTAGAGTGGCGACCACGAACTGGCAGACGCAGCGTGGACAGGCCTCCAACAAGGTGGACTGACGACCTTGTAAAGGTCGCGGGCAACCGATGGACAAGGTCAGCTTAGGACCGAACGATGTGGAAAACCTTGGGGGAGGCCTATGTCCAGCAGTGGACGTCTTATGGCTGAGATGGAAAAAAAATAACTCAAAATAATTACTTAACCGATTTAAAAAATATTTCACTAGACACAACATACTTCCTTATATTGCACTTAGTATAAAACAAAGTCGCTTTCTTATGTCCGTTCCTCTGTACACTTCGATCTTCTAAATCATACAATAGATTTTGATGCAGTTTTCACTGTCATTTTAGATTATTTTCCGGGTGGTTTATACTTGTGTATAATACCTACTTACATGCATATTATAATAGAGAAATCCAAACAAAAATGAAGCGAGGCGGGTCGCTAGAATATTATAAGGCTATGATTTCGGTCAGCTCCAAAATGTGTTTTATTTATTTACAACTTATTATACACAATAAATAATGTATAAAGGCGGACTTAATGCCATTTATACATTATTAATTGTGTATACTTAATAAGTTTAAATAAATAAACATACTTAATGTGTTTTGCTAGCCAAACAAAGTGAATTGAGCTGCAACTAGTGGTCGGAAAAAAATACTAAATTGGGCAGCAAGAAATGAAATGAGTAGGTACCTAATTATTGGGCAGCAATAAAATTTATACATGTGATAAGAAATTAAATAAGTATATCTGCAGCAATATAAGAAATAGAGCAGCAATTCGCGATTCGGTTTTTATCTCTCAACAATAAATTAATGCTATATAATAATATATATATGTACAAGAATAATATGAAAAAACTTATTTATACTAACTAAACCTAAATACGAAAAACTAATTAATTAAATAAAAGGCAATAGTTTAGGCGTCATAATATTCCTCCGAATCACTGTCAACCGGAAAAGTGCCCAAAAGGCTAGCGGCATTGCCACGTTGAATGGCAATGCTGATTCTCTGTGCAAGAAATAGGCCAGCCTTTTGGTTACACGAAGCGTCGATCAGTCGTTTCGCTATTTTTATCTAATTTTGCCAAGCAGATAATTAGATAAAATCCGAATTATTATCAAATTTAAAATTATTCTTCGGCGTGATTTTCTGAAAAAAGATGTAACACGAAGGTTAAGGCGGGAACAAGGCTACAGTCTTGTTTTGTCCAGTCGACGTCCTTTTTCAGGGTACATTCTATCTCCTCGCCAAATTCATAGAAGATCCGTTCATCCATTTAGTCGTGAAAATTCCACAGACGAACAGAGCTTTCGCATTCATTATAGGTAATTTTGAGTAGAGATTGCTTGCTTTACGAGTACAAATAAAGCATGCAATCTCTAATCTCTACTTTATCTTTTATCCCTACTTAATATTATAATGTTAGAATTCTTTAATTCCTATCATTATATGCATTTGACCTGAAGCACTGTTTTCCGAACTCATACAACAATTTCAATGATACATTAATGGATGCATGTTAATCTGACCAAAAGAAATCAATCCGTCATAGCAATAAAAGAGAAATTGGTAATTGGATTTTTCTAACTGGCCGTCACCATACTTGGCTACATCAACCTGCGATCGAGGCCAGTGAAACGGTATACACGACTCATGAAATAAGTGAATCTATTAACTTAAACATGTCACACATCTTAAGAGTGAAATACGAAGTTTTAAAATCATCATCACACAAACACGCAAAGCAAACGACGAGTACAACCATCATTTAGAGAAAGTAATGTTTTCTAAGTGCCAACTTTTCTACGTCTGTCGACGTCAAACTAAATTATTTATGTACTATTTGTCACAATCACAATACACATGCGGCATCATTATATCTCACATATTTACATTTCTCATTGAAACATACTTGTTTTTACTACATGTTACCAAATATGTGTATGTTTTCTTTAGGTACCTAGTACTTACCTACTAACTAGTCTAAAATTTTCGATGTAGTGACTATTACTCTGGTTTATAATATCGTTGATATTATGAACCAGACCTGATTTTTTTTTTTTAAAGACAACTCCCGCACTAGAGAACAAGCTCAAACTCAAAATTCATTTATTCATTTAGGTTACAAAGTAACACTTATGAAGGTCATAAATTATGAATAAGCCAAGCTCTGTGTTGCGGGGGACTTTACAAACATATAATTAACGGACACAAATTACACCCAGACTCAGAACAACTCTTTGTGGGTCACACAAAGTTTTGTCCTGTGTGGGAATCGAACCCACAACCTCGTGCACAGCAGGCGCATACTGCGACCACTAGACCACTAAGGAAGGCAAATGATTTACCATCTCCTGACAGTGTAAGATATTGTGAGGAAACCTTAATTTAACCTTAACCTTAACCGTCTTCGCAGAAATTCATTCATAGAAAGAAAGGCTAGTTTTCTCTTCGCATCACCCATAAGTTAATTGGTAGTCTACCAATCAACTTTCGGGTGCCAAAGGCATTTTCTACCGTAGAGAATGCCTTTGTTATTAAGTCTGTCTTGTATACCTAAACAATATTTGTGCTAACGTTTTAAAAAACCAACCACCACCAACCAGTATTAGGCCAGCGTGTGATATATAGATAGATGGGAGACCATGTCCAGCAGTGGGATATTATGGGTACCTATGTAGTTTGTTATTTATGGGTTTAAAAAACAAAAAAGTATGTATATAGCTATACATACTTTTTTGTTTTTTAAACCCATGTATATAGCTATACATACAAAAAAGTATGTATAGCTATATACATACTTTTTTGTTTTTTAAACCAATACATGTCCCACTTACATGCCACATACTTATTACTTACTAACTAAAATACCAACAGTTTATCAACTGTGTACACGTATATTTTCCTTTGCGAGAGGCGCTATATGGGAAAACTTCCACTTAGCGCTTTTGCGTAGGAATAAGCCAAATCGAGTGTTGAAGAATACAAGTTTTAATTAGTGGCATAACCATAACGGGATACTTGATAGACACTTAATTTGTTATAACTATGTGCATTTATATTTATTATAGAAAACTTTCTTAGATTTAAATCTACACTACCTCTACCGCCCCATCGACGTTGAAAGATGCTGTTCCTACTGATAATAGGAATAATTATCAAATCCTTACTAATATTATAAATGTGAAATTTGTATGGATGGATGTTTGTTACTCTTTCACGTAAAAACTACTCAACGGATCTGGATGAAATTTGGTACAGAGATAGATTATGGTCTGGAATAATACATAGGCTACTTTTACGGGGATAACCGATATCCACGCGGGCGGAGCCGCGGGCAACAGCTAGTATAATATAATTTCTAGCTTTCGCCCGCAGCTCCGCGTAAAGTAGGTACCTAACGTCTTTCTCCAGGATACAATCTAACTCCTTGTCATATTTAATTAAGATCCGTTCAGCCGTTTAGTCGTGAAAATGCGACAGACAGGCATACCTTTCACACTTATAACATGTAAGTTTATTATAATCAAATAATAACCTGAAACCATATTTCTCGCAAATTTTCATCGTTCAACTTTTTTATTCTATAACTAGCTGTTGCCCGCGGCTCCGCCCGCGTGGATGTCGGTTATCGCTGTAAATAGTAGCCTATGTGTTATTCCAGACCATAATCTATCTCTGTGCCAAATTGCATGCAGATACGTTCAGTAGTTTTTACATCCATCCATCTATCCATACATCCATCCATCCATACTTACAAACTTTCGCGTTTATAATATTAGTAGGATTATAATATTAGTAGGATAAACAGCCATTGTTAGTTTGTTGATACCTTTATATTTATCTATCCTATATTAAAAAGAGATAAAGTTTGTGAGTTTGTGTCGTTGTAGAGGGTAATCTCTGGAATCTCTGGATACAAAGAACTCATTATGAAAATTATTTTACCAATATAAAGCCACGTTATGTGTGAGTATGACAAAAACATTACGGGACCCTTGGAAATACCATTAGTGCGAAGCCGTAGCGGGCGGCTAGTATGAAATGATCTTGAACTACTGCTCCAATTCTGAAAATTCGTTCGCTGAATGAAAGAGTGACATAAATATGTACACTAGTAAAAACGCGGGTGGCAGTGGACTATAATGTAATATATATTTCAAGTTCAAGGTCATACAAATTAGCTTTAATTTACACACACTTGATAAAACTATAGGTAGTCTATTTCACATAGCATGTGTAGTGACGTTTAACATTTAACGATGAAAATTAAAGAAAATGATTGAATCAATTTCTAACAATAGCTAATTGAAATGATCAAGAGCCTAGAGTATTCAATCCATAGGTTTTAATTTTATCGTCTATCATTTTCATTTATATTTATCTTCAAATGTCAAACGTCACAGTACTTATGCTATTGAAATAGACTATAATATTGTAAACAAATTTGATTTGATTTTATCGCTTTGGTCTACAATTCTACTCAAAGTGGTCTCTATATCGACCTCTTAAAACCGTCTGGGTCTGGGTCCATTTTTTGCAGTACGTGCTACGGTAACAAGACGTCGTGATGGTAAGCAGTTACTAGAGTAGGGTACTCATGCGTTACCATTCCCGCCTGCCACTTCCAGTCTATCCCAGCAACCTTTTTAAGGTTATCTGGCCGGGAGGCGTCCAACCAAGTTACGTTTACCAAGACCCAGTCCCCACTCCACTTCAGGACTTTCTTACATATAAAGCACTTTTATTTCATCTTCACGGAGCACAACTATAACGGATAATAAATTAAATACCGAACGCACTCAACCTACGTACTGACGTTGTTTGCGCAAAGCTACTATCGACATGGTTATGTCGCCTGACTCATTTTAAAACCATATATTTTGCATACGAGAAGTAGATAACTGATGACGTAATCGATTGTGCAATAGTTGATTTAGTAGTTGTACCGTAAAAAGATAATAATGTTTCTATGATAAATCTAAAGAGTATCTGTTGAAGGCAGTAACTGAATGCACGAAGTCGTAAATCGTGTCTTCGCTTTAGTGTTAGGTTTTTTAATAACCACAGAGATATGAGCTGCCCTGCTCTCGTCTTTTACACACATTACCGTTTACGTAGGTAGGTCTCCTACGTATGTTGATGAAGATGAGCCAAAACCGTGATTACGGTATTACAAAAAATATGTACAGTAACGCTTGCAATACGGACAACTACCAGAATAGCGATACTGTGAGTATACTATGTAGCAGTTCATGGAAAACCAACAATGTCAGAGTAGATATAGATGATTCTACCTCATAAATGGAGTCCGGCTGACATCGCTTCACCAGTCAGCTTGTGACTGCGGTCACTAGGTCGGTGTCACAAACATCAAGCGATCTTAAGGTAAATAAAGCATGATCGCTCTAGATAAGTGGCATAAGCGATAGTCGAATCGAAAAGTCAAAAAAGCAAATCTATGTAGTCTAGTCTAGAGGCTCTGAAGTGCTTATATATTACTATTTGTCTATCACGTTGCTGGAACGCGATAGTTAAAAATTTAATAAGAAAAAGCAGACAATGTAGGTATATGAAAATGAAATGTTAGTACCTATGTATTTGAAACTCCTAGGAGATTTTTAATAGCAACGAGTCATGCGTAAACAAATTAAATTATTTAAATGAAACAGGAAATTATTTGATTTTTAGAGGTTTCCTGGTGTGTCTCCAGAGCCGAACGTCCCAAAGCAATTAAATTAACATAGAACTATCTAACTGACTCATCTTAACCCATAAACGTCCCACTGCTGGGCATGTAGCCTACTATACAACGCTGGCGTCTGGCCAGCGTTGTATAGTAGAGTTGGTATATCGAGCTTTCCTTCTGTTGCAGTAGATATTGTCTGCCTGACTTATTCCCTTAGTCGAGACTCTTACGACACCCTCGGGATGGAACGGGATGGTGACATTTGTATTCTTAATCCGTCACCACACAAACAACGGAGAAATCGGTGTAGGTAGATACAAAAACATATATAGAGACAAACATAGAACCTCCCCCTTTTTGGAAGTCGGTTAAAAATAGAAAATACACCTCCAAGCAATTACTTAATATTACGTACATACACTTTTCAGGATACCATGTTTATAATTAATATATGTTGCTCGAAGCTAAGATACGGTCTGTTTAGGACCTGACCTGTACCTGAATGGCTCCAGCGGCCATACAATGACGTCCTTATACTTGCGATTTATTTTCGATCTTGATTTAAAATTTGTAATACTTTAACTTTATTTAGGTTGTAATTATTCGAAATTCTTTTACGACGTGGAAGTTGTGGTTGACATCCTTAAACTGATTTACAATCTGAGGGCGTTTATCAATACGCCCTCAGAGCGGCCGTGCACTCATCATAACATAAAAACGTAATACCTACGTACCTACTTACGTATTTTGTCAATACTCTTCAGTTTTACATTTGGCAAAACCAAATCCTACACATAAATGAATATTAGCAATTTTGCCAAGACATATTAAGCGGTTGGCCGACCAACAAGACATTGAACGTGCCCCGCCCACTCTTAGCTTCCTTATGGCGCGCCGTTACAATGTCAATGATAATACGACAAAAATAAAACAAACTATTGAACCTATGATTCATACATTCAATATGTCTATTTCACCAATGACTAACTTTTCCCCGCAGTTTCACTTGCGTTAAATAGGTACGGATTTGGATAGTATATTAAAAAAAACACGTAGATATCACATATTATATTCATTTCATCTATCAATGTTCTTCTGTATCATTACGTTCAGTATTATCTATCGCATATCGCATTCATACTTGAAATCTACGAGCAAGTAAAGTGCACCAAAACATGGGAAAGAAATTGAACGCCGAAAATGAAGGAAGCTTTCTTAATAATATCACTAGGGGTTGCCCGCGACTTCGCGACTTGAAAATATTCCAAATTAACACGCGGTAATTTGGAATATTTACACTGATTTTGCAACATATCTCACTACTGCTTCGTTCCTATTGATCATGGAGTGATGTTATATAGCCTATAGCTTTCCTGGATAAATGCACTATTCAACAAAAAAAAATCTAATCGAACCAGTACTTTCTGTGATTAGCGCGTTCAACCAACCAAACAAACAAACAAACTCTTCAGCTTTATAATATTAGTATAAATTATTGGTACTACGTCACGTTTATTGTCAATGCAATGCTCCTCTTGTATGAAGCATGGTGTAAAATAGCCTCAGCCTTCCTCAAGAATTATGCTATCAAGCAAAAATATAAAAAAAAGGATTTGATCCTCATCAGATTCTTTTTGTAGTCTAACTTATGCTCTGTTCTACTCGCCTTGTTCTGCCTGATGGTGAAAAGTTAACCTTGAACCTTGTCACAGACAACAAAAGGGATCCCGAATACAAAAGGCAAAATGCAACACCATTGCTTTCAGTCTGCTTTTGTGCTGCTATGTCAAGTATAGGTACTAATTATAACATAATCCTACTAATATTATAAACTCAAAAGTTTATAAGTATGGATGGATGGTTGTTTGTTACTCTTTCACGTAAAAACTACTGAACGGATCTGGATGAAATGAAATTTGTCACAGAGATAGATTATGGTCTGGAATAACACATAGGCTACTTTTTACAGCGATGACCGACATCCACGCGGGCGGAGCCGCGGACAACAACTAGTATATTTATATTTTTAAAGTGATCCGCCCTAACTTTGCTTCAGTTTTTTTATGGATTGCTCTATTATAATAGGCATACGTCAAGTGAAAACTTCGGATCCCTTTACATGGAAAAGAACTGCGAAAAAGAAAAACATATTATGAATTACGGTAAAATGTTGACGTCTAGTCGATCTAAATCTTACATGAAAAATTATTTAAAACCGTATCAAAAATCAAAACCCATTGCGTGGTTTAGGTTAGGCAGGAGTTAGCAAATGTATATACCTACATAAAGACAGCCGTGGGCAAAAGTTAGTAATATATGTACGATATCCTGACAATGACAGAGCGAGACACACTCAGCCGGTTTTTTCTGTTATCATAAAAAATATAGCGAACGTTGCCATTGTAGTGAATAAAAACAGAAAATTGTCCATAACGGTCAATGCCGTTTTAAACGTTCGCATTATGAAATGTACTTATTACGTTTTACGGTACGCGGTGGGTTTAACGAGCCATTTCAATAAACATCAATAATCAATTCTTTTACGTCATCGCCGGAAGTTATTGTTTTGCACAAAAACAATAGCCTACATCAGAATGCGAAATATTTTTTAAAACATGCGTCTGTTTATTATTTCGATGTCTCTCCTTATAAGGAGTTAATAGACCTCCTTCCTGAGTTCGAGACTAGGGAAGAACCACCACCTTACAATTAATGACCACACACACAAAACTACATGCAGTGCTGATATGTGTTTCTATGCTTAGATTAAGTATATATGGACCTACATTATCTAAATTCTATGCGTAAGTAATTGATTAGATTGATTTTAACCCTCGACCCAAAAAGAGGGGTATTGTAAGTATAACGTGTCTAACTCTGTGTGTCGATCCGTGACAACATGGCTCTCAGACGAATGAACGGATTTTGAAGCAGCTTTTTGATTTAAAAGCTGCCATGGTCAAAATGGTTCCTTGATATAACTTTTGAAGATCTGTTGAGGCGATTTAAGACGATTAATGATGATGATAGGATTTTACTAATTTCCACAGGTCCAATTTATTTGAAATAGGTAATCCCGAATGCTACGATTCCTATATCATACCTAGATTAGATTCTGATATTTGATGACAATGGGACCACCTAGGGAGTATAATTTTTGAATTGTTTAAGACGGTATCGTCTTAAACAATTCAAAAATTATAACTGTTTACAATTGACCGAAAAATCGGTGCACTGTTTACAGTGTAATCTAATATTTACATACGATGAACAAAATCATATTACATTCATATTTGTCCTTATGTGTATATAATAATGAATCCCTATTTCTCTTGGTCACAATGACTTTATCGATTTCAATAATCTTTTTTAAGAGTTTTCTCATAGTTTGTGAAAGGTTGTTACGGGCAAAAAGGAGAAAATTTCGCAAAAATTCGTTTAACCCAAGTCCTCTAGTAATTTTATAAACCTTACCAAATTGAAATTTACGGGAGTCACTCCCCTCCCCCCGTCCCCTTCCACCGCGCCTCTATTAAAGCGACTTATTTAAGATTTACCAAAATTGTTACCATCGTCCTATGTTTTACTTTTCTTTTTAATAAAAAGCCTTAGTCCACTTTATTGTAACGAAAGACTGCCTTGGTGGTCCAGTGGTCGCAGTATGCGCCTGCTGTGCACGAGGTTGTGGGTTCGAATCCCACGCAGAACAAAACTTTGTGTGACCCACAAAGAGTTGTTCTGAGTCTTGGTGTAATTTGTGTCCGGTAATTGTATGTTTGTCAAGTCCCCCGCGACACAGAGCTTGTTCTCTAGTGTGGGAGTTGTCTTTTATAAAAAAAATAAAACGATCAACTACGGAACCCTACATTGCACGTGACCCGACACGCACTTGGCTAGTTTTATTGATATTAAAAAAACAGAGCGCCTGATTCTAAGTAGTTATTTTATCAAAGTACCTAAGCTTACTTGTGCAATGCCGAGATTAAAATTACAAATATAAATAAGTATCAAGCATGTAACAACTTACTGATTTTTGTGCTATAGGTTACCATTTTTAAAGGGGAAATGCTTATTTTGCATATCTCCTACCCGGGAAGCGAGGCGGTTATGTCGGGCTCTTCGGGCTAGAGATGGTGGGCCTTCTTGGGTGGACCACCGGAACTTGCTATAACTATAAATTCGTGATTCACCCAGAGCGACAGCGGCAGACCACGCTACGTTACGGGCTCCGTCAGCAATAAGGCCCTATGTCAGGTGCCAGGGGGACGCTGGAATGATGCGGCGCTGGGATTAGGGAAACGACATTCTAAATGGGTTTTTCTAAAATTAGCAGCCCAAGCAGGCTGCATAATATTTAAGAGCTTCATTATTAGATTGTTTGACGACTTAAATAAGTAACGAACTATGGATATTATACTAGGAATAATAAAACTAACAACTGTAATCGACATGGTATATTTGGAAGACATTAGTTAGGCATATTTACTTAATTTTACATGTACTTTATGTATATTCATACCAAAATAAAGAATACGTTTACATTTGTGTCCAAGACACCACAAAATAAGCAATACTAAATGACAAAATGAACAATAAAATAGTACGTAAGCAGATACTACCTACGATTCATCAAAAATATTATACTTAAATAAATAAATGGCACTCATAAAAAATTATATAAAATGCAAATTGAACGTATTACAAAAATACTGATTGTTCCACTATTATAAAGAGGAATACATCATTATTACAAAACTAGGTTACAATTAAATTTCTTTTAGTGTTTTCCTAAGAATATCTAAGTAAATATCAGCATGCTTAGGCTTGAAGATCAACGCTGGTCGAAGACGAACAGCCAATTCTCCACATCCACCTCCAATCACACCTGTAAATTACAACAGAATTTTAGTGCCACTGCGTAAGAACCACCAATTATAACAATAGCAACCCATAATAGAATTATGTCCCACTGCTGGGCACAGGCCCTTTATAAAGAGAGCAGAGAGGGTTTAGTCCTACTGGCCCAATACGGGTAATAAAATTAAATAATGTTTGATCGCCAATCAAACATTATTTTATTCTTTTTAAATCTTTGGAATGAATTTAATTTCTTTTAAGTACACTGATTTACATTTCTACTTCAAAGTTTGAAAGATTACCGCATATCTGTACAATGTATTAAGAGAGACAGGGCACCATACTAGCGAGCAAGCCCAACTAGGAAAGTACCTCCACCTTACAGAAGACCACAGCCAAATAACTACACACAGCGCTGTGTGTTAGTACAGGTCTCAAGCGCTCATTTTGGGATGCGTTTTGAAAGAAACTTGTACCTTTCACATGAATAATAATAACAACCCATATATGTCCCACTGCTGGGCATGGATATGATCAAGAGAGAGAGAGAGGGTTTAGGCCTTCATGCGAGTTGGTGAATCAGACATGTCTATAGAATTTTTTCTAAGACATGTGGGTTTCCTCTCGATGTTTTCCTTCACCGTTAGCAGATGGCGAATCATTTGATAAGTACACAGGGATACTCCATCTAAAAGCCCTGGTGCAAAAAAAATGGGTCGGCAACATGCCAGTAATACCTCTGGTTTTGCAAGCGCCCATAGGTTACGGTAACTGCTTAACATCAGGCGGGCCGTATGCTCGTTTGCCACCCAAGTAGCCAAAATTGTGAACTTACCATTTTGTTTTAACTTTGTGATTATTTTATCTCTCAATTCAGTTTTTGATGAGTTAAATGACAAGAAGGTACCACGACCGCGCACACTGTTCACAAGATTTGGAAACTCTTGTTCGAGCTTGTAAAGTCCATTTTTAAGAACTTGACCAGTCTTGTTAGCCTGATCAATCAAGTTCTCTTGCTTGATAACATTTAAAACGCGTTCCAGCAGAATCAATTTCGATGGATCTCCCATCCATGTGTTGAAAATCCTATATGCATGTGGAGGCCTGAAATTTAAAAAGTAAGGCTATTAGAATTTATAATTTTATTTAGATTATAATAGGTAGATACAACGG